>OV651815.1:22696696-22719696 GCA_927349885.1 Psylliodes chrysocephalus | reverse complement strand
TTTGAATGATTTATACCGTGTGTCACTTTTACATAACAACACTGTTTTGTTATTCCTTTCCGTACAGATAACATAATTATAATTAATTGTGAAATAGTATATTACATTACGAGTGTGGAAAGTGACATTTTTCACACGAGTGGGAAATATTGTCGCACGAGGCGTAAGCCGAGTGCGACTATCACACGAGTGTGGAAAATCACTTTTCACACAAGTGATGTACAATATTTTTCCTACGACCACAAAATAATTTCATCAAAAAATGTAAAACCAGATTATTATAATAATTAAAATGTATTTAAAAAAATAATCAACAATAATCGTAAGTAGATGGGATTAGCCAGTTCTGGACCAAGGTCAGAGGCAAGGTCAGAGGCAATTGGTGTAATTAGTAATTACCCTAAGTACCCACCCCCCACCCTTCGAGCAAGTACCCCCCCACCCTTCGAGCAAGTACCCCCCACCCTTAGCGCAATTAGCAAGTACCCCCCACCCTTCGCGCAAATAGCAAGTACCTCCGAATTACTCTGTACACCATGTTATTGCATAGTGTAATGAGTGTAATTGCATAGTGTAATGAGTATAGTAAGTACCTCTCAGTACACACAGTGATGTAAGGACCAACCAATTATTCTGTACTGAGTGTAATTACATAGCGTAATGAGCATAGTAAGTACCTCTCATTACACCATATGCATACCTCTCAGACAGTATTTACTGTGTATATCACGTAGTGTAATAAGTCTAAGTACTTCTCTTGTTTACTGTTGTAGCATAGGGGAAATAAGTCGGCGCCATGCACACCCTTGACTCTCAACCGCCATAGCTAAAGTGAATCACCGGTCTTCGGCAGACACGCGCGATGTAAATATTGTTGGAAGGGGTAGTATCCCAACCTTCGCGCAATTAGCAAGTGCCTCCCAATTATTCATTAAATTATATACTTTAATGAACGTAATTGAGTAGTGTAATGAGCATAGTAAGTACATCTCATTACTCTATACACCTTGTAAGTACCGCTAAAATAGTCATTACTATTTACCTCCTAGTGATTACTATTGTATTCTATATTACATACTATGAATATTGAGAAGGAAAATATAGTGGAGGTGGGGATTTTTAGGGAGGATATATAGCGACCTCATATCCAAATGGAATCAGTTTAAAATCGTAAGCTTTAAGAGTCTTTAGAAGTTTCAAATAATAACTGAGTGTAGTATTGTGTAGTATTTTGTATTATACAGGTAAAAAAAATATTTATTTGTATTCTACTATGGCTCAAACGCAAATTGATGCGGTTAATAAATTACTTGGAGACTGGCCCACAATATTGGACCAAAGAGAACTAAAGTCATTGGTTATAGGTCAACTTTATATTATTAAAACGATATTGGTCAAAGATACCAGATATGGTAAATGTTTACTTATTCATTTAATTGATCGGCACTCACAGGAGCTTTTCCAGTGTTGGTTACCGAGACGCATTTTTGAAATAATGCCACCCGAAGTCATTGCTATGATAAATGATTCTACTGGCCAATATGCCATGGCCTATTTAGGGGAAAAGCCGTGTTACAACTCAACTACTAGGTCTCATATAAGAATCGATCTAGTTGGCCAGCAATCAATTAGTTAAATCCATGGTAGAGTCACTGTAAATATTTTTTTACTTTTAAACACATATAGATATCTAATATACGCAATATTTCATTAAGAATTTCCACAATTTTATCGTAAGTATAACTTTACCAATATTTGTTCATTTAATAACGGCCAAATATTGTTTCAGATTATTTCGACATGTGGATGATGTATTCCGAAGAGCACTGGCCTAAAGCCATCGACTTAGAATCAGCAATAAGCAGGCTTGGAAAGGAACTGGACGCACTGGCGATGGATGCGTTACACTCCATCAATTACGACGCTGAGGTATGGCTGTTTCCAGAAGCTGTGGCCTATCAAAACGATTGTTATGAGAAATACTGTAAAGGCAGCAGTCTTTGCTGCGAATATAATGCATGTGAGCTGGACTTGGATACATTCTGTGAGAAGATGGTTACCCTAAGTTTGAAACGCTTCTTGAACGAGGCCTTACCATACATCACCCCGCAAATAAGGAGTAAACATGGTTTAGATGAAGATGCAGACGATGAGGCTGATGATGAGACAGATGACGAAATGGATTAGGGATTACTTATATAATATATCTATCTATCTGTGATTAAAATATAAATAAAACAATATACATAGTTTAATTGTTTTTTATTTAAAAAAGGTTACATCTTTTTATTTTTGTTAAAAGTGAACACAGGTATAAGTTTGGATACAGTAAATTAGATTATATGAACTACAATGGCATATATTCAGTGTGTACAGTGCCATCTAGTGCATTATAACTTATAAGAGCTTCATGAATAATAAGCGCATACGCTTTAGTGTTGGCGGGAAACTGCATTTTACGTGTTTCGAATTCAACCTTGACATCCACAGTTGAAGATTTGATTGGTTTTGGATACATACTGCAATCAATTACGAATAGGGGGTTCGCTCTAAAGCCATTCAGGCCTAACATCGGTTGGGGATTTTCCTTTTTGTAGTAACTTCGCTGAAAATCTTCATAAGCATAATAAGCGGGAGTATCCAACTTTTTCCCAACATCTAAATTCCAACGCTCTAATGGGTAAACTTCAGAATTTAGATATAATCTGATATTGCTTATATCAGCAGCCGTAAACGCCGTCACATCTTCTTTCCTGTTTTCAGTAAAAGAAGTATTTTGAAATCCAATAATTACATATCTAGGTCGTTCCATGGATGTAGTGGTTTTAATCGCCCATATGTCGTTAGAAGTTTGTCTTAGAGTAGGTAATTCATAAAGATCCCATTTATGGTGCGGTATTTTAATGGATTGCAAATGTTTGTCATTAATTTTTTTATACATGAGAACATCTGCATCATTTTCGGGAGTAATATGTTTGACTATCCAATCCATTTTAGTGATAGTTATGTCTGCATCGACTTCTCCTATATAGCAATTTTCGAATGCTCGAGCAATTATTACAGTCATCTCATGCTTAACACCTATTATCCCTTTTTTGTAAGATTCAGCAAAACCAAATAGATGTTTTAATAAGATTCTACCTGTAAATGTATTACTCGTTGAATCAACCAAAACTTGATTCTCTTCGCTGAGGCCCCAACCGGATGTTTCTAATAATTTCGCATGTTTTTCACCATATGACACCATATTTTTTATTGCTGTCGTTATAATGGGTTTTCGACATTCAGCAATCTTTTGTCCACCCATTTCATATCTAATTTCTTCAAATAGGCCAGGAAGAGCATTGTTGGCCAAATAGCACTTTTTATTAGCCTCTTTTGGCTTAAATGTTCCGACTATATTGATGTAACTATCGCAAATTAAGAGATTCAGGTCCATATTATTGATCGTAAAGGTGATTGTATCAGAATGTTTGTAATTTGGCGATCCCGTAGGCGGGTGGATATATCCATCGCATCTTTTGATTGAGTTATCGACGATCGGCTTTTCAAATACGTCCAACATCTCATTTCTTACATAAACAGCCATTATTTAATATCTTATATGGAATCCAATAGATTGAAGAAATTTATAATCTTTATTAGACAACAGAAGTCTTCTTCGCTTTACAGTTACTCGACGAATGTTCATGTTTTTCCCTTCGATTCTATTTATATGATTATTTAAATGGGTGCTAGTTGAATGTCGTGGTTTGAAGCAGAATCCCATATTAGTTTATCTCCTTTAACTCGAGTGTGATATTGATAGTTTCCTCCCCAAAGTCAATCAACTCACCGTTATCATCTACAACTCGGATAGTAATGTTGTCTAGGTATTGCCGACCGGCAGGTATGACTGGTAGATAAATAATGTTATGAGGTTCCTTCGTCAGTTTGTATCCTGGCTCAACGTCTATGTCGAATGAAAAAAGGGTGTGGGCTTCTTTCCCATTTATATAGGAACCAGAAATAATATTACAATCCAATTGAACAAGATGGAGGTTCATAATATTGATCGGCCTTGTAGAGACATAAGCTTCAGGCCTTGGCGGGCACTTCGAATTACTGAATCCTAAGAGGCTAGCTATACTGTTGTCACAATCAAAGTTGATTATGAATTTAGATGAAATTTCACATTTTAGAGTGTTGTTGTTCGCCGACAATTTAAACATATCATCAAGTTCTCCCTGATTTATAATAGTTTTGGTATCCGGATATAGATAATCATATATAGCTTTTTGGACGAACTTATTAATTTCGTCAATCTCATAAGCGCCGGGTGCCACACGTACATTAATTTTTTTCGGTACACTGCCTTCCTCGGCCCAACTCTTCTCTCGCTGCATTACATCTGCCCAAAACTTTTCTGGGTCTACCACCTCTAAACAGATGATATTATTTTTTGAGGTGATATTTTTGATAGAATGGTAGGCATAAAATGCTATTAATCCAAGACCATACTGTTTATTAACATCCAATTCGATGGGCGGAAAAAAATCATTGCTGAGAATGCTTGACGCTATGGACGACAAATTAAATGTTCTTGACATGGCTAAGAAGTATGTCACACTGACTTCGAAATCTATTTTCGAATACATAAATTATAAACTCGCTTTTTAGTGGCAATTTTCAGTTCTCGAATTTTACAAAAACAACAAATCACGTGTTTTGGTGTTGGATCATCGCTTACGTCAATTGACCCGCGTTTCAAAAATACCGTCGGACCATCATTTACGTCGATAGATTCATTTTTAGAAAAATCCTTAGGTTGTTCTTCATCATGGGTATTCATCCTTCAGAGAGAAGAAATTGCAAACACAAATGTCCACATAGGACAGTATCAAACTTCTGGTAGCGTTTATAATTATAGTGAACTTCAGATACCGGCCAACGCCCTTTATACAGATAACTAATTAAATCTGAAGGTGGGGGTAAATCACCATAACTATCGAAATATATTGAGGACGCATCTCTTTTCTTGTAAGCGACCCAATGTGTTCCTGGCCCGCTACTACTATCCAAATTGACAATGGCTGATTCGTTTCTTAGTGGCCCGCAGTTTGATAAATTATCTCTCATATACACACCTCGAAAGTAGGGAATCTTGAATCTTTTGGCAAAAGATTGTATGTCTAAATTACTGAGAGGTCTTCGAGGTAGTGAACTTACGAGTTTTTTGGCCGATATGGTTTCATGTAAAGGCCCAACCCCTTTCGATAGGGCTTTAAGTATAATCCTTTACCGTTTTTTCCTAGAGAGATGGCTTCCATGGTTCTATTGTGTCGATTAGCTTCTGTTAATTGTTGACTATTTGTTTTAGCGGTGTTCACTGCTTTGACGATTCCGGATGCCGCTCCTGCCAAGCTCCCCAATGCAGATAATCCAGCAAAAATAGGTATTAATGGTAAAAATCCACCTGTTTTTGGTATCGGTATAATACGGGGAATAATAATTTTTTTCTTTCCCCCAGCTGCTTTAACATATTTTCGGGCAGCCATGAGAGATGATGCAGCCATCTTCTTAAGTGTTTTTTCCCCCATTTTCTGTCCGCCATATGTCTTTAATACCCCTTTAATCTTACTGACAATTCCTCTACCGAAAGCAATTCGTTTTTTGCTTTTTGTTCCGCGACGCCGCTTTCTAGACCGTAATTTATGGCCCATACCAAAACTTCGCTTTGTTTTCATAATATTTGTGATAGTCCAGGCAGCTGCCTTTTCACCAACTGACGCGTCGCTAGCTTTAAACCGAGTCCAAGCTAATTCTTGAAGGTCCTTATCAGCAATATGTCTAGCTTTCAAATCGTTTGCACTTTTAGAATAAGCGATATCATGTAATTTACAGGCTTTATCTAATTCATTTATTCCGGGGTCGTTACGCGCTAAACGTTTTTGTAAGCGCGTACCTGGCCCACAATATTGGTACTTCGGTATGTGCAGTTCAAATGGTAATTTATTTATTAGGGAATTAACAAACCCTTTTCCACACTTTCTTTTTGAATAACGTTTAGTGATAGATCGCACTCGTTTGACGCTAGGCATTTAAATGAATGTTACATGAGCGATGGTTTATATAGCCAAAGACAGTCAAACGATGCGCATAGTCAAAGCACAAAATAGTATCTGTGTGGAGAATTTAGATGAAAAAGTTGGTGATGGGCTTAGTGAAAATAAGATTCCTAGACACGGCCCATTGTTGCCCGATACAATACGCGGCCTTCTAATAGGACCATCAAATTGCGGTAAAACAAATGTTATGTTATCACTACTCATTCAACCAAATGGGCTACGATTTGAAAATGTATATATTTATTCAAAATCATTATACCAGAAGAAGTATGAGTACTTGCATGAAGTTTTGACTCCGATAAAAGGGTTGGGTTATTTTACGTTCAACAATAATGAAGATATAATTCAACCAGTAGACGCCAAACCAAATTCCATATTTATATTTGATGATGTGATTTGTGAAAAACAAGATGTTATTAGATCATATTTTAGTATGGGGCGACACAGAAATATAGATTGCTTTTATTTGGCTCAAACGTATTCGAAGATTCCGAAACAGTTGATTAGAGACAACGCAAATCTAATAATTATGTTTAGACAAGATGACCTAAACCTACGTCACATATATTCAGACCATGTAGCTCCAGACGTGTCTTTTAGAAAATTTCAAGAAATATGTGTGGAATGTTGGGGTGAAAAGCATGGATTTCTAGTGATCGATAAAGATAAAGATATAAGCGCCGGTAGATATAAGAAAGGATTCGATAGCTTCATATACCCATAAACAATGCAATACGCGTTATTTTTCAAGTAGCGTCCAAGGCGGCAGGTGGTTTCAGCGATTAAAATGTATAGCAATAAAAAACATTTCGACACCAAATCGGAGCTGGCCGCTGTCTCCGATTCGGTTAGACAGAAATTTAATGCCTTAAAAAGTGGGCGCGTTGAAACTTTGCAAGCTCTAGAAAAAATGTATGAACCGCTGACGAAACCGTTGAAAACAATTTCAAAAGCCGCAACCTCTAACCCCTCTAACGCTAAAGAAGAAAACCCCGCTAACACTAAAGAAGAAAGATCTGGCATGAAAAGGGAACTCGCGTCAATATCACCGGACTCGACAAAATATGGAGAAAGTTTTGAAAGTGCAATATCCGACCGCGGTGATGTTGATGATGATGATGATGATGATGATGATGATAAAAAATATATTAATAAGCATTTAGAAGAAATATCGCGAGGTAATAAACGCTATGATACTCGGTACGGCGTATATATGGACAAAGACATGAAAACAATGGTTGGGAATTTAGAAGTAAAATTTTCTGATGGCAAAATCTCGTTTTGGGATGGGGATAGAAGAGTTGCTGACTACCACGGCAATCCGGAATTGTATGAGCTACTATTTTATCGAAGCCCTAAGAAAGTAAGTAATGCGACTAAGGATACATATAAGGAAATATTACAACTTACCGGAGCGGCCTTTAAGGAGTATGACGAGTCCAAAGGGCTAAGTAACAAAAATGTAAATAAATTGAGAAAAATTATTAGACCATTGTTCTCTCCGGTAAAGATAAAGGGTGGAGGGTTTTCAAAAATACCTAAATACAAAAAAATAATGACCTCTAAACCCACATACGTTTATTGGAACAAGCCGAGAGAATTGGTGGCTAGATTGCGTTTATTATGGAGTTCAAAGCAAGCCGGCCATACTGGGCACGATAATGAAATTTTATCTATAATTGAAGAATTAAGAGAAGAGCGAATAATATATTAAATACATGCGCTGTAGAGGTCAGTCGTAAACGGAATGTCTTCAAGGAACATTGTAGATAAATTCGGAAGAAAAAAGAAAAATCAACGCGTAATTATTCGAGAAAAAAGGGGTCTTGGATTCAAATTAACAGGTGACGGTAATTATGATATGCAAAGCAAACGGTTGGTGAACCTCGGAGAGCCAGAACAATCGACTGATGCTGTAACAGTTGGATATGTTGACGATGTTACTATGCAAGCAAAAGATCTCGTTTTAAAAGCTTTAACGGAATCCATTAAAAACGTATTACGCGAAGCTACTATTTATTTCGAAAATCAGCAGAGTGAACTTAAGAAATTAGTATTTGAACATCGAACTGTGTCAAGCAATAGTATTGGTGATGTTAATGTTAAATACCAATCGATGTTACAAATAGTGAAGCACAATAGAGAATTTTTTGAGGACATACTTACCACTACAAAAAGTAATATTTTAAAAATTATTACTAAAGTTGATATTTTGGAAAGTGAAATAAAAGGCATAAAAAATTTTACTATAATTTTAGAGAACCGTTTAACTGACCTTACCGATAAATTCATTTAAGTGTAATACGGAAATTCTTCGAGACCTTGAAAGCGTCAAAGGAAGTATTGGACAAAATACAGCGGTTTTATCGAAAATTAAAGTAGGACTGGAAGAAAGGATCAAAAAGATTGAATAAAAAATTGTATTTTAATTGGAAAGAATGTCTAAGCACCAAATAATTGAAGAAATCCACCGATCTGCCCGTCGAAATTTTCCCAGAAGAAGGACTATTGTAAAAGGATATGCCGACTTGTGGCAGAGTGATTTGGCTGATATGCAAAGTTATAAAGATGAAAACGATGGTTACAGATATATTCTAATTGTCATCGATTGTTATACGAAATATGTGTGGGCGAGACCATTAAAAAATAAAACAGGCTTACATGTTAGAAATGCCTTTTTAGATATACTCCAAAATTGCGCACACCATCCTAAAAATCTACAAACGGATCAAGGGACAGAATATTATAACAAGGAATTTGGGAAAGTAATGAAAACATATGATATAAATCACTATTCGACTTATAGTACAATGAAAGCGTCAATGGCAGAACGTGTGATTCGTACGATAAAATCCCTATTATATAAAAAAATGGCTATGAGAGGGAAATACAATTGGATAGATATTATAAACGGTGTCATTAATAAGTATAATAACACCACGCATTCAATCATAGGTATGAAGCCAATAGATGTCCTGCCGACAACTAAACTCAACCAATATAGGCAAAACAAAAATAAAGTAAGGCGTAAAAAACCGAAATATCGTGTCGGCGATGTCGTAAGAATAAGTAAATATAAAAGCATATTTGAAAAAGGGTATACTGCTAATTATACAACTGAATTATTCAAAATAAGAAAAATAAATAGCACATACCCCGTAACATACATTCTAGAAGATATGAATGGTCAATCGATTAAAGGCTCATTTTATGAGTTGGAATTATTAAAAACAAATTGGAAAGATGTTTATTTAGTGGAAAAGGTCATTCGGACAAAAGAGGACAAAGCCTTGGTGAAGTGGTTGGGATTCCCACAGCAAGAAAACTCTTGGATTAATATAAATGATATTGTTTAGTATGGATATTAAATGAAATAAAGATTTAAAAAAAAAACAAGTTTTATTTCCCTATTAACTACTACATATACAATAATAAAATAACTTACACTTAAATATATACAGAAAGCTTAAATAATAAACAATTATACAAATTAAATCTAAAACTAATGTATAGAGGGTCATTGGATGCATAACAAAGCCGCCGTATTGCAACCCCTGACTCCTTTATTTCAAGCGCCGATGCATACAGGACAAACATTTGTGTCGCAGAAGTGGGAAATATATCGGGCGCATACATCACATGTTTGCGGATCCTCCAAATCCCCCCCTTCTACAACAAAATGCTGATGCTCGTGTATGTACCTGGCATTTGGATTTCTTTCGACCTCCATCTGCTCGTAATAAAGAAAGCAGGGGTTGCACAGACGTTTGCTCCGTTCCATGCCGGGAATAACCAACTTCACAATAACGGAGCTGGATGTAACGCAGAAGTGGTTACCGCCTCTGGCCTGAAATACAGCCAGCTCCCTTCTTATTGAAGTCGGTGATCCAGGGCAATCAGCCTCAATGCCCTCATCATCGTCGTCGCTGGCGGGTTCATCGGCGGGTGGGGCTGGACCAACGGCGTCTTCACCCTCTTCGACGAGTGGTGCCGGACCAACAGCACCCAAATCCTCGTCGGCAAGTTGCGCTAGACCAGCCACGCCTTCTCCATCACCGTCGGCAGCGGCAGCAGCGGCATCAGCAGCCTGTAAAGAAGTATATTGATTAGATATTTTATAAGCATAATAATTAGATATTTTATAAACATAAGGTAATAGTTAAAAACTTACATCACGTTCTATGGCGTCCCAAAATTCGTCAATGCCTGGCTTGTTGGCATCAAAACGCGCCAACAAGGAGAGCTGACGCTCGATCTCCTCAACCGCATCAACATCAACAACAATTTGTCCATCCATCTTTGCTATTTTTTATTTTTTCGGCTTTCTGATATTCTTAATGGTCAGCTACAGCGAAGTGACTGATGCTGGTAAGTGGTCGGGACCTCCTTATATATGGTTATGTATTCCCACCTCCACTCTCCCAACCCTCGAATTTACCACCTCCCCTGCATAACATCACGCTCAGTAGGGTGCATCTAGTTCCGGAAAGTTGGATGTCAGAAAAAATTTTACTCTAGCATTAATCGGCGCTCTGCATATAATACAAATAACTACAGATCGACTACAGCTATTGCAAGATACGGCATGCCCACATGGTATAAAAACCATTTGCACTTCCTTATCGGTACAAATCTTGCAAGTGAGGCGCTTACTCATAGAACAATCATCGCTTAAAGTATGCATAGTAGCGCGAGGTCTTCAAGTAGAATGTAGGTTGAATATCTATTTAAGAACTATATGTGTATGTGTGCGGTGAGTATTTATAGTGATCTGAAAGATTGTGGGAGATTGGGAGACTCCCAACAAAAAACTGTTATATCTTAAAATTATATTATTGCAAGTGATGCAATATCTAATCTTTCATTTAAAAATATTTCAGCGGTTCTGAAAAGAACCCTTTACTAAATTTCCACGCCACCATCGCCTAGGTATTAGTATGGCACATTGCATTTTTTTTAATTTTATCAACTGCCGCCCGGATCCGAATTGATGTGATCTAACCACTTTGAAATGCCTTCCTTTGTCGCCTGCGCCCGTTCGCTCACTTCATCGCATTTCACCCTCATCGCCTCGCAAGCCCTCTTCCGCTCTTCATGTCCCGGATGGGCCTCTTTGACCCTTGACATTTCAATACCCGCATCCACCTGGCTTTGGCGCACAACATGTTGGCGATGTACGACCTCTTCCAACTGCCGCTGCAAGTCGGCGATGTGTAGTTGGATGCGACTATTTTCCTCATCCAATTCGTCCAGCCTATACTGAATTGGCGCTGAGGCTACCTCCATGGCCTTTTCTACCTCATCCACCTCCATCTTCAATTCTTTGTAGGTAGATCGGGTTATTTCCAACTGCTCCCTATCTGCCGTTAACCGCGTCTGGTGATTCATCACGGCGAGCATTGCTTTATTGAGCCGCATACTAAGTTCATCCTGCGATGATGGTATGCTCGGCTCGGCTCGGCTGGTTGAAGCCACCACGCTTGTCGAGGGTACCAGCAACAATGTTGGTGCTGGTGCGACCTTCGGCTTCCTTGGGGCTCTCGGCTTCCTTGGGGCTCTCGGCTTCTTGGTTTTAGGTGCAACCACTGACAATCTTTTTGTCGCTGCCGGCAGTCTAGGGACACGAATATCCGTATGGACGATAATCTTTGGCGAGTCTTCAAACTCATCCCCGCTATCGTCAATTACATAGGTTTGTAATGCGGTTGGTACCGGGGCTGAAATGGGGGCTGGTACCGGGGCTGGTAGCGGGATGTCACTTACTCGCGACACAGGTGACACGGGTCCGATTGACATTAGCAGCATCTCCAGATCAAAGTCGTCATCTGTCATACAATCATGCAGTCTGCTCTTGGGCTCCATAAGGATGCTGTTGATGGCATTGGTTGTCTCGTCATTGCAACTCATGTTAAAAACTGAAAATAACTGAAAATAACTGAAAAAGTTTAGTAGTTCACTCAGCTAGCTGAAATAAACTAAATTTCTTAGCGCTGATTGCTCGTATATATAGTAAAATCGGGAAGAGTGTCAGGGTGGGAGTGGAGGGGAGACTCTTACAGCCTCATATTGTAAATAACGACCATTGCGCATCGAACCAATGATCATATTTTTAACTACACAATGCACAAATTTCGGGTATACGGCATATTAGTATATATTATTAAATTGCAATACTCGGCATTTCATAGGGTAACATCTTGCGACTGTAACATGATGCTCATACATTTTTGGAATACCGCATAATATATTTTAAATAATATTCAATCTTAATACGAGGTATTTCATAAAGTACTATATATCATTTATTAAGCCATATTGGTGTAAGGCTGTGCATACCTCTAAATAAAATAGTTTGTCCTCTTGGGGCAAATTATTTGTAATAAGTTTTTGTTGGTTCTGAAAAGAACCGTTTTTATAGTTTTTTGTTGGTTCTGAAAAGAACCGTTTTTTTTTCTGACGAGGGCAGATACCCTATTGCGAGTCAGAATCGCTCTCCGAATCGGCATCCGACCCGGACTCAGCATCCGAGTCGGTGTTCGACTCAGTGTCGGTGCCACACCACACGTCATGCACGTCCAATATCAGGACGCGCGAGTCGCATGGACCGGGTGGCGTTGATGGTCGCCTTGGTCTTCGGAGACCATGGGTGGTATCGCACACCCCATCCAAGTCGGTCATTTGACCCCAGCTCGTATCTACTCCGGACGTCGAATCGCATTCGGCTACTTCGATTATATCGGCCATGTTAGTTACTCAACGAGTTGAAGTAAACTGAATTTCCTAGCGCTGATCTCCGAATATATAGTGATCGAAAAGATTGGAAGCGGAGGGGAGACACTCACAACATCATGCGCTCACGCATCTATGGAAAGCGAGTCAATAGCTGCGTATAACATTAAGACTTATCTAAAGGCACTGCCTTTACTATGAATTTTTTTGATGGCCCTGAAAAGGGCCGTTGTCTGACCAAGGTAGGTGGTCTTTACGAGTCAGAATCGTCAAAAACCACCAAGCCGATGTCGGGATCGGCATCGGCATCCCAATCGGAGATGTCGTCGTCGTCGATCGGAGGGTCGATGTCGTCATCCCACCAGTCCGAGGAGTCGCCACTCTCCGACTCACTGTTCGGATCGGTGTCTACTTCGTAGACACCGGGCGGCTGCAGTGTGAACCCCGATGTGGAGTCGCATGGACCATTCAACTCGGTGTCCCACCCGGCTGACAATAGGTCAACAATATCAACCATATCTGTAGAGTCGCACTCGGTGATTTCTGCCATGTCTGTCTGGTGTGGTGAGCTGAACCAGACTGAATGATAATGCTCTGTAGCTGGGTATATACATCAATCGAAAGGAGTGGGGAGGAGTGGGAGTGTTGTGAGGAGTGGGAGTGTTGCGCGCGCATCGCAGGGCCCAAAATTTTTACCTCAACACCCTATCAAAAAAAAAAAAATAAAAATACAAAATATGCCCCCTAAAAAATTTTTTTCCCCAACACCCTATCAAAAAAAAAATAAAAATACAAAATATACCCCCTAAAAATTTTTTTCCCTAACACCCTATCAAAAAAAATCAAAATAAAAAAAATACCTAAAATTTTTTTCCCCAACACCCTAGCAAAAAAAAAAATCAAAAAATTATAGGGGTGGGGGTAATTTTTTTTTTTATTTTCTTTTTTGTTTTTATAATCCCTATCCCTATGATCCCTATCCCTATCGCATTTCAAATAAACCCGGCACAGATGTTTTTCGCCTAATTTTTTTATCTTGACCCCTAGACCCCTTTTACCCAATGGAAAAAAAAATAAAAGACCAAAGTTTAACCCGCCCCATACCCCCCACCCAACCCATCCCCCCTCGCCCCACCCCCCATAGGCCCCCCTCCCCAAGGAAAAAATTCTATCTCTTACCGTTACGGAGATATGCAATTGTTGGCGGCTGTTTTAGGGAGGGGGTGGGGGTAACTAAATTTTTTTTATTCCTTTTTTGATTCTCTGTACATACATATAATATGATCCCTATCGCATTTCAAATAAAGCCGACACAGATGTTTTTTTATGGAGAGTGGGGGTAATTTTACACTTTTTGTCAAATTTCTCGATTACGGTCGATTTTATGGGAATTATGTATAGAACAAAAATTATAGAGAATTACATTACAAACAACTTTTATTTGAAGAATTTTTTTCTTTTAAAAAAATGAAAAATGAGATACATGGATTGGTATAAATATTTATTCAAAGTAAATTTTCACATACATATATTTATTAAAATTTACATCTCTTCAAATACCATTATTTACGTTTTTTTTTCTTTCTTCTTCTCATCAGATGCCCCGTTTACCATCACTTGACTGATTTGTTGCGCCTCTGGTTGGAACTTCCCCCAATTTGAATTCAACCACTCAAGCTCCTTATCAGCTTGCTCCCTGGTAATTATGGCCGATATGTTGATGGACATTTTTGCTGATTTTCTGAGCGGACTGGCTGGAGTGGAATGAATATCTAACTGTGGGCATCCGCTATTTATAGCCGTTCGAATGAGTAGGGAGTGGAGGGGAGAGATAGTTTGATATTGGTAAAAAAAAGTCACAATAATTTGTTACATATATATTTCATATACATTAATTTTCTATTTACATTTCATCTAATAATAGTCTTAACAGTAACTCTAATCTATTTTCATCACTAACATTATTTACAATATTGGCTACATTATATTTGAATTCGGCTACAGTTTTTCGAGGTCCATTACGATATTCCTGAATATCTCTGTGTCCCCACGGTAGAGTTTTCACGGTGTTTGGTATTATAAACCTTTTGTCATCGTTGTAAGATAATGCGACTTTGTTTTTCATTTCAGTATATATATCATGTAACTTACTCCTGAATGTATTCATTTTTCTAAATATCTTACCCCCGCCTTCTACAATCTTTTGATAATCCGACATGTTTAAGCTGCTTTGTATTACGCATTTTTTTACTCCCTTAGCGGCTTTGGTCTCTTTTTCGTCTGATCTAATATAGTAGGCCTTGGCGCCTGTCCCTAAAAATGTGCTGATGGCCTGATTTGGATACTCATCTTTGAAATTCCCCAATATTGGTTTACTTACGGGTAGGTTAAATTTATTATCCGTTTTATAATTAGATGTGTCGAAATGTTCTATATTTCTCCCCATAAATTCATAAAAATTAATTTTATCAACTTTAAGTACAAAACTATCGGTATCTGTGTAAAGTAATGAAATTTGATCACCTAATTGCTGTTTTAATATTCCATAATAAAAATCATACATCCTTACTTTTGACAATTCCAACACTGTGAAACCGATGTACAATGGTTTGTTATAGCATATTTTGGTTCTACCCATATGTATAGCCACAAAGTGTTCTGAAAATATAGAACAAGACTTAAAATTCGGTCGAGCAATTAAATTGTTTGCGCCTGGGGAATTTCTCTTACTAACCCAGTGGGTTTTAAGGTAAATATCTCGTCTGTCATCCACGTTTTCCATAGTTTTCCCGTACACACTATTGACCATGCGCTTAAAGTGATTTCTCTCAGATGTGTGCTTGGCATTGTTTCTCATATTAGTATTGAGATCTATGTATTTTTTCAGCCAACGTGACTGCTTAAACTTGAGGGCGCGATGAATTTCAGTTACAATTAGTCCATTATTTATGGCCTGCTTAAAGTTTCTATAGTGTAGTATGTATTTGTCTTTGTGGTTTAAATTCGGCACCAGTTTGGGGATTTCTGTTTTGGAATTAGGTGGAATTATATTCTCCACTAAAAATGGTAAATCGGCGTGTTTATCATGAAGGTGTTGTGGATATGTTACATCAACTTCTAATACATAGCCATAATCCCCGAGATCATCAACTGACATTACATCGAGTTGATTAATTTCCTCCGTCGATAACCATGCAAATTCTCCTGTGGGTAGTGGCTGACTCATACTATACCCATAGAGATTTGTGGCATCAATATAATGTATAGAGGACTTTGGCTCGAAGGGATTATATTCCGATAAATACTGATTATTGGCAATATGTTTTCTTTCCACACATTGACTGATACCGCCACGTATACTATTTTTGAAGAAATTAATCATATCAATATCTGTCAGCAACTCTAACTCCACCTTGGTGTAGCGCAACATCGCATCCCATGACAAACCTGGAGATGTATAATATTGCGCTGGATCGAGTTTATATGCTTTAAGCGATACATCTCTAAAATTTTCAAATATATCGCATAACATTAGAACATCTGATTTTAAATATAAATCAGAATACGATCCCAAGGTTTGGCAATTAAATACATCCCACACTTTCTGGGCCCTCGCGTAATCCTCGTCGGATATGTGACAATCATTTAACTTATCATAAAACTCATCTTTTGAGGGTAAATTTGGGTGATCTAATTTCAATATATTATCCATGAAATTATATGGAAACACCCCTTTCTGTCTCATCAAATAAAATTTTTCTTTTTCTGCAAAACATTTCCTTGTTTCAACAAAAAATTCTGATGGCAAGTTTTCCGACAGCCCAACCAAGGAATCCGCTAAAAATCTGTAACTATCCAAAAATCTGAGTTTTATGTAATTTTTTCTCAAAATACCGTCTCTATCTACATAGCTATGGGTGTACAATGGTTTTGTGAACGAAATATATTTTTCTTTATTTTGGGCAATAACTTCGGCTCTCTCACCTTCCCCATACAATTCTTTAATAAATAAATGGCTGTCATACCCACTCAAATTATGGAAAAATATTGGGACAAATTGCGGGATTTTATAATTTAAATTACAATTGCTATGCGCGGCGCCGGGTGTTTTCTTACCGGTAAGATGGCAATGATCTCTTACTTTAACTTCGCCTTCTTGAAAGGTCTCATCGCAAATAGAGCATATAGTCGATGTGTTAAAATCATCTATTTCATCTTTAGACAGTCGCTGCATTGGAACAATGTCTTTTAAATGAGTATTATAAATAGTTAATACATCATCCTCTAAGCGTTTTACGAAATCGCTCGCGGCATTATCGCCGGTAAAAGTTACAAATTTCGTCAATGAATCATCAAATGAACATTTAATCAGATATGCAAAAGCATATGGCTCATGTTGGTATGTAGGGATGGTGAATTTTTTTTCCGGATCTGGTTCGCAATGATCTATAGGTTTTAGGATCGATTCAAAATCGGCATAAATTACAAATGGGACTCTTAGTTGCTTACCATAATTTTGAAACTTCAGTATATTTTCGGGGACATAATTACCGCGTTTGTCTTTTTTAAGCTCCACTGATGGTGTACTGGTATATATATGATTACAATCGCACAATTGATGACGTAATAGGACGCTTTCAGATGGAAAATAAAGTAAACACCCGTCACAAAAAAATTTTTTATGACCATTTTTAGTTATTTGACTCGAAACTAATCTGGATATACTTTTAATCCAACAATAGTGACTATTACCGGAATCTTCTGTTATTAGCAGTAAATTTATATGATGCCCTAACCTTCTACGGGAATATCGTAATGGGCCTACTATTTCAAATTTAGCCTTACCATTTTCATAACTATGTTCCAAGCCATAAACATTAACACTTATATCATTGAGGTCTTCAAATTTTGAAATGTCTTTAAGCTTCATGGGAAATTCAATGCCATCAACATTCAGCACGGTCTTGAAGTGTGGATACGATGACATTAGGCTAACATGATCTCTGGCTGGATATAGAGCTGATGTGATGGCCCAAGCAAAGCAGTACGCATCATTATTCTGCACATTCACTACACCCTTCTTGGTTTCAATAAACTTAGGCAGCTTTATGTATGAGCAGCCTCCTAACGGAGAGTACTTATTTATATTAACTTCTAGAAATAGTACTTCCTGTAATGACCAACCTGAAACAATGAATAATTTATTAGTTACCGATATATTATATATTATATAACTACTATACCTGAATCTTTATGTTGGAAGTCTACGGTTTGAGATACCAAGGCGTCCTTAAAGTTTGCATATACCACATCCAAATCCGTCGGCAAATCTAGTATTCGATTTATGCTATTAAAAGATTTGATTTCAGAATTATCTTGGCTCTGCAATACATATGTAGCGAAGACCTCTACATTAACTTTAATGGTATTATGGGCCCTCAGAACAACTTTCAACAATTCCAATACCCTCACTTTTATAGCCTCAAAAAATGTTATATAGTCTATATGTTTTTCATCACTTTTGACTCTATAACTTGCGATTCTGCACTTAAATGCACTCTTAATTAAATATATACCATCGACATGAATTGTGCATGCCTTTTCTTTATGACTAAGACTCCTCATATGTGATGTCATCTGATTGGTTGCGATGTCTACATTACATGATTCACATCTACTTTTATGAACTTGTGGGTCTACGGTACGATGTGAAACTCGCATTACACGAGCTTGTTTTACCGGTAAAACATCCGGGCTTGAATTGGCGGTTCTTTTCGTACCGCTGGATGATTCACCATTGCGGTTAAATATCAGATTACAACTTTTATTTTGATGTCGTCGTAAATTATCTGCTCTTGTAAATGTTAAACCGCAATTACACTTATACATATCTACTATTTTTATGATTATTTCGATATTAGATAATGAAACTTCCAACGCACTTATAGCTCGCGACTGATCTCATTCGTATAGATGTGATATTATATACCTCTCAATAAATCCCCACCTCCACTATGCTCCCCTCCCCTATTCATAATATACGGGAACAGCTCCAATTCTTGTTACTTCGGTATAGAGTAACGTAAATTCTAAATACATAGTAATCACTAGGAGGTAATGAGATGTACTTACTATGCTCATTACACTACTCAATTACGTTCATTAAAGTATATAATTTACAGAATAATTGGGAGGCACTTGCTAATTGCGCGAAGGGTGGGATACTACCCCTTCCAACAATATTTACATCGCGCGTGTCTGCCGAAGACCGGTGATTCACTTTAGCTATGGCGGTTGAGAGTCAAGGGTGTGCATGGCGCCGACTTATTTCCCCTATGCTACAACAGTAAACAAGAGAAGTACTTAGACTTATTACACTACGTGATATACACAGTAAATACTGTCTGAGAGGTATGCATATGGTGTAATGAGAGGTACTTACTATGCTCATTACACTATGCAATTACACTCAGTACAGAATAATTGGTTGGTCCTTACATCACTATGTGTACTGAGAGGTACTTACTATACTCATTACACTATGCAATTACACTCATTACACTATGCAATAACATGGTGTACAGAGTAATTCAGAGGTACTTGCTAATTGCGCGAAGGGTGGGGGGTACTTGCTAATTGCGCGAAGGGTGGGGGGTACTTGCTAATTGCTCGAAGGGTGGGGGGTACTTGCTCGAAGGGTGGGGGGTACTTGCTCGAAGGGTGGGGGGTGGGTACTTAGGGTAATTACTAATTACACCAATTGCCTCTGACCTTGCCTCTGACCTTGGTCCAGAACTGGCTAATCCCATCTACTATCGTATTTATTAAATTTTCATAATTTCTAAACAAATAAAAAAAAATAAAAAAAAAAATTCTGGCACAGCCAGGATTCGATCGCGGTCGTTGGACGGTCTCAAATTGCAAAGTTGATGCTCTAACCAACTGAGCTAACAGGCCTTACGGTAATTGATTGATCTAATCGCTTATGTGTTTAACCAGAATAAAAAGCAAATATATCTTAGTTATTTTAAAATTATTTTAAAAATAATTGTTGAAGATAAATATCTAGGATCTAATTTACAATAATTTAACAATCATATCGATTTTAGTATTAATATGGACATTACATAGATCAAAATAGAAATTATGTGTTTGACATTTTCTGACAGCTACTGCGGAAAGTAGCATATTCTCACTTGGGTGGAAAGTAAATTCTTATTCATACGCGTGTGATATAAGGCACTTTCCATAGGTCTATATAGTGTGATATGTGTCACTTTCCTAAGTGGTCGTAGGAAAATGTATTTTTCAATTAAGACACTAAACTTATTATTACTTTACTTTTTTCTTCCTTTTTTTAAATGAATATAGACTTAAATTAATATTTATCAATTATAATTTTTTTCACGTAAGCATTTCAACAAACTTGTTTACAAAAACAGTACGAAAAAGATGGCTGAAACTGACGCATGCGCACAAAAAAAAATTGTGATGAAAAGGTCTATTAGTAAAATTTTAAACTTTTTACTTAGTTCAATTAAAAAAGTGACCCAACAAAGAGCAAGAAATATTTAAAAAAATTTATCGTATGCATTTTTAATATTTTCCATCGCGTATAGGAAAAGGTAGTTATGCATGACCTCAGGATAAGATATGATTTCTAAATGCATTTGGTATGTTCACCTTTTGTAAAAAATAAATTAACAATATTTTTACTATCTCAATTTTTTTCACTGCCATTGTTTTGCAAAGATATTTAGAGCTAATTGTATTTATTTTTTTTTATTTTAAAAGTATTTGTTCTTTGTTTCTGCAAGATATTTAGAGGTAATTTTATTAATTTATTTGTCTTTCTTTGTTTCTGTAATTTAATTTAGTTCAATATTTCAAAAATCTATTTTTTATTACAAGCTTGTTGTTTTTTTGTATCTTAATGTAAAGTTACCCTTTTTGATTATTAATAGATTGATTCTATGAGCCTATAATACATAATATTCTTTATTTTTATCTCTATTGTACTAGTATTTTATTTTATTATCTACATATCTTTTTAAGAGATTTTTTAAGAAAAATTCAACTTTAAAAAATGGTTTATGATAAGCAATAATTTGCTTTACTTTCCTATATGCTGTAAGAAAAGTATAAGTAAGGTAATGTGATATTTTTTTTCTACCTCGAGTTTTCGATTAATCTTTATTTTTCCCATTTTTGCATTGATGTCTGTTAGGATGTTTCATTTTTCCAAAGATGTGATTTTATACGACTTTGATTACGCCCTGAGTCTAAGTGATAAAAAAAATATATGCCAAATTTCAAGAAGATTGGATGATATTTAGGGATTGCACATATTGATCACTTTTATCACAAAATAAAGCAGGTAACTGAGCTTTAAAATGGGAACCAAAAAAAGGAATTTGATTGCTAGAAAAAGTGCCAAGTGGTGAGTTTTTAGTAGCTCGGCTCCCTTCAAAGGAACGAAGTATTATTAGTTTTTATTTACCATCATAAGGAAAGAAACACTTTCGGAAGCTGCTACATCTACCAGTACTAAACTACAGGAAGTGTGGATGAAAACTGGTATCCCTGTTAAGGCAGAGGAAAATATACGCGCTGGTATACAGAAGATATACAAAGAATTCAAAAATCTAGGTAAAGAGAAATCTAGAAACACCGATAAGGCTAACATAAAACGGCATATTTGAAAAGGCGATCTTGTCGAGTTATTTGACATTTCCCTGCAAAATGTGATGAAATTGACAAGCTTATCGGAAAAAGATAAAGCATTTCTTAGATCACAAAGAGAAGACCGAAAGGGTTCATCAATGACTGAAGTAGACAGGGTTTTCGTCTCCAAAATAAAAACTAAATGTACAAAAATAATTCAAATGAGAATGAACATTAAAAAGCTATAGTTCAAATGTATAAAACAGTAATACTGGAAGACTTATCTTCATCATAATCCGCATCTAGTGACGAAAAACACGAATGTTTGCCTCCAGCAAAGAAAAAAAATACGTTTAAGTCCTAGATTAAAACCTTTAGATCAAACACTTACGTCTACTTGAGATCGAGAGCAACTGTCTATTAGGCAAGCAAGTACCTCTTTTATAGTAACTGCAAAGAGTTTTTTCCACGACGCTTCAAAAATTTTCGTATCTCCATCGACCGTTTACCGTGCTCGGGTGATCATCAGAAGAAAAATGGCAAAGAAAATCGAGGAGACGCTTTTTGAAAATCCTCCTCCATTGGTCTTGCATTGGGATAGTAAATTGTTGCCTTCAGTTGCCCATGGGAATGTCAAAACTTTGGAAGATAGAGTTGCAGTTCAGTGACTGGCAAAGATTTTGAGCATTTACTTGGAGTACCTGTTGCCCAGAAAGGCATCGGTGAGCAGATGGCTAAAGTAGTTATTCGGGAAGTACACCGATTTGGACTTAGTGACAATATCATCGATATGTCTAATACAGAACTGATCCTAGGGGCATGTACCAGAATTGAAAGAGTATTAGGACGAACATTGTTGTAGTTGGCTTGCCGTCATCACACTCATGAACTAATATTAAGAAGTATTTGAGGAGTGTTGAAACATACCATCAAGAGGTCCTGACATACATAGCTTTCGAAAGTTTCAAAATATGTATGCTTCACTTGATAAAAAATTATATATTACAATGCTGGATGAGGAACGTCTCGTTTAGGGCTTTATAAAAGAACAGCGAGTGAAAATGATTAACTACTTACAAAATGTCCTAAAAGACGAAAGTCATTCAAGAGAAGACTACAAAGAGTTATTACTTATTATAACTATCACTTTTGTACCTAGGAGGTTGGTCTCAAGACGAAGTCAGTTTCAGGATCCCAGGATATCCGCATCAAGCGAGGTGGATGGCAAAAGCGATGCACTTAAAATTGCTCTCTTCACTAAACAGTTGAGTATGTCTCAACGAGAATTAAAAGAAATGAAAAGGGTTGCACATTTTGTCAGCCTCATATATTTTTACTTTTGGCACGAAGCAAATTGTAAGCCGATGGGTTCCAAAAAATGATTTGGATATGCTTCAGCTTCTGAATATTTACCCAGATATAGACGCCAAAAAAGTGCTTTTACTGTTGCTAAGAGACACCTGTGGTATTTGTCAGAAATTGTGAGATTGGCTTTTTTGG
>OV651815.1:22256235-22696196 GCA_927349885.1 Psylliodes chrysocephalus | reverse complement strand
CAGGTTAAGATGTGGCTAGTTACGGACTTTATGTTTTGGTGATAATTCATTAGCTTTTATATTAAAAAATTGAAATATTCTTTATAGTTCAATTAAATAGACCTTTAAATGAAAATTTGGAGGAAATACAGGAATTTTTAATATAAGTCACATTCGAGTATTTGAAAACTATATGTGAAAAAAATTTGTTTTTCAGGCCCCGGCAAATTACGAGAAAAAAAAAAGAAAATAAAGTGATTTGTTAAAGTTGTTTAAAAACGGTAAATGATATTAAAGAAAGTTCTTAATAAAAATTGTAAAGCATAAAGTTTTACTTAAAAATAATTTTAGAATGTTTTGCTAGTTTTAAAATTAACAAAGTTAGGATAAGAATAAAGATAATAAAAACAATTCAAAAAAAAATAAATAGAAATAGTTAAATTAATAAAAATAAATTAATAAATAAAATTTTACAAAAATAAATAAAAATAAAGAAAGAAAAAATATATAAATAAAAATAAATATAAAATAAATAAAAATAAATAAAAAATTTTAAAAAATGAAAATTTAAATTAAAAATTATATAAAAATAAAAAGTTTAAATATATAAATAAAAATAAATAAAAATAGTTAAAAAAAATAAAATAAAAAATAAAAAGAAATATATAAATAAATATAATTAAAAATGTGTCGCCACATATCATCTGTCATGATTGTCATGTTACCTGTAATGTTATCTGTCAAGTTATCTGCTCTGTGACTTGTCATATCATCTATCGCTGTTGAATTTTTCGTATACGTGTCTTGCACTCACCCAAGTTTCAAACAATTTAGCTTTGTTTAAAATTACACCACTGACAGGTGGTATCATCTATCAGCGAATTTTAAATTGTTTAGCCAGAAACCTCCTTTTTATTTTACTAAATTTTAGACGAAAATGTTTAATATATAAAATGAAAGAAAATAATGTAAAAAAAATTGTGTGTTATCGACAGAAGTAAAATTTAGACAAATTCGCTCTGAAGAAAGACGAAATTCTCGTACAATAGCAAGGGCGTATGAACTTATAACGTTAAACGGTAGTATACCAACAATGCACGAACAACGATTGTACACAGTCAGAATAAGACTTTAAATGAGGATTTTACTGTTAGGGTATGTCTTCTTCGTTTTTATCAATTCATTTCCTATATTTTTCATGCCAGCGCAAGCTATAAGGTGTTTAGTTTATTTATTTTTATTTATTTTATTTTTATATTTATTTTATATTTATTTTATATTTATTTTATATTTATTTTATATTTATTTTATATTTATTTTATATTTATTTTATATTTATTTTATATTTATTTTATATTTATTTTATTTTTATTTATTTTATATTTATTAATTTTTTTTTTGTTTATTCCATTTTTCTTTATTTATTTTTATTTTTTTTATTTCCTCTTTATTTTTTTGTTTTTTTTACTTAGTTTTTATTTTTTCTTTTTGTACATTTTTTTGTTAATTTTGTTTATTTTTATTTACCTATTTTGATTTGTTTTATTTATTTTTATTTGTATTATTTACTTTGATTTATTTTTATTTAAATATTTTTATTAATTTGCCTATTTTTTTAATTATTTTTATTTTTGTTTTGATTTTATTTACTTTTACCAATTTTTAGTTAATTATATTTACCTATTTTTATTGGATTATTTATTTTTATATATTTTTATATATTTTTATATATTTTTATATATTTTTATATATTTTTATATATTTTTATATATTTTTATATATTTTTATATATTTTTATATATTTTTATATATTTTTATATATTTTTATATATTTTTATATATTTTTATATATTTTTATATATTTTTATATATTTTTATATATTTTTATATATTTTTATATATTTTTATATATTTTTATATATTTTTATATATTTTTATATATTTTTATGTATTTTTATATATTTTTATATATTTTTATATATTTTTATATATTTTTATATATTTTTATATATTTTTATATATTTTTATATATTTTTATATATTTTTATATATTTTTATATATTTTTATATATTTTTATATATTTTTATATATTTTTATATATTTTTATATATTTTTATATATTTTTATATATTTTTATATATTTTTATATATTTTTATATATTTTTATATATTTTTTTATATTTTTATATATTTTTATATATTTTTATATATTTTTATATAATTAAACCAGTAATTAGTGAGTAATGCAGCAAATGAAAGAGTACTTTTTTAAGTTTATTCCAAGCTTTCGGAAATGTTTATTTCCATCATCAGGGAGACTAAAATAAAATAATACCACATATTATGATAAAGTAAGGTAAAAAAATTTTTTTGTCATCACTTACATCTTAATTACTGGTTTAATTATTAACTAGTCAGCAACGACTATCAACTCTCTTATTTTTATATATTTTTATTTATTTTTATTTATTTTTATTTATTTTAATTTATTTTAATTTATTTTTATATATTTTTATTTATTTTTATTTATTTTTATTTATTTTTATTTATTTTTATTTATTTTTATTTATTTTTATTTAATATTATTTAATTTTATTTATTTTTATTTATTTTTATTTATTTTTATTTTTTTTTATTTTTTTTTATTTATTTTTATTTATTTTTTTTATTTTTGTTATTTTTATTATTTTTATTTTTACATTTTTTAATTACTTTTATTTTTATTTAATTTTACCGACTTTTTTATTTTTTTTTTGTATATTTTTTATCTATTTTTATTTATTTTTGTTATATTTATTTTCAATTATATATATTTTTTTTATTTACTTTTATTTAATTTTTTGTCTCATTTATTTTTATTTATTTTGAATTTTTTTTTATTTTGATTTATTTTGACTTTTGATTTTTTTTTAATTAATTTTATTTTTTTAATTATTTTTATTTATTTAATAGAACTTTAAGTGAATACTAAACTGTCGCAATGTCGTTTTTATTATTTGAATCCTCATATGTTTTATATCAGGCAAGCCATAAAATTTATTTTACCATATAAAGTGGTATAATATATTAAAAAATTTAAAAATTATAATTAAAAAAAAAACAAAATATTCTGAAAATAAAGTTTATATTTTTCTGAGTTAATAATAAAAAGAAACTAAAAATTATTGAATTTTCAGCTCGCTATGATTTTTTAAATTCTGTTAGTTTTAATAATAGCAAAAAAATGCTAAAAATTATTTTAATGTAACACTTTATGCTTTACAATTTCTATTAAGAACTTTTTTAATAGCAGCTACCGTTTTAAATAACGTTGAAAAATCACTATATTTTCTGTTGCCGTGACCTGAAAAACAAAATTTTTTCACATATCATTTTCAAATACTTGAAAGCAACCTATATCAATAATTTCTGCATTTTCTCCTGTCTATTAATTGGACTATTATAAGCTTACAAACCTCTGGCATCTGCAAAGATTTGCTTCTAATTAAAGCATCTTAGATTACCGTTAGGTTGAAATAATTTTGCATATTCTACACACATTTTATAAATTCACTTTGTCTACACATTAGAAATCGTAACCTTAAAAGCTCCTCCTGTCATCTCAGAGAAAGTGGACCTTTTTTGTTATCCTAAAAATTTTCTTTGCTAAGTAAATACATTTTTATAACATCATCATGTATAAATGTATTCACCTCCTGCATCTCATGAATCCTTCTATTTTATTAAAATTCATAATTATTACACTTTTTACATCGGAAATTTTGTAATTTTCGTTTTTCTATTAACTTTCGTTAATTTCACAGTGCTTTGAAACACGATATTTTTTTTTTATCAGTCACCCCATTTTCTCTTATTTTGTAAGTTGTCATTAAATAATTCTCCAAGTTTCCATTTAACCAGTTCTTACGTTGTACAGGGTGATTCTTTTATCATGGGAAATGAGTTTTTCTCGTAAACGGCTGCAGCAAATTGAGTTTTGTGAAAAGTATTTTATTTGGGCCGGCTAATGCTTAAAATTGGGATGGATAAGGAAGTTATAAATAAGCGACGCTGGGCGTCGCGACGCTTCAATTTTTTTTTGTCAGAAGCATACCATTTTTATTTCAGAAATTGAAAGATCTATTCAATAGAAACACTTTTTTCAAATACCATTTTTTTCCATCTAAAACCATTCAAGCATTACAGACCAGTTTTTATGTTTTAAATTTGTCGATTGCCATACAAAAAATGCTGGGTTTTTAAATTTCACTAAATCAGGCAGGCTAACTTTTATGCTGATATTGACAACAAATATAATTTAGGATTTAAAGAAAACAATTTACAAGATGTTCCTACATTTAATAACACTTATGTAATTGTTTAGGAAATAATCAAAGTTTACACTAACAACCCATAAAACATACATAAAACATTAAAGAATAACATGAACTGTATTTAGTAAAAATTAATTGCTAATTCACAAATCTTATTTTAACAATTGCTCGATATATGCGCCATCGTTATCCACACATAAATTGTACCGCTTTCTTATTTCGAAAGATGTAACTTTTCTTAAAACATCACCAGATATTCCATTGCACGCATCAATAATTTTTTGTTTTAAAATATCTAAATTATTAGGTTTTGTTTTATACACTATATTTTTTAAAATTCCCCATAAAAAGAAATCTAAGGGTGTCAAGTCCGGAGATCTAGGCGGAAATTTCAAGGGCCCGTGTGTCCCCAACCATCTTCCGTGGTAGACTTCATTCAAATAATTTTGAACAATGACCGCATTGTGGCAAGGAGCTCCATCTAGTTGAAACCATAAGTTTCTTCTGATTTGCAGTGGCACATGTTCCAGCAAAAGAGGAAGGTGATTTTGAGAAAATCTAAGTATCTTGGGCCCGTCAAGGCGCCTTCATAAAAGTATGGCCCTACTAAGTGCCGCCCGACTATTCCGCACCAGACGTTTATGCCAAAGTGGCCCTGTATTTGATGTTGTCTGATTTTGCGCGGGTTTTCGTCTGACCAATAATGGGTATTTTTTTTGTTTGGTAATCCATGACTAACAAAATGACTTTCGTCTGTCCATAGTATATGAGAAAATAAATTAGGATTGTCATCCAAAGACACCAAAAACTGACAAATAAAATCCTTCCACCTCTCAAAATCTCTAAGCGAAAGTTCTTGCAAATTATGAAATTTATAGTCATGGTATTTGTTTCTTTTTAAAACTCTTTGTATCACACTATAATTTAAATTTAAGTCTCTTGAAGCCTCTCTTATAGAAGCTTCATGGTGATTGTTAAAATAATTTAAAATAATTGCCACATTTTCATCCGTCGTGACAGTTTTTGTTCTTGATCTTTTACCTGCAAATTTGGCTCATTGAATTTATGGGGATTTATTAAAAAACACAAAACCTACCTTCAAATGCTTTAGGGTTTTGACGTAAACTAGTTTCTAACCTGGCAAACATTTTGTGGTCTGGAAGGTTGCGTTCGGGGTATTTTTCCGCATATAATCTTCTTGCAGCTAAACCATTTTTTTGGGCTTCTCCGTATAAAAGAAGCATGTCAACTTTATCTGAATGTGTAAACATATTTCTTATTACTCACTATTTTAATAGGAATAATTGAAATTACACTGACAGTTTCAGACATCAATCAATATAAGCCAATTATGTTTTTTCAAAGCCTACCTGATTTAGTGAAATTTAAAATACCATGCATTCTTTGTATGGCAATCTAGAAATTTGGAACATAAAAACTGGTCTGTAATTTTTGAATGGTTTTAGATGGAAAAAAATAGTATTTAAAAAAAGTGTTTTTATTGAATAGATCTTTCAATTTCTGAAATAAAAATGGTATGCTTCTGACAAAAAAAAATTTAAAGCGTCGCGACGCCCAGCGTCGTTTATTTATAACTTCCTTATCCATCCCAATTTCAAGCAATAACCAGCCCAAATAAAATAATTTTTACAGAACCCAATTTGCTGCAGCCATTTACGAGAAAAACTCATTTCCCATGATAAAAGAATCACCCTGTACATTCTTTTTCAAGCAAACTTCGCAGATAAAAAATACTTATTTTTTTATATAATGAAAAATTCGTCTGGCTATGTGCTTTGGAAAAACACTCATAAAATGAGTCGGTAGACAGCACCTGAGCCGTTGTGAACGCAGTTTATTGCCAACATTTATGTCAAGCTAAATTAAATTTTCACTTTTTTATTTTAGCAATTACCTTTGGGATAGGTCTTTAATATTTAACAAAATTGTGACGTTGCGTTGTGTAACAACTTTGTTTTATTTATAAAACTGCTATGCCACAGTCGTATAAGGCTTATATAAATGGCATTATAAATTGCTGACAATTGATGCTGCTGCCTCTTTTTTACACACATATATTGATTTCTGATTGATTGGTTTATTGTTATAAAATAAAAAAACGTCGTTTTATTGTCGAAACAGACAAAACCGTACCATATAATATAGAAGCCAAATAGTAGAATATTCATAGGTGGGCTTTTCATTTGGCATTCAGTAATTAGAGTCACTTACGAACGACCCGCCACCTACAGTCCGTTTGGCGAATCTTACAAAAAAAAAAACGACGGAAATTTAAAATTTGTTCATTGTCGATTCGACTCCTTCTCTTTAGTCTTCATAACGGCGGTACATGTTAGGCATAACCAAATAAATAGTCTTCAGAAGGGTTTGTGAGCCAATGACTGAATAGAGATATACAGGGTGTACCAATTAAAACTCACAGCCCGGATATTTTGGTAAGTAATAAAGATATTTTAATTCTGCAAAAGCCAGTTCACAGATCACTAAGAGAGCTTTACTTTTGGATCACATACTTTGATTTTCTCTTACTATACGGAAAATGGTTGCACGGCGCAGCTTTCTGAGTGCCTTTTAAAAGGAGATAGAAAACTCTGCCATCTTGATGCCTTATTACGTGTTGCCTATATCTTGGCGCAATATTTTTAATAGGTGCGTTTTAATCATCCGCTTCTGCTTCGGAATTATCGGTTTTCTTGTTTTAATCTGACAGGTTAAAACGACTAAACCGACAATTACGGAAGAAGAAGCGGATGATTAAAACGCACCTGATATTTTGCTTGCTGCTGTCAGTGTCAGTAAATATTATTTTTGGAGTCACAGTTTATTGCTAAAGAATCGGTTAGCTCACTTAGACCAGTTGAAAGTTCCAAAATAACATCCACTCTAGGGATACAAATTCAGGATGCGCAGAAGACTGCTGTTTTATTATAGGCGGTTGTCATGTATTGTATTATCCGAGTTGCGCAGTGTATAAACTAGAACATTGAAATCAAAATTGGCGACGCGGAGTGAGCGAACTGATTCTTTAGCTATAAACTGTGGTGTAAAGGCATCAAAATGGCCGCGCCCCACGTTGGGCGTGTCGGACCTCTTTCTTGCACCGTATAGTAATCAAAGTATGTGTTTTAGATATAAATTAATTTTAAATAGGTCAATATATAGATGGCGCTGCGCTCAATAATTTTTTTTTTTTCGATGGGAGGATCTTTCTTATGTAGCGCATCTTGTAAAAAATGCATTTCTAAGCATATTTTGTTCTAAAAACTAATTTGATAAATCTACCCATTTTTTTATATACAGAGTGGGTCACTCAAAACAGTTTCATCCTATTTTTCAGCATTAATCATTGGATTTTAAGAAAATGCTAAAACAGGTAGATTTTTATTGCAAATTAATAACATTTTTACAATACAGACATCTGTCATGTGTCAACACCCTCCCTTGCACTTCACCAACACCTTAATTTTAAATAGGTAATGTACCATGTGTGACACATCATTAAAAAGGTAACTTTATGAGGAATTTATAAATATGATTGTTCATTGTTTTTAGTTGTACCGCCCTCTATCGGGAAAAAGAAACTACGTATTATAAAGTGTGATACCTTATTTGAAAGCAAATTTAATTACTAATTCAATGCACTAAAAAACATAAATATAAATATCCTCCACATTACATTTTCAATAGTTTGAAAAGGGGGGATAAAGGGGTCAAATTAAAGGAAATTATATTAAGATTCTATTAAAAAATAAATTTTCCTATGAATATAATTGGGTACTGAAATAAAATTAGTGCCTAATTTTTAAAAACTATAAAATAAAACTTTAAAAAATTAACAAAATCACATAGAATAAAATAAAACAAAATTTCATTAAATATGCATTTAAAAATTAATTTGCCTATGAAGACAATTGATACTGAAATAAAATTAGTGTCAAATTGTTATATTTATTATTCTTATTAATCATTGTGTACAGTTACATTTTGTAATGAGTGGTTATGTATTCTTATATTATTTTCTAGATTATTCCGTAATGAGTTAAATCTGTTATTAAAAGCAATAAACATAAAAATTAAATATTTTTCTTTTTTCTTTTAATATGCCAATGTTTACGTAATTGAATTACAATATTCAATAGGCCTTCGTCTAAAGTCCTTCAGCTGATTTAATTGCATTTTTTAGTACATTCAGTATGTTAAAGTTGTTATTGCCAGTCAATGAACACTGTCATATTTTAAAAGATCTGAATTTATTTGATTTCTTTCGGTATGCACTTGTACACTAACGCCAATACACTTTAATTCGATGAAATATTTTTGTTGTGTATGTTTAGCGATTTCTTTAATTCTTTTTTTGTTAAAAAAGGAGTAACTTCGGGATAGTCCCATATAACTTTGTTTAAAATCCGATAATGGGATCTATGAGAAAATCATCAAACTCTTCATTTTTTATGTATATTCAGCAATAACGTTTTGCCACTTTATCCGATTTCTTTGATTATTTTTTTGTTCGAAAGGGTGTACCTCGGCCACATATACATTTGGTCAATATCTGATGATGCGATCTTTGAGAAAATCAGCAATCTAAATTTGTGATGGCATCTGCACGAGTTTGAAGTAGTCTTTTTTAAATTACTTTTATTGGTAAACATTTATATCACTAAAGTTAATTTTTTATTTTACTAATTATATTAATAATATTAAGCCCTTGAATTTATTTTCCTATACCAAATGGATATTTTTTTCACTAAATATGTTTTATAAAGATTGTAAAAGTTAATTGTTAACTAAATAATTGTGCATTATTAATTAAAGGGGTCATTATGACCACACGTCTGTTAGAAAATTGCTTATAAAATACGTCTGTACTTACGGGTTTATAATAATAATAATAATAATAATTTTATTTTAGATATATTTGAAAATATAAAAGAATATCTTGTGAAGTGTCATTATTTATCGATTCTTCACAATAATCACTCATTTGTAATTATATTTAAGTTTGTTTAACAGAATTGTCACTCATTTAAAATTAAAAAAAAAATAATAGTATACTGGTGACCAAATATGAACTGTGATTGGTAAATTTTATATCCGTACACTCTACATAATAAAAAGGATAAATATATTCGTTCAATGAACTACTTTTTCGTTCTGTAGTCTGTGCGTAGAATAAATAATATAAATGTGTGTGTAGAAAAAATCACAAGGTATTTAATCAAATTAGCTTGATAGTGCTTTTATTATTTGAAACAGTATACACCTAGAACACTTTATTAAGACTCCTAAAATATGTTCGCACTGTCCACTGTTCCCAGCTTCACACGAACAATACCATTTACCAATTTCTACACATTGTGAATGAGAACTAACCTACAACAGTATGACGAACTGAATTCTTTGCACTAGTTTGGAGAACAACTGCATAAACAGATATATGTTTATCACTAAATTCATTCTTTCTACATAAAACTATATGACCTGCATTTAAAATAGCCTCTTTTTCAATAAAAGTCCTAGAATTCTCACTTCCACCAATATACTTCATAAGTTCTATTAAACTTAACCTTATTTCAGACATCTCACTAAAAATAGAATAAATATATTAATATTTTATTAAAAGAAAACAAAAATATCTTAAATTTACATAAATGAATAAAATTAAATTGAAAACAAAATTTATAGGGAGTTACTTAGCAAATAAAAATATATCTTTTACTTTAACCAAAAAGCTATTGAAATAAAAGTGTCTAATTACTAAAAAGTAACAAATATCTGTTCCTTAAACAGCACAATATAATCAAAATACTTTTACAAACTCAAAAATGTAAACAATAACAAGCCACTATATTTAGTTTAAATGTCAATTACAGACGGCGCTGCGATCCTAATTTTATAGATCCCAATATCTATTGATGTTTTCTACAAGGTAGTGCCCTGCCTAATTGTACCGAGGGCTTCGTTCGAAGTAGATTTTAAAACTGTGTTGCGTCGGCAAAATGTTAAAGTCTTCAAATAACGCAACGTCAATAGGAATTCATTGTGAAAATCATTTATGATTAGTTCATAGACGGATGGTAATAATTAATCACAGACGATCCATGTCTAGCACTTTTGCACATCAAAAACAAAAAAAAATGCTTAAGTAATAGGAATCAAAAAAAGAAAGCGTTAAACAGTGAATAGCTTCTTCAACAGGACAATGCTTCAGCCCACATTAATGTGTTAAAACATCTGCCGTGTTCACCACATATCTGCCGATGAGAGCTACAAGATAAATAAACATTGGGTGTACGAAATATCTTCTTCGTTCGAGAAAAAACCAAGTTGTTTGCAGCCTATATTTGTTACAAGACTATACAACACGAGATTAGATAAATTTATCAAATAAACTGCTGGCCACTCGAACTTACACATAGAGATTTTTAGGCAAAATTAAAAGTTCAATATTTTCAACAGAAATACACATTTTTTAACGCGGCTTCCAAATTTTAAGAGCTAGTTTTTTCGGATTAGGCTGCATGATGTATATTTTTCGAAGGAGCATAGGTTTATTATATACAGGGTAATCAATGAAGTCATGCAAAAAATCAAAAAGTTTGTATGAGTGAAATTGCCGTAAACATTTTTTTTGGTCGTTGCAATATGATTCGTTAATAAGGTAACATCAATATCACTAGACGTTTTTGTCAGTTTTTGAATTAAGGCCCTTACTTTTTGTACACACTACTAAAGATATAATTTGGGTAGCAACATTTTTAAAATGCTATAACTTGACATTGGATTGACGGTTCTTGGTGGTTTTTACGGATTTGGAATCCTTATTTCACGTAGATTTTCTATGGTCTAAACATTTTATTTGAGAGTTGAAATCTACACATTATACCGGGTCGATAATAGACAAAAACGTAGCGAAAATAACAAGTTTATTACATTATATTCTACAATATTCAAGATTGCTTAACAACGGCTAAAAGTCAATTCTTACAAAATTTCTAATTCTAAACCTAATTTAAAGGTTTCTGCAATCCCTAAAAAACACGGTATAATGTAATAACAAAGATTAGGTATGTATGGATAGAGATACCTAGTAGTAATTGGTGTTGGTAAATTTTTAATAATTAAAAAAATAGCCTGAAAAACATAAATTGTCTGTCCATTAATTTTTGTTTTGAACCCATTGCGTCAAAGAACGGAATTGCAACCTTTTATTTTCGGAGTTTACAATGAAATTGGGTAATTGTTGGCAACGACGTGTTAAAAGGACACGGTCATTGAAAGCAACCGGCAAATATCAATGAAAAAATGCCTAGTTTCCTATCTCTAAATACCTTATTTTTGGTAATAATTTACCCGAAATTAAGTAGGTGTATTAATTATGAAAAAGAAAAACTAATATTTTCTTGGTCCTCCTGCTCGACATATTACTTCCCGACATCGACATCAACAAGATTATTTATAAAATCTTGTGGAATATTCTCCCACTCTTTACGAATGGCCTCACTAAGCGTTTCTAAGGTTTCAGGGGGTACATCACGCGATCTTACTTTAAGTTTTAAATAAGACCAAACGTGTTCAATGACATTAAGATCCGAAGACTTTGCAGGCCAGTTTATCCTATTGATGTTCTATGCTTGCAAAAACTCTGTGATCCTTCGCGATCTGTGAAGTCGAGCATTATCATCCACCAATAGAAATTCTGGGCCGTAATTTCGAGCAAAAGAAACAACAATAGGTTCCAAAATTTCCTCATGTTTAACAGTAGCGTTAACGGTATAATTAGTAACGAATAGCTCGATTTTACCATTTCCTGTGATACCTCCCCACACTGTAACACCAAATGCCTCTTGAGGGGCCATATTTTCCTCCAAATACCACTAATTTGGCCCTCTTTCAACTAACATTCGGCCATGACTCTTTGAGACAACAAACTGGGGTAAGAGTTTTTGACAGAACAATGAGAAGAGAAAATAAAAACAAATTGAGGTGAGAATTTATTTTTACTAAAACTTAAATATTGCCAAACCTTAGAGTGCGTCGTACGCTACGTTTTTGTCTATTATCGACCCGGTACAATGTGTAAATGTGTAAACTTCAAACCTCAAATAAAATGCTTAGACCACAGAAAATCTACCTGAAATAAGGATTCCAAATCCTCAAAAATCATCAAGAACCGTCAATCCGATGTCAAATTATAGCATTTTAAAAATTTTACTACCCAAATTTTATGTTTAGTAGTGTGTAAAAGACCTAAGAGCCTTAATTCAAAAACTGACAGATATTGGTGTTACCCTTAGATAAAAGAGACCAGAGATATAACATACACCGGTTTTAAACCTGCGCAAATGTTGCCAATTTCTAAAGAGGGGTTAACGGAGTGGGGGAACTGGGCGGCGACACGCGGCGACCCGAACTCTGTGACAGGGACCGGACTTTGTTTATTAGCATCTTAATGAACTATTAGGTTTATTTAAAAGGTGTTTAATTGAATTTTGTATTATGAAATCAAATTAACGTGATTTTTTAATATCAAACAGATGCCACGACATTTTATGTAAAGAGAAGACCTTTTATAGAATATTTCGTTAGCGTTTATTTACTACGGACTTTTCTGCAAGACATTACAGTAAAATGTTGAAATAGAATATATTGTTAATAGAGCAAAAAAGTTACTCATTGTCTACGAGTATTATAAAAATAGCATGTGCGCAGGCTAATACTGCAAATCTGCCCTTATGAGTTGAACATTATATTTTTTCTACGGCTATTACATATTATTAAAAATTAGTCAAAATGAGAAAATGCTGTTTTGTATTGTAACCTCAGAAAAAAGTATATTAAGGCTTCTTTCTTTAAGAATAATAATTATTATAAGGGATGAGTCACATAAAACTCTAGAAATGCATGTCTGAAACCAGATAACATTTTAAAATTTAAATCTATTAAAAGTCATTTGGTCGCTAGGGATGAGTGATTATCGAAATAAATTATCGATCATTGAAAATAATCGATTATTTTCGATCAATAGATTATTTTCAAACAATATATTTTTTGCCATTTCCTTTAAAATCGACTACTTGATTATCTTTGAAAAATCAAAAATAATCGATTAATTAAAAAGCCAATTAGCCGATAAATCAGTGTTTACAAAATATAATATAAATAGAATTATCGTTTATTTTAAATAATCGATTATTTTCAAATAAACCATTTTTTTCGTCCATGGAAACAGATTATTCGATAATCTTTGAAAAATCGAAAATAATCGATTAATTAAAAAGTCGATTAACTGATAAATCGATTTAAAAAAAACAGAATGATCGATTATTTTAAATAATTGATTATTTTCGATCAATCGATTATTATCAATAATCTATTTTTATTGTATTTCCTTTAAAATCGTTAATTCGATTATCTTTGAAATACCGAAAATAATCGATAATTCCAAAATAATCGCCTAATAGAAAATAATCGGGACGGTGGTGTAGCGGTCTATCGCGCTTATATTCATTTATAGGCAAGTTTATGAATCTGAGACTGCTGGGTTTCGAATCCCAGACCTGACCATGTGGATTTTTAATTAAATTGCATGGTTTGGTTTAGGATTTGATGTGTGGCGTATTAATAGAAATTCAGTTTCTGTTGATATGACATGCAGATTAAAAAAATTCGCCATTTATTACCGTCTCGATGATGGTGGGTGAGGTTTTCCGGGTTTTCCTCACCTGTAAGTCAAATGGCACCATCAATCATCTTTAAGTCGCCCCGAAACGCCACGGAAAATAATAATAATAGCCGTCCCTTCCCCTACACAAGTCGTTCATTCGACTTCAGGGGTTGAAATTCTCTCGTAAGGGGGTGAATTAGGGAGAGTATTATTATATTATTATAATTAAGAAGCCGATTCTATGATAAATCGATTATTACCAATAATGTATTTTATTGTATTTCAAAAATAATCGATTAATTAAAAAGTCGATTAACTGACAAATCGATTTTCAAAAAAAAAACAGAATGATCGATTATTTTAAATAATTTATTATTTTCGATTAATCGATTATTATCAATAATCTATTTTTATTGTATTTCCTTTAAAATCAATAATTCGATTATCTTTGAAATACCAAAAATAATCAATAATTCCAAAATAATTACCTAATCGAAAATAACCAATTAATTAAGAAGCCGATTCTATGATAAATCGATTTTCCAAAAAATAAAACGAATTATCTATTATTTTCTAATAATCCTTTTTTCATATTTCCTTTGAAATTGATTATTCGATTATCGAAAGTAATTGATTATTAAAAAGCTGATTATCCAATAAATCGATAATTTTAAAAAATAACCAAAATATCGATTATGTAAAATAACCGATTATATTCAATCGATTATTTTCATATAATATCTTTGAAAAATCGAAAATAATCAAATAATTAAAAAACCGATTAAACGATAAATCGATTATTTTGAATAAATCTACTTTTTTTGTATTTCCTTTAAAAACAGCGGATAAATCGATTTTCATTAAAAAATATCAGAATTATCGATAAATCGATTATTTTTGTAACCCCTATCGGTCGCTTGCTTTTATCTGAGAATTTAGCTCCAAAATTTGGAGATTCGGATTTTTTGATACAGTTATCTTTGAAATCGCATTCGATTGTATAATAAATAAATATTGCTAAATTTTGGATTTTTTTTAGCAAACGAAAATTATGTTCAAGTTGTTTAGGGGTTTGTAATGTAACATTTTATTAACGTGACTAAGGGTCGATTCCACCGTTGTGTTAAACGAAGTTTAAAATGACATTTTTACATTAACACTGTCATTTTAATCTCCGTTTAACACAACGGTGGAATCGGACTTAACTTCTGTAACTTTAGTATTTTTTTTTGCTTATACTAGATTACTTTGTTTTAAGACTGAAAATTCAATGTCACATTCGATTTGACCGAAAATAAGATGAACCTTGAAATTTTAAGTAGGTCATCCTGTATTTCATCTAATATTCTTATAAAAATACCTTATAAAAATACCTTATAAAAATACCTTATAAAAATACCTTATAAAAATACCTTATAAAAATACCTTATAAAAATACCTTATAAAAATACCTTATAAAAATACCTTATAAAAATACCTTATAAAAATACCTTATAAAAATACCTTATAAAAATACCTTATAAAAATACCTTATAAAAATACCTTATAAAAATACCTTATAAAAATACCTTATAAAAATACCTTATAAAAATAAAATTTAGCTAGCAACTATGATTCTTTACCTCTTATTTATCTACCAAAAAGGGCTAAAAACTACCTTTAGAAAACATTCTTATAAAACTACTTTTTAAATACAAAATTTCGTTAGCAATAATGCCTATTTACTATTTATTTAAAATAAATGTTCAAAATTTTACCCTTTTGTAAATTTATGTAAGTAATATGAAATCTGATTTCTGATGCTTAATATTTATTGAAACCCCTTAATGCGGATCTGAAGTATTCAGCCCAGAGAATCATGGCGCTTTATGTCAAAACGTTAATAAATATTTACCGCTGAAAAGAATATATTCATAACAGTAGTACTTGTATTATAAGTACATACAATTTTTCAAGATACATCGTGACATTTTGAACTTGAAATTGAATAACTAGAACACTTTAAATTGCTAAAATACCAACAAATAAATCAAAAAACAGCTGTCAATGGTGATTAAACTCAGGTGGAGGTGATCGCTGAATGGAAATCGGAGCAATTCGGGTGGCGTCGTGCAACAATGATTTTCAATTGGTGGGTTACTTTGGCTTAAAATAGACAACATGCGCAGTGTGCAATGTTACATCTTCGGTCTCTTTAAACTAAGGTGTTACCTTATTAACGAATCATATTGCAACGACCAACAAAATTATTTGCAGAAATTTCACTTATACAAACTTTTTGATTTTTTGCATGACTTCATTGATCACCCCGTATATAATAAACCTATGATTCTACGATAAATATACGTTATGCAGCTTATTCCGAAAAAAATTAGCTCTTAAAATCTGCAAGCCACGTTCAAAAATTTGCATCCCTGTTGAAAATATTGAACTTTAAATTTTGCCTAAAAATCTCTATGGGTAAGTTCGAGTGGCCAGCAGTTCATAAAGATAGGTCTGCATTTATTTAATAACATCATTGCACGGGTAAATTTTAACTGATATAACTGTATAAATTATTTGTAACCTAACGTTGAATTTAGCCGTTACTTATTACCAAATATCAAATCATTACCGAAATAAAACATATTATAGTTTAACTGAAAATGCATAATAGCACAGTTTTTATGACAAGGTCTATATTTTTATATAATTTTGGTATCATCCATTTTCAAATAAAAATTAGATAGTAGAAGCTGTGAAAGTAAAAGAGAAGATTTATTAATAATATTCAAGGGAATAGTGTTAAAATTGTAAAAGAAAACAAACAATAATAGCAAACTAATCTGAGATTAAGGCGAGCAAGAGAAGCAAGCGAGACGAGTAACAGGCGAGTTCGATAAAGGCACTCTGCTGACGTGGTCCATATAAACTTGTATCGCCAACCGTCAATAATTAAAATTAATAAGAAAAGTGATAATATTATAACATCACATTTTAGTATGACAAAGTAACTATATCTCCTTAAAAAAATATTATCTCTTGCATTACTCCATTGCCTCAAATAAACTGAAAATAACATAGAAAACAAGCTGTCTCGAAGAGATATACAAAAATTTCAATCTCTATTTCTCTATTTTCTTAAGAAAAGTCTCAGACGAGGTTCGCTGAAGTAATTTTATTTTTGCGGTGCGCGCTGCATTTGTTGACATCACAAAAATCTCTTACTGTCTTGAGAAAACAAACTTCTTTATATGCATCTCTTGGGCGATTCTTGAGGTTATATTTTTAATTTTTTGTCCGTAGAATGCATTTGCCGGTATTACACGGATAAAGTTCAATAGAGTCGGAGGCTCAATACCTGTGAGGATTGACTGTTTATTTAGCACTAATGAAAAAACAGACACTATACCCATCTTAGGCTAGCGAACTAGCGTTTAAGCCTCTAAGAAGCATAATAAATGCCGGGAATGAGTGAAGGCAGGACCTTGAGAAGATAATGTTATTACTCTTCAGACTGATTAGAACGAGATTAGAGGGTCCAAAGAATGAAAAAAATCTTGTTAAAAGAAAGAAACAAAGGTTAAAGAGATAAAGAAAAACAATTTAATAATTAAATAAATTATTTTTAGAAACTAAAACCAAAACCAAGGGAAAAACCAATTTTAAGAGAGAAAAAAAAACAAATGTAGCCAATTAACTATTCAAATAAGACAAATACAATTTATTCACAAGAAAATATAAATGTTTTTATAAATAAATTTGCAACCCTTTTGACGTTGTTGGCTGCAAATTTGGTTTTTTGACTTAAGAAAACCTACAATATAAAAATTAACACACTCTGCAAAAATATGATTTTAAAATAATGCCACAGAGTTTTTTTTTTTTTTTTCATGTCAAGTAATTCACATTTACTTTTTTACATATTTTGAGGCTGACTGGGGTTAGGTTAGGTTGAAAATGAGTAGAAAGATCTCATCTCCTAAGAACTGCATGGATCTATTTTGGCTCATGTCTACCTTATAGTTTATCGTACACACCTTTTGATAGAAGCCATGATTGAACTGGGCGAGACTTGTTTAAATTCGGTAGGCTCCAGTCGGGCGAATCCGAAGATCTGGATCTAATTTTTTTTTCAAAGAGGAGTAGGTACATTAAATATGCTTTTCAGATTCGTTTTCCATGCTGTAGAATCGACAGTCCGATATTTGTTGAAGACCTATCCTTCTCATGTGATTACCGAGACGACAATATTATGTCATCAGACCCAATAAAATACGTAGATCGTTCCTACTCCATTTCCGGATCTAAGCAGAGGAGTTCATGGAAGGGTTGGTAATAAAATCCTTCGACCAAGTTAGCAATGGAGTATGTCTCCAGTTTATTAGTGTTGTATTCTCCATCTATTTTAAGATAATTCCTTTGGAATTTCTCTTTGCAATTCCCAGGAATGGTTCTGGTCATATCAACTCAGATTCAGTAACTTTGGTCGGGACACCGAGACACTCAAGGGTATTTATACAGTTCCAAACCAGCTTTAAGTCAACTCGATTGGAGCTCAGGGCTTTGAGGGTTGCCTGGCTGTCAGAGAAGATCTTTATAGTCTTGTTTGTTTATTGATATGTCAGCTCTTGACTTCTGGCCAAAAACTCCAGCTCTTATTTATTTTTTTAGTTTTGGAACAGTCTGTGGGAGAGGGTTATATCCCCTGCTTTATACGTCTTTCTCTAGAATGAGGACTCCGTATGGCTTTTCTATGCTGTTGAGGAACTATCGAGTCCAAGACCATGGCAAGAAAGTGGTTATTAATCTCACTTAGTAGCCTTGTCTTGTGTTATCGCAGTTCTTCATAACATTAAGTAACCACTTTCAGGAGTCTATAGAAGACCATCCTGGCCTCCTTTTCCAGCCAAATGTGGAGATATGTTAGATCCAGCATGGTCTCCACGGCTCCCGTCGGTGTTGCTTTATTCATCCGTTGAATTCCCTTGTCCCACCAGACAACGAAGCCGTACGTAGCCATGTTTAGTAAATCCAGTAATCAGTTGAAGACTGATCCCATATGCTTTGCCGCATATCCTTCTGAGGGTCCAGAGGGATAATCTGGCTTTGTTGATGATTTTTTTTTTAATTGGAGGGTCTAGGTGAGTTTATATAGGATAATCCCCAAATATTTTACCTTCTCTGTAGAATTAATAGTTTCTTTGGCCAAAGTAGGTTGTCGAAGCTTGTCAAGCTGTCTTCTCTTGGCAATGGACACGATAATAGTTTTTCAAAGGTTAACAGACATCTGCTCCCTCTTGCACCATCTGTTAGTCGTATTTAGAGCTTGTTGAAGGATGTTGGAGATCATCTCTTTGTACTTCCCCCTAATTATGACAACAATATTGTCCACACAGTATTGGAATTCCATTACCTGCTGAGAAAGATCGTCCAGCAGGTTATACACCAGAATGAGCTACAGTAGGAGTGAAAGTACGCCGCCTTGTGGACATCCTCTGGTAGGCCCGAAAGTGATTCTCTCTCCCTGCAGTGATGAAATGATGTTCCGGTTTGCGAGCATGCTTTTGATCCAGTTACAGGTCAGTTTGTCGATTCCTCTTTCTTTCATGTATAAAGACATTTTGAATTGTGATTTTTTCAGAGAGATAATGATGGCAGCTATTAGTTTATGGTTAAATTATCTTAAACAGCTGTTATTATCATGAGAACATCAGAAATATATAAGGATGATTGAGTATATACTTTTTTTCTTCTATTTTGTATGTTTTATATATTTTTATTTCTTTTATATGTTTAGGTAGTACATTAAATAATTTCGGCCCAAAAAAAAGGATGGAGTTCTGAGTAACAGTTTTTTTAAATAAATCTGTTGTTACATTTAGATTCAGTTTAGAACGTGTTTCTTTTATGTTTTGTTGAGGGCATTTAATTTGTTGGTCAAACATTCTTAGAAGACATTGGTAAATATAACTTGACCTAATATTTAAAAGATTAGTTTCATGATATAAGTTCACAGTCGTGTATCAGCAGGCGAACTGTGTACAGGTGTTTTGTGCGCTATCGATACCAACAAAAAAGATAAGTACTTTTTTTTATAGTTTAGAAAGTGTTTCTCACCTAAATATATTTATATTTATAAAATTGCTACTATTTTCCGTAATTAGCCCATAGTATAGAACTATTATGATAAATCAAACGGGCGGCGTAGAGCCGCCCGAAAATGGCGGCATGGATGTATTTGATGTCTCCAATAATAAGAATAATCCAATAGATGATAATAATGGCATTTTAAAAGATATAAATTCATTTTATTTATCTAACAAGTACAGTAAGAGAGATTCTGGTCCCTTTTATGTGTCTGTGGAACATATCAATAAAAATATAGGCAGATTATTTCCGATGAAAATTGGTTATTTTTTGCTCACCGATAATACATTCAAAGAAAATATAATAGATATAACGTCTGTGGGAGTAAGTAGGGTCAAAGTTATTTTTAAAAACTATGAAATAGCTAATACTTTAATAGGTCATGATGTTATTACCAAAAATCAACTTGTAGCTTACATACCTACCTTTTTTAACCACCGCAAAGGTCTTGTCAGAATGGTGGATACGTTCATTAGCGAAGATTTTCTAATTCAAAATATAGAATGCGATAATAATGAAATCGTCAAAGTACAAAGGATGAAAAGAAAAGTCACAGATAATAACGGAATCGAAAAAATAGTTGATCGGCAATTAATAATTTTAACTTTTAAAGGAAACTTAATACCCAATAAAATCAAAATTAATTTGACTTCGTTTGTCGTTGAACCTTACATCCACCCAGTCGTTCAATGTTACGGTTGCCTGAAATATGGACATACCAAAAAGTTATGCAAGTCCAAGTCCCAAAAATGTCAGAAATGTGCTGAAGTACATGATAGTAATACAAATTGCTCAACCTCTAATAATTTCTGTATTTATTGTCAGAATAATGACCACTCTTCTATATCTAAAAATTGTCCAATGTACCAAAAACAACATAATATCAAAAAAGAAATGGCTTTTCGCAACCTAACTTTTAAAGAGGCCGAGAGTATAGTAAATAATCCGTCATATTCAAAGATTACAACAAATAATAGATTTGCAATATTCAACAACACACAAAATTTTTCACCACTCGCACAAAATTCACAACCTCAATATATCCCACCATCATACATGCTACACAAACCAAAAACACATATTCCCACTCCCTCCAAAAAACGTAAAGCTTCTACTCCTCCTACAACGCCTTCACCAACTACCTCAAAAACTCAAAATAAATCTCAAACGAAAAAATCCACTTCAGTACTACCAAACCCATATAGGGATGATTTTATGCAATATAAAGAAAAATTGATAGAAAACATATTAAATTTTATTATGTCCAATTTCGCGTCTAACTCTGACAATAACCCACAATTAACCGAAAACACAGGTCAAAAAATTAAAGAACAAATTTCATCTTTGTTAGAAATTGATCCATCTGATTCAATAAGCATTAGCGATGATGACTCAAGTACCTTCTAGACATTAAAAAATATTTCAATGGAACCTTAATTCTATAAATAAACGGAAACCTGATTTACTAAAATTATTAATTAATGAAAGCTTTGACATTCTAACTCTTTGTGAATTATGGCTAAAACCAAACGAAAATTTAATTATCAATGGATACCACACTGTACAAAAACTTAGAAATGATGGTTACGGAGGTGTTGCCATCTTAATCTCAAAAAATCTTAAATATAAAATTTTAACCATAAAACAAAATTTTAATAAAAATATTGAAACATGTGCAATCTATCTAGAACAAATCAATTTTTCAATTATTTCTGTCTACAAACCTCCAAATAAAAATGTTTGTGTAGACGATTGGAAAAAACTATTTTTGCAATTCCCAAATAACTCTCTTTTCTGTGGCGACTTTGTCACCACACCCTATGGGGTTCTTTAATCAATCGAACTGATGGTCAACGGCTTGTTCAAGCACTTAATGATACTAATCTTATTGTATTAAATGATGGATCTTCAACCAAAAATAGTAGACCTAACAAAAACAAATCAGCAGTGGATCTTACTCTCTCATCGCCAAACCTTATGTCCAAATTCAAATGGGATGCAACAAAGGACCTTATGGGCTCTGATCATTTTCCAATATATATTCAATTTAATACTAATTACAAACCTCAAAATATCCTACCTCATACGAAATGGAGCACCAAATCTGCAGATTGGATAATATTTTCAAAACTAGTAGACGATCAATTAATAGATATCAGCAATAATGAAGTAACATTCCAAGACCTTTTAGCAATTCTTACTAATGCAGCAAATAATTCCATGAAAATCAACAAACCCATTGTCATAAAAACTCCCCAACCTATATGGTGGGACAATGATTGCTCTCAGATGGTTTCAAAAAGAAGATTGGCTTTTCAACAGTATAAAATATTATCGAACTGGGAAAATTATCTAAATTATAAAAACATTGAATCCCAAACTAAACTTCTTTTTAAAACCAAATGCAAATATAGCTGGACAAAATTTTTAAATAATCTTAATAAAAACACTCCCTTAACTAAGATTTGGAATTTTGTTAAGAAAATAAATAACAAAAAATATAACAGTGTAAATTCAAGCTTAACTGGAGAAATGATTGACAAATTATTACACTTTGCACCTGCTACTGCGGCTAATATTCAAAAGCCCTCAACATATAAAAATCCTATTAATAGTAATTTTCCTAACTACAATTTTTCTTTAGCAGAATTAGATATTGCCTTACAATCCCACCGGAGTACCTCACCGGGAAAAGATAGCATAACATATAATATGCTTGAAAATTTAACTTCTAATGCAAAACAGGTACTATTAGCTTTGTTAAATAAATGGTGGAATTCTGACGAACTAATAGATGAGCTTAAAGAAATCATTATTACCTTAATACTAAAACCAAAAAAAGATCCCACTTTAATATCTTCTTTCAGACCTATCTCGCTAATGTCATGCATAACAAAGACATATGAAAGATTAATTAAAACTCGGTTAGAATGGTATTTAGAATATAATTCGAAGCTGCCCACAGCTCAATACGGATCACGTCGTGGTTGTGGGACTATCGAGGCGGTGTCTCATTTAGTTACTGACATACAATGTGCATTTTCTAAAAACTTATACGTAGCATGTCTATTCATTGATATTAAGAGTGCCTACGATGCAGTTGACTTAAACATTCTTGTCGACAAATTAGGTTCATTAGACATTCATAATTCAATAGCTTGCAATGTGGTAAATTTATTCAGAAATAGAAAAAAAAATTTTTTAAAGATCAAAATAATACTTTACACGGGCCTAGAATGGTCAATCAAGGATTACCTCAAGGGGCGGTCCTGAGCCCTCTTTTATTCAATATTTAAACGTATGATTTGCACAATATCTTCAGCAACCATGTCAACTGTATTCAGTACGTTGACGATTTTTGTTTTTATACCGTACAGAATAGTTACAATCAATGCATTACAAAACTTAAATATATTGTTTATTGCCTTAAAAGTTGGTTTAGTGAACACGATTTTACAATATCCCCTGACAAATCTGCAGTTGTCTTCTTTACCAGACACAGATTGAACAATCCTCGAAAAATTAATTTGTGTGGTATAGATATACCTATTCAGAGAACCTACAAATATCTAGGTATTGTGTTAGATAATAAACTTCTCTGGAACGACCATATTACACACACTATTAATAAATGTGAGAAAGGTATAAACCTGTTAAAATGTGTCACTAAAACTAAGTGGGGAGCGGATCCTAATACTTCCCTGCACTTTTATCGGGTATACATAAGATCTATCATTGATTATGGAGCTGTTCTGTATGGATCAGCAGCAAATACACATTTAAAAAAAGTTGATAGAATACAATACAGTTCCATAAGAATTTGTTTAGGGGCACTTAAATCATCTCCAATAAATGCCATTTTAGTAGAGGCTCAGGAGCCTCCCCTTGAATTCAGAAGATATTTCTTGTCCTATAAAAGAGTAGTGCGTTGGAAATATTTTCAATGTGTCAATCCTTTGAACATGAATATTTTTCAGTTGTATATTGAAAATTTAACAAATAAATATTGGTCTAAAAAAAACTATCCTCCTCTTGTTGAGGCATATTCTAATTTACCAGATTGCATTAAATCCACAACAGAATCCAAAAAGCTTCCTATTTTTAAAATTGATTTTTCGATAATATTGTTTAAGCCAACTGTTATTTTGCCAAAATACACTGATATTGAACATTCTAACCGAGCTGTACTTAATTCAATTTTTGCTAGGTATAATAATTTCTTAAAGATCTACACCGATGGTTCAAAAACTAGTGAGGGTACAGGTTATGCTGTTTTCATCCCCGATAAATATGTAAAAAAAAATAAAATCCACAACTTTTGTACAGTATACTCCGCTGAGATTATGGCTATAGAAAATGCGTTGGAGTGGTTGATGCTTAATCCCTCCAATGCATTAATAATGTCAGACTCTAGATCTGCTTTAGAGGCTATAAAAAATAGTTCATCCTTTTCCAGCTTTGCTATGTCAAACACTATTTGTAACGTCAAAAAATTACTTCAAGACTTGCATAATTTAAGATGTACAATTCATTTCGTATGGGTGAAAGGCCACGCAGGGATTCCAGGTAACAACACTGTTGATCTTTTAGCAAAGGAAGCTACAGCTCTCTTAATCACTCCTTATCATTTCATAGATTATATGGATTCGATAAATGTTGGAAAAAATCAGGCCCATAAAATGTGGGAATCAGACTGGGAAAAATTCGTAGATAGGTCCAATAATCATTATACTTATATACATCCCACCTTAAAAAAAAATCTCGCACATTAGTGAATTTAATGTAAATAGAGCTTATTCTGTAACTATCACACGCCTTAAGTTAAATCACGGAAAATTTCCAGCTCACCTACATGGAATAGGTATCTTAAATACTGACGTTTGTTCTTGCGAAAATAATTCTACTGCTGATTTAAATCACATCTTTTTTTCATGCAAAAATCACCACCAAAAAAGTACCGAATTACTAGAAGCTATAAGAAATAAAAATTGCCCCACCCCCATTAATTTAACATCCTTATTAAGCAATGACAATAAAGACATCTTTGACTTATTGGTTAATTTTTTACGTTCAATTAAATTAGACCTGTAACTCCAAATTTTATTATTATATTACCTTTTTCTTTTTCTACTACGCATCTGTGGCAAATGGAATCCATCCAATGCCAACAACCACACAAAAAAAAATGATATAAGTTTTGTGTGGAATAAAGCCTCTCTTTTTTAAAAATTATTTTTAGTATTATATTTTGTGTTGTTTTGAATGTTGCGCGCCAGGCAGTAATGCAATACCTAATAATTGATTCAACCAGAGATTTGTACACTATAATTAAATTTTTTTTAGTTAATATATCACGCTTTTCATAGAATTTGTGCATCAAAATTCGGATTCTTTTTGTTGCATATCCAATATGCTCAGACCATCTTAAATTCTGATCTTTTATTACTCCAAGGTATTTTAGTGAATTTGTTTTTTGTATAGATTGACAGTTACAATCTTTGTCTTTATGACACTGTGATTTGTGGAATTTAATTATTAAGTGTTTGGTTGATCTACTACTGTTGGGGAAAACGTAGTATATTTAGTTTTATTAACATTAAGTGATAGTTTATTATTATTTAGCTAGTTATGGATTTTTTTCAAGTTAGTTTCCGCTATTCTATTAATTAATAATAATATGACGATAGTCTAATTTATTTATAGTTTATTTATTTAAAACACACTATTTACAATTTATTTGTGACCTACTAATTTATATAATACTTAGACACTAACTCACAATTCTAATTTATTTATTAAAATTTAACTTTTCAGTCCAATACTTTAAACTAAATTAAACTGTCCGCCGATAAGTAGGGCTATTTAAACAAAGTCCAACTCTGCTACGAGAAGTCTCTAGACGCTCCCGAAAATTCTATATCTGACTCAACGGTACGCTCCGCCCGTTCTAGCCGTTTCTCGAGCGTCAGCAGCATTCCTAAAAGATTTCGTCGTTTCGAGCATGAGTCGGGTGGCAAGCTGAAGGATGCTCGCTTTAGACAGAGACAGCTTAGGAATTTTCATTACAATAATATTAATATAACAGTAACATAAAATAATGTATATTTAAAAATATTATAAAATAATTAATAGTTTCAACATAACAATGGCGTAGAGTGAAACCCTCGTATGTCCAAAATATAAAATTTTACAGAAGACAAATAAAACGGTTCTTACGTCACATGCAATGTAATGGATACGTGATTTACATGTACGTCGCTGGAAGTCACCGCTTTCGAAACAGGGCTGCCTTATTTATTTCTTTAATGGCTTATGAAGTAATCATTAAAATAAAATTAAAAAAATTGAGATAAGAGGCTTTCACGCTATGCCATCGATAAATCTAAGCAAACACAAACTACTACGACGTAGGAACTATTTGATATGTCTAAACTTTTTATAAAAGACTGATGTGTTACTTGTAATACACACCCTAAGACTTATGACAGATAGACGACTTCCTATTGGAATATATGGTTTGGACATGTTAAAATAAATAATGGTAATTATATCTGGCACACAAATCGTTGCACAAAACTTTACTTGACAAATTAAGGTGTTTCAGGACATAGGATCTCGAATGAACAGACTCTACTAGAGCAGCCCTTCCTCAAATCTTCTCCTCTTAACTATAGACTCTCTATTTACGTGAGAGTTTAATTACTATTTTTAAGAATATCAACATATTACCTTTGATAATTCCTTAGTTCAATGTAATCCATTGACTAAAGTAATAATAACCTAATTGTTTTATTTGTTTTAATACGTTACTTTTCTGTTTAAATATTTAGTTAAAACATTTAATACTTAGAATTTTTGATCCATTCTTTATATTTTACTGCTAATAATGCAAATTATTGTAATCCTGCGTTTTAGTATTAGTAGAACTTATTGTGATACAGTTTTTAACCACATACACGGAAAAAAAATTGTAGAAAAAATGTTTTCTCTACAATAAATAGTACATATAGGGACAGGGACAATTTGTAGTAAAAAATTTCCAAATATTTGTAGAGAATGTATTGTAGAGTTATTATCTACAATATGTAGTAAAAATATCCAAATCATCATAAGAATTGTTCTACAAATTGTTATAATTTTTGCTATTCATTGTATGAATTTATATTAAAAATGTATTGCGTTTCATAAAAATTAATACGAAAATTTTACACAATAAATAGTAAAAATTCATACAAATTGTAGTAATTTTTAATAAAATTTGTAGTATTATTCCATAATTATTATAATTATAACCTAAAAAAATATTCCTTAAAATATTCAAAATTTATTGTTTTAATATAAAAGATACATAGTCATAATTACATTATGTAATAAATAACAGTAATAGTAGCTCCCTCAGTCTCAGTTGGGTATTCTGCTCCTGAAAAATATGAAATAAAAATTAATACCTGTTGAACTATTCATACCCCTAAAACGGGGATATTTATCACCTTTACACTGATTGGGATATTAAATGACTACATCAGATAACTAACAAAAATGAGAAAGTAGGTATGTCACAATTAAGACAAAAAAACATCAATTAACTTGGCACAAAATTCGATCGTTGGGCACAACATTCGATCGCTGGCCACAACTATATCTTTTTAAATAATCTACTAAGGTTATTTAAATTAGTTATTTAAAGGTAAATTATTCAGAAACAATAATAAATGTACTTACCACTAATAGAAGTTATTATTAAAATTTTCTCAAACGCATCGGTGCTTACAACATAATAATGTGTTATATATGTACCATGCTTTGTTTTGTGAACATGGCGAATGGCTACTGCTGTCTGGCCATTTATGGTCGACGTCAGAAAACGTTGGCCAATAGCAGAATTCTGTTCTATTCACATGACTTAGAATTTCTACAATATTATAGAATATTTTTGAACAAAATTGAATTTTTTTCATAAGAAGGAATGTAAAGTATTACTATTTTTTGTAGAGATAATTATTAATATTTGTACAAATTTTTACAGAAATTCAATTACAATTACGATAATTGTAATAAATTTCTACTTCTACAAACAAGAGTAAAATATACTAAACATTGTGGTCTTCTTTCCTATTGTTGTAGAATTTTATTCGACAATTCAATTGCTACAATAATGAATAGTTTTTAAATATAAATTGTAGGAAAATTTTCTACAAAAAGTTAAGTATTTTTCTACAAGTCTACTACTACAACATTGTAGTAAAATTTTCTAGTCACATTTTTTTCCGTGTACGCTAGGGGCGCTGCAATTATAACATCGTATTCTAACAAAGGAAAACCCGTCCTAAAGGTGGGTGCTCTGTACTCATGATGAGTAGTTATTCGGAAGTCCCATCAGTGGGACAAAAATTTAAAAAAATCCTTCTTTTCGACGCATCCAAACCGGCACTCACTTTATAGGTATTACCATAAAAATTCAACACTTTCGTATTCGCAAGACGAAACTTTTCCCTCTGATTGCGGAAGCCTTAAATCGTCGGGACTAAAACTTTTAAGGAAATTTCACTATCTCGCAGCCATTATTTTCGAGTGTTCATATGAACCTCCCGGTCTTCCAGCGTCTGAGAAACGGATTTCAAAATCACCATTTACCCCGGCAGCGAGTGGTCCTAAAAACTATATCATGAATGAACGAGAGTTGTACCGGAAGGAACATGATATTACTTTATTTGGTATGGAAATGATAAAGAAATATGCGGATAAAATTTGAAAAATTTATATAATTCGTGTCCCGTCATATTCAGTATAGCGAAAATATTGCCATTATTATTAGGTTCCGCATTAAAGTTTTATTTATGTTTAATATTAAGATACAAAATTGCGCTAATATAAATATTAACCCATTACCGCCGACAAAATTTTTTTTCTCAATTTTAAATTTTAACAAAATTTTTTAATAGAAGTCAATAAAAAATCAAGCCAATTTGAATAAATTTTATTGAAAAATTATCAAAGATACGAGGAATTAGGTAATCCCATATGGGCCCTTTAGGCGTTACCTATGAAGTATAAAAGTGCATATATTATTGTTTATGGAAAGATTTAAAGCAATCGACGCAAAGTCCGATATTGCACTTGCTGCACATTGTTTGGCCTTTACTTTTGCAGTTATAGCCACCGCATCGCCTTCGACTCTAAAATCATTTCCTGCTGCTTTTGGCATTCAACCTGTTGCTTTTACGGGTACTTTATATTTGAAAATATATGCCTAACATATGACTCAAATGAGTAAGACGGCAAATGAAAAATTTAAGGGATCTGGCCAAGAAAATGCAGGAGCAGTAAAGGAAATGACTGTCCTCATTTGAGGGTTTTCTCTGCTACCGGCTTCCAGCAACACGTGGAAGAAAGTATCCCTCGGAGTCTCACTTGCCTCAGATTTTGGTCAAAAACCAGGTTCATCCAAAATAAAAGTAACATAAACATTAGCACGGGGGCCCTTGGACAAAACAAAAAGCTCGGAAACTAATTATTACTCAACACTATTTAACACAATGCGGAGCCAAATCCCAAAGTCCATCTTCTTCCAAAAATCAAATCGGAAAGGGCCGAAAAAAACAAAATCAACAGATCAAACGAACGTAGCTATTTGTGAATTGTGAATTGCACTAGACTGGAAACACTGGTTTGGCAACCTTGTTCGTGAGCGGCGCGCCAACTAATGTGTTCTTTGACAGTTTAAAGGATCTGTTGGCGTGTTGTCTTCTCGTTTTAGCTATATGCATTTCGCATATCGTCTCACTCGTGTTAGGCTCACTCATTATAATGCGCCACAGACACAGTATACTTAGGTATACTGTGACACAGAGACGCAATTCGCCAGAGGACAATTATGTACAAAAAAATATAGATTAACACGTATGAAAATAAAAATATTAAAATTAAATTTATATTTTTATGTTATTTATGTAATATTAAAATAATGTGTTTTTATGAAATTTAACTGGGTGTTTACTGCAAAAATGAACCAATGGAGAAACTGCCCCTGCTCGTAAGTATTAAAGTATCGTTGGGCAAGTGTAAATAGTAAAATATTTAATGGCTGCAAGATTTTAATCAAAAACTGGTAAACTAGAGTATAGCCTTCCTAAGTTTACCAATTTGATTCTATACAAGAAATGTTTAATAAAAGCACGTTTAAAGACTGTAAAATATTTTGCCAATAACATTTAGAAATATTCAAATTGTTGCACTTATCTGTAGATTCCCTTCTGGTAAAGTTCTGTTTGCTTAACCATTTCCTGCAAAACTCTACCTCAGCGTCCAAATTGAATCGCCGCGCCGTGTCGTCCCCTTTGAGAAATGAACCAACAATGTTTTTAAAATAACGTGGAGACATATCGGGAGTAGGGAGGATGTTGTAAGACTATCCATTTCATGCAAATTAGCAGATTTTTCCATTATTCAGTGTAAATGGGGTAGAGCATTATTAGGCAAAAAACTTTCCGGCACATTTATTTTTGATTTTCTACAAATATTTGGAACGTTTCACAAAAAAATAATCCTGTCAGAATATTGATATGTATTGTAAATTACAAATTACATATTTTAAAAATCTATTCTTATATTTTATTTCCGCGATGTTAAATTATCCTAATAAAAAAAATTAATATTGCTTTTTGTTTACAGGTGAGTTTCTGTGGTTTATCTTCAAATTACTTCCAAATTTGTAAGTATATTAAATCCATATATTATTCGACCAGTTTCATTGTTTAATAAATCGATCATTTAATAATTATTAATCTGGCAGAAAATTAATTAAATGACACCAACATAATTAAAGGAAAATCTGTAATTCAGGAAATTTTGATTTGCTCGTTTATAATTAAGTGGGTAATAATTAGGCTGGTGATTGAAGACAAACATTCATAAAATATTAATTGACAAGAACAAGAATTCGAGTTCAGTTCAACTGCAGGCTTATAGACCGTCAGATACTGACTGATTTAGGTGCCCCATTTTCGCATACAAGCCTCGAAGAGGGTTGAAAAGTACATCGATTTTGAGTAGAATTAAAGGAAATTTACGAGTGGCCCCTGGGGATAACATATGAAAAATTCGATTTTCCTTAACAGAAATAAAAGGTGTTTTTTATTCATTTTTCCACGCAATCCGTTTTCACTATATGATTAATTAATAGAACTAGGCTTCAAAAAACCAAAGGCTTCAATGTTGCAAGTGGCAAAAGGGTTGCAATAAGGGCGTAATCTTGTAGTCCATTTTAAGGTTGGAAAATTTAGCAGAAATTGTTTTCGATTTTTCAGTTATTTTGCCATCAACGAAATTTTTTGCAATAAAAACTTATGAATTTAAGTGCCCAGAAAAAAATATGGCTTCAGTGCAGAGCGTTGTCTTCATATTTTCATAACATAGGAAAGTTGCTGGAAAAATGTATGCAAATTTCCACAATTTTCCCACTCAAGCCGTTTGACATATGCTTAGAAAAAGTGATTCCAAGGATATATAACAAAAGGCTTGAGTGCCGGATATGGCCATCATATTATTTATATCTTTATAATTTATTTAACAAAAAGCTGTCAAGAAAATCTAGAAATTTCCACCATTTTCTCACGCAAGCCGTTTGTCATATGCTTAGAAAAAGTAATTCTAAAACGATATAACAAAAGGCTTGAATATCGGACATTATTTATCCAAAAAAGAACTGACAAAAAAATATACAAATAAATATTTATGCAGAGTTATTATTATTTATTGTTCGGTGATTATTCGTATAGTAAATTTTAATATGAATTTAGTGCTGAATTAACAATATGTTTATTTTATAGAAAAATTTATATATTCTTTTAAAGGGCTCTTAAAATACCTGTTAAGGGTCGATCTTTTAACTTCTGAGTAAAGGTACATATAGGTTTACTTGACAGATTAACAAACAATATTCATATAGTTTAATCAGCAAGTAGTTACTTTCAACTTTACTCAGAGGTGAAAAGACTTGGCCCTATTAACAGATTCGTTACAAAGATATGTTGGTCCATTTTTGAATTTTTATAAAATTAATGTATGTATAAAATAAAAATGCAGCTACTAAATATGAAAAAGTAGATATCCTAGAATTTAAAGATGAAACTCAAGTATTTTATGGAATAGATACTTCGTGAATCCATTTTAAATTGCATTTAAGTAAGATATTAAAGCAATCAAGAATGTCATGAGATAAATCTTTTGACAGATCAAAATTATTTTCTTGAAGTCGATTAGAAAATGTTGATGTACCTATGATTATTGATAAGATAATAGGTATATAATATTATAATAAATTATTTCACAGGCTTAAACATACAAATTATCGGATTAAATAATTATTGTGCATTATTAATTATTCCTATTTTTAAAATTAAACTTTCTTTGGTCAAAATTGAAGTCACAGGTTGTTACATTTAAAATGTATAGTCATTGAAATAGTCCGGCCTCGGGACAACTCTTGTAATAAAATTAATATAAAATAATTTTGATAATTGATGTTTAGATAATTCAGGGTGATATTTAGGTTTTTAGTTTAATTTTGTTTTTACATGGCGAATTCCAACAATAATATTCCATTAATTTATAGAATAAATACTTGTAGATAATTTACAGTTATTTGAGAGTAGCATGGTTGAAAATTCAGGAAAAACGGACACGAGGAGCTGTTTTATTTGCAAACAATCGAACCACGAGAATATTATATTACTTTACCGTGAATGTTTATCAAAATTTAAAAAAAAATATGGAATGGCGAAACTTCTACAAATTGAAGTATATCGTAAAATCACTTTGTATATAATTTGTGTAGTAAAGTTATTATTAGAATTTACTAAATTCATTACCAATATTTATTAAATAAGTTGTATATTTTTTATATGAAAACCATAATATGAAGACCCATATCCTGCGCACTATTTTCATAATATACAAGTATTAGAAATTAAAAATTAAAAAAAACCGACTTCAAAAACGTGCAGATGCCGTCACCATATCTTAACCAAATTTATATAGGACCACCCCTGAGGTATCCTCTTACTAACAAAAAAAGAATTATTAAAATCGGGCACCGTGTTAAAGAAATATCGCTAAACATACATTAAAAAAAAAACGACTTATTTGAAGTCGGTTAAAAACGTTATTATACTTATACGAGAAGGAAATGTATGCTAAATTATTTATTTAAAATATTTAAAATTATTTCTGATGCCTTGGTAGGATTCTCCACTCGACCATTCACTCTTGGGTTCTAACTAACAGTGCTGTTCCTAAAATGGCGATGGGAAACAGTAACAAAGCCTACCCAGAATACGAGGCGAAATAACCATAGCAGTGGAAGCCGATGACACAAAAAAAATAACCCTGCATTAACATTTCTACATTTTCTTTAAAATAAATAATATGTTCCATTTTCGACACTTTCATTATAGGGTCTTAAAATGACTATGCCAAACGGCTTTTGTGGGAAAATGGTAGACATTTCTAGATTTTTTGTCACCTTTTTGTTAAATAAATTATGTATAATTAATATGATAATCATGTCCGACACTCAAGCCATTTGTTATATAGACTTGGAATCACTTTTTTCAAGCATATGCCAAACGGCTTGTGTGAAAAAATGGTGGATATTTATAGATTTTCTTGTCAGCATTTTGCTAAATAAACTATGTATAAATAATAGAAAGACCATGGCCAACACTCAAGCCTTTTTAAATATAGTCTTAGAATCATTTTTTCTAAGCATATGCCAAAAGGCTTGTGTGGGAAAATGGTGGAAATTTATAACTTTTTTTGTCAGTTTTTTGTTAAATAAATTATATATAATTAATATGATGACCATATCCGACACTTAAGCCTTTTGTTATATAGTCTTAGAATCACGTTTTCTTAGCATATGCCGAAAGGCTTGTGTGGGAAAAAGGTGGAAATTTATAACTTTTTTTGTCAGTTTTTTGTTAAATAAATTATATATAATTAATATGATGACCATGTCCGACACTCAAGCCTTTTGTTATATAGTCTTAGAATCACGTTTTCTAAGCATATGCCAAAAGGCTTGTGTGGGAAAAAGGTGAAAAAATAATAGCTGTGAAACAAAAGTGTTTAATTTAAATTAGCATATATTTTTTTGTTCCGTCGAACCGATGCCACCTTTTAATAAAAAATTTAACCTTACCTGCATGACCATTGCCTGTCATCAACCCCAAAACCCGTATAGCGGATGGAATACGTGAATAATTGATCACCCAACATCAAAAGGTAAAAGTATCAGCCGGGACAAAGAGGATTTATCGCCAGATCCACGTAATACCTAAATTAGTTTATACATAATGGAAATGATATTTGGTAAAAGCAAAAATAGCGATGATAGTGATATAGGGAGAGTCATGAAAACTATAAGAAGAAATTGCTGTTTCAGCAATTATTAGCAGACTTTTCAATGGCATTTTTTTGCATTTTTTAGGCTGCTAATAGAATAGTGCCATCAAAAAACAGGAAAGAAGAAGTGTATTTTCGAAAATGAAAAACGCTTAAAATCAATTTTTTTTATTTTTTGCAAAAAATGTAAGTCTATTAGAAAATATTTCATAAAGAATTATATTTAAGAATATTTTATACACTTTATCTCATTGGGTCACTAAGCTACCTTTATAAATGCAAAAAGTAGAGGGCGCCGAAGTTAGCAAAACCTCTGTTTTCTGCTCGTTTGACAAGATTATATGGGTTTTTGTTTTAGTAATTTATAATTATCTTCTGTAATCATTTTTAATTTATTCTGTTATTCATGTATTTTGTATCTTTAGTGTTTTTATTTTAACATATGTTTAAAAGTTATATTTTTAGGTTGTCATTAAATGAATTTTCAAGAAAAGTTAAAATCATATAAAAATCTGCATGTAACACGTCAAGGAGTTAAACATTTTTAAAAATCAAAGCAAATCTAGGTATAAATGTATTCTGCATATTACGTTTTTTTACGTGCGTGTGAGTGTGAGTGTGAGTGTGAGTGTAAGTGTGAGTGTGAGTGTGAGTGTGAGTGTGAGTGTGAGTGTGAGTGTGAGTGTGAGTGTGAGTGTGAGTGTGAGTGTGAGTGTGAGTGTGAGTGTGAGTGTGAGTGTGAGTGTGAGTGTGAGTGTGAGTGTGAGTGTGAGTGTGAGTGTGAGTGTGAGTGTGAGTGTGAGTGTGAGTGTGAGTGTGAGTGTGAGTGTGAGTGTGAGTGTGAGTGTGAGTGTGAGTGTGAGTGTGAGTGTGAGTGTGAGTGTGAGTGTGAGTGTGAGTGTGAGTGTGAGTGTGAGTGTGAGTGTGAGTGTGAGTGTGAGTGTGAGTGTGAGTGTGAGTGTGAGTGTGAGTGTGAGTGTGAGTGTGAGTGTGAGTGTGAGTGTGAGTGTGAGTGTGAGTGTGAGTGTGAGTGTGAGTGTGAGTGTGAGTGTGAGTGTGAGTGTGAGTGTGAGTGTGAGTGTGAGTGTGAGTGTGAGTGTGAGTGTGAGTGTGAGTGTGAGTGTGAGTGTGAGTGTGAGTGTGAGTGTGAGTGTGAGTGTGAGTGTGAGTGTGAGTGTGAGTGTGAGTGTGAGTGTGAGTGTGAGTGTGAGTGTGAGTGTGAGTGTGAGTGTGAGTGTGAGTGTGAGTGTGAGTGTGAGTGTGAGTGTGAGTGTGAGTGTGAGTGTGAGTGTGAGTGTGAGTGTGAGTGTGAGTGTGAGTGTGAGTGTGAGTGTGAGTGTGAGTGTGAGTGTGAGTGTGAGTGTGAGTGTGAGTGTGAGTGTGAGTGTGAGTGTGAGTGTGAGTGTGAGTGTGAGTGTGAGTGTGAGTGTGAGTGTGAGTGTGAGTGTGAGTGTGAGTGTGAGTGTGAGTGTGAGTGTGAGTGTGAGTGTGAGTGTGAGTGTGAGTGTGAGTGTGAGTGTGAGTGTGAGTGTGAGTGTGAGTGTGAGTGTGAGTGTGAGTGTATCCACTATAACTCATGAACCGATACACAGAAAAACACAAAATTTTAAACTTAAGCTTTATTCCAGCGTTCCATGAACTGATTACATTTTGGGCGGAGTCGAAACATTTGGGGGGTACTTTATAAGTGGTAATTTTTATATTTTATGAAATATATCTGTTATTTACGTTTGGAGAAGAAAATTCTTCAAATAAAAGTTACTTCTAATAATACTATCTATATTTGTTTTTACAAAATTTTCCTAAACTGTGAAAAAAATAAGTTTTTATAAAAATTGTTCAAATAAAAGTTGTTTTTAGTTTAATTCTCTGTAATTTTTATTCTATACATAATTTCTCTAAAATAAACCGTATTCGAGATATTTGAGAAAATATGTAAATTTTAAATTTTGAAGAAAACTCAAAAATGGATAAAAAAAAACATTAAATTTTAAACCTAAGCTTTATTTCAGCCTGAAATCATTAGATTTTGGACAAAGTCGAAACATCTGGGGGGGGGGGGTACTTTATGGGAGGCCGTTTTTTTATATTTTATGGAATATATCTGTTATTTATGTTTGTAGAAGAAAATTATTTAAATAAAAGTTACTTCTAATATTATTATCTATAATTTTTGCTTCATGTCAAAATTTCCTGAAATGGTCCGTATTCGAGAAATTTGACAAAATGTGCAAAATTCTGATTTTTATGAAAATTGTTGAACTAAAAGTTGTTTGCGATATCGATCTCTATAATTTTTGTTTATACATGCTTTTTCTAAAATGGACCGTGATGGAAAAATTGCAGGAAAAGTGCTAAATTTAAATATTTCAGTATTTTCGTTTTCAATGACTATAAAAAAATGTTTCGAGGTGTATGTGGAAAATGTATATATTTAGTTTATCCTCTAAACATTTATAGAGGTGCTGCAATAGGTTGTACAAAATAACTGGAAAAAACCTATAATAACTAGATAGGAAAGTCATGTGTTGGACACATCAGATTTTTTAGATTAAGATATCCATTAATGTAGGTACGTTAGGAAATTTTTGTAGCTCTTAGAAATGAAATTTAAAGTTTAAAACCAGATATTTGCTTAACTGGTTTAGGCATTCAAATAAAACCAGTAAATTTAAAATTAGCCTTGGTTCATCGTTTTCTTAATTTTCTTCTTTTCCCGGTAAATTGCTTTAAAACTTCTCGTATGCTTTCCTAACCTAACCTTCGTTCACGTGAACGCATGTCGCAACGACGATTACATCACGTACGTTTGCACTACCGCGCATGCTCAAAAATCTTGGTGGTGGGGGTAGTGAAGTATTTGTTTAAAGTATTGAGATATTAAAGACTCTTTCAGTCTACGAGTAGCTTCTCTAAAAATAACAAAAAATGTCTTCATTGTCAAAAACTGATTATTTGACTTTCTTGAATCTAAATGAAATTAACCATTTGTAGCCACAGGAAATGGCGCAAGATTACAAAGAATTGTCTAAAGAATGGTATCTCTTAATATTAAATGAAAAAGACTTTAATTTACTTGCTTGTGCTCCAAATATTAAATGATATTCTATTTGTCGATTTCATCTAATAGCAGACGATGGTAGTACAGCACATGAACATCTTCACGCTTTAATACATTTTACTAATGGATTTACAATGTTAGCCTACAAGAAAAAACTACAGCGCACTGGTACACGACCCCATTTAAAAACTTTCAAGAAAATAATTTTCTTGGACCATGCTGTTGGTATCCTCAGATACATCACCTGTGCTGATGGAGAAAAGCCGCTTAGAAGGGATGGAGATAGTCTAAGAGGTACGCCTTATTCTCATTACGATAGAAGAGTATTCAAACAAAATTGGATACATTCCCGAGGAAAATAGTGTTGCTTAGTATGCACAGAAATATCAGAATTAGCATTTGAAGGTGTTAAAGAATTAGAAAAATACACATCGGAAAAAGAACTTCATGATAAATCCACATGGAGATGTGATAGAGGTGCCGAAGGAAGAAGCTAACGAGGAACGAAGACAATTTTACAAAACAGGACGGTTAATGGAAATTAGGAATATTTACAAATAAAAACAAATTAAGAAAAAGAAACTATTTACAAGTTTACTGAAAATGGGCCCAAATAAAAAAGCTGAGATCCAAATAGAGACAATTTTGAAACTCATTGAGTTACTGTAAATAATTAATACTGTTACTTTAAAAATATAATTTTGAAACAAAATATATTTTATTTTCATTGTCCAATGTTGACTTTACCCTATTACAAATAACTTTCCCCCATTTAAATTATTAGCAATATTTGTCCAATCTTTACTTAAATGTCCACACCAGTACTCTACTGTCCAGAGTGAACTACACGTTTTCCATTTAAAAAGCATTGGTGTCCAAGATCCTATACCGCGTTCTCTACATAATGCCGTTTTTCACGTTTGAATCGGACCAATACCAATAAAGATACACACTTAGGCCCTTTTGGCAATCGCAGGTTTTTCAGTTTAGCGTTAAAAGAAATTTAATACCTAAGGTATTACTCTTTAAACGAACTGAAACTAAAGAACCATCTATTTGTTTATTAGGGAAGTTTTTAGAATAACACACGCTATATTTTGTAGACTTTTAAACATCGCTGATCACAAAAATGTTCAAAATGTTTAAGCGAGCCGGATCTTTTGGGAACCTTTAAAACTAATTATATACAAAATGAATCTTGATAAAACCTACCTTAAAAGATATGGCAAAATATGTAGAAACATTTTCATCAGCCAGTTATCCAATTAAAATAATTTACATGATTAGAGCGTAATTGTTTAATATTTCAATTTGTGTTATAGACAGGCAAAAAAGTTTTTAATAAAAATTATATGAATTAACAAAATACATATTCCACAAATATTTTTCGATATACAGGGTGTTGCGTTTTCGTCTGGCAAATAAAAATGTATATTTTTTAAATTTAACATCCTGTATTTTATTTCAGTTTTAGAATGGTGTTGTAATACTGTATTTAACCCTAGAATTTGTTTTTAAAATATTACAGGGTTTCCAAGAAATTATTTTTTTTATGAAATCAGACAATGATGTAATGATGTAGACCCCAAAATAAATTATCATAATTTAAGTAGGTTTACAATGATTTTAAAATTGTTTAAGGTAGTTTACTCGCGACAGTCGTACATAAAAATATCGCTTAATGGTGAATACCAATAGTTCGAGATTCTCAATGCTAATCAATTTTATTTTTGTAAGAGACTGTACAAAACACATCTAAGCTTATATATATGGATTTTAATAAAATCCATATGGCAACCTCATAAATAAATGAATGATTTGCTACAGAAATTTGTAACTTTCTCATATTCATTTTAAGGGTTTGTTTTGGTTCAAACAGAACCGCTGATTCCAGTTCTAGTTCTCAAATACAGTGGACGAATTAATTTTTCAAGAAAACGTCGCGAGGTTATAACATCCTCTTAGCTGATCGTGTGTTATTTTGGTACAACCCGTTGATTGCAGCGTTGCCAAGTTGTAATAATTTTACGTAACTACGCGTCGATTGCTTTAAAAATATTTTTATTTTAACAATCTATATCTTTTCACTAAGACGGTCAAAAAATTCAGCGTTTTTTTAGAAAATGTTATAACTTCTTGATTTACATTACATTACTTTTTAAAAAATATTGTAAGAACCGTTTTCGAGATATCTTTAAATAAACGCATTACTTGCGTACATGAGAGGCTTCAAGAGTGTTAATTATGCACATTTTGATTGTTGTTAATATCTCGTTTCACAGACGGTCAAAAAATTTATTTTTTTTTTAGTTACATAAAAGACACATTCATTAACCTTATATTTCAATTTTATTGAATTCTTAAGGAAAGCCGTTTTACGAATGAATTACCTTAATATACGAATCTAACGAATAGTGGTGATAGAACTGGTTTATTTTATACAGAATGTACTGGAACATGTATTAAATATGGCTAATTTTAAGTTCAAATTACTCAATTTTTTCAAATGCAACACCCTATCTATTATTTTAGCACAAAATTCCTTATAAATTTACCTATTTAACAGTACCAACAAGTTATTCAATAATACATATACCATCAGTGTGTAATTGAAAATACGAAAAAAAAAATAATAATATGAGAAATGTATAACTATATTTAAAAATTATTCTTAAATAAACAGGGTGGTCCATACATGAGGGGTGACCAAACTTATGTAGCTTTTTAAAGCGAAACACGTACATATTTAATTGTTTTAAAATCATTAAACTATTTTAATACACTTCAATTATTTACTATGTTGTATATAGATTATACGCTGTGTTAAAATGCAAGGCTGGGATTTTCTCAATTTTTTAAATAAAATACCTTGGATGCTATACCACTAATTTATTACTATCATTTAAAAAATTGAAAAAATCGTAACGTCGCATTTTGACACACCCTATATACAACATATTAAATAAATGAAGTCATTTCAAATTTTTTGACAAGGTGAAAACAATTAAATATGTATAACTAACTGCAGGGTGTTTTGCTTTGGTCCGCACCTCATTTATGGACCACTCTGTATATTTAAGAATAATTGGTAAATATGGTCATACAACTTTTATATTATTTTTTTTTTCGTATTTTCAACAATAAAACAGCTATAAATCAAATACGCACTGATTGTGTGTATATGTTATTGGTTAACATGTTGGTGTTTTGGAATACGTAAATTAATAAGAAATTTTATGCCTAAATAATATATAGCAAATTGAGTAAATTGAACTCAAAATTAGTTATATTTAAGACATGTTTCAAAACATTTTGTATAAAATAAACGGGTTCTATCATCACTATTCGTTAGCCTACTATCTTATAGATATAGGGTCATACACTAAACAATTTTGAAATTAATGTAAATCTATCTTAATTATGATAATTTATTTTGGGAACTGCATCATTTTCTAATTTCTGGCTTGGCAACCCTGTATTACCTTAAGGAAAAATTCTAGGGCTGAATACAGTATTACCGAGCCATTCCTAAATTGAAATAAAATATAAAGTGTTCAAATTAAAAATATATACATTTTTATTTATGAGGCAATAACACAAGTCCAAAAATATTTTTAAAATACGTATTTTGTAAATCAATATAACTTTTATTTAAAACTTATTTGCGTGTCTATAACACAAATTGAAACATTAAACAATTATGCACTAATGGGACATCCTGTATGTATATATCAAATATAATGGAAAAATTAGGTTTCGGGAAACGCAGCATTATTTTAATTATGATATTGTTGGTCTATTATAGTTCTTATACACTATGTCCCACATTGGTGCTGCTATCTCGGTTATTATAAGATCTACAAAATTGGTTTAATGGGCAATGTTTCTCAGTATTCTATTTCAGAACTGCTATTACATTTTGTCAGTTATTTTTTGTTTTTGAATAAATCGCGAAAAACCAAAATGGTGGGTTTTTGACAGCCCTTCGTATCTCGATTATTTGAGAACATACAGTATTTTGGTCTAGACATTCTATAGGCACTTTTTTAAGGTCTTTACAATAAAAAATAAAACAAAAGAATATCTCCTTCCGTTTTTGAGATATTGTCTTTAACTTTGTTTTTTGTTATGGACGCCATATTGTATTTTTATTGCATTAAATGGAATTGTTAATTTCCTTATCAAAAATATATCACAACATGGTACTTTCTTTCAAATGAATGGTGAAATGAATAAATCTGAAAATTTTCTAATTAGTTTTGCTGCTCTGCTCAATTTGGTCTAGTGGGCGAGCCAAAAATATGTTTTAGAGCTGTCAAATTATTGTCGGTTTAATTTTAACTTTATAAAACCATATAAAAACAAGGATTTTGCGATAATATTAGGGACAATTTACAATACAAGCTTCAGATATAAACTGTCTAATTTAAAGAAGTTGTTCTATGTGGCCACCCTTTTGATCACAATACATTTGACAACGATTTTGCAGAGAGTTTATTGCCCTTAATAATGTGTTTCTATTCACTGCACCCATAGCGTTTCGGTCTCTTTCTTCTAAAACTGCAATACTTGCGGGAGCTTCAAAGGAGTAAGTTTCCTTTTTAATGTGTCTATAAGAAGATTTATATCAGGGGATCTAGCAGGCCACAAAATGTAGACATTATTCTTAATTATTCTATTGGGGAAGTTTTCTTCCAAATATTTCTTTACGACGGCGGCATTATGAGCTGGACAACAATCATGCATAGGTATACCAAAGTTCCCCACAAATGCCCTCACAGCGGAAAGATATCGTGCTGCATTTAAATTGAAATTAAAAATTATTGGTCCAATTAATTGATATCCTGAAACTAAGAATTACAATAATTTCATAATTAAACGTAAATCTCATTTTATGCAGCACCAAACATTAAATCCAAATTTTGTTCGAAATCTTCTTTGTAAGATGAGTTTTGGATTTTCTATAGCCCAGTAATGGGTATTATGCCTGTTGAAAACTCCGCAATTGGTAAATCCAGTTTCGTCAGTCATGGAAAAATTAGCATTTTCACGCATAATATGTTGAATGTACCATTCACAAAATCTTACTCTTCTGGGAAAATCATTTGCCGATAAACCTTGTACAATCCTAGGTTTGTATGGATGATATTTATTAACGTCCAGTATTCGATGAGCGGATAACATAGGGATATCCGTTTCATTACCAATTTTTCTAACCGATGCTGTGGGATTATTATTAGTGTATTGTAATACAGCATCAATTTTCTCCTCATTTTCAATAGCATATTTATGATTTCTGGGTTTTTCAAAATTTCCATAATTTAGCAAATTTATTACCAGATCTCTAAAATATCTTGCGTTTGCTTAATGACGTTCAGGAAATTAATTTTCATAAATTTCCGCAGCCGTTGTAAAGTTTCTGTGGGCTACGAAATAAGTTTCTAACATGTCTAATTTTTCTTCATTGGTATACTTAAGAGCCATATTTGAAAACATTAACAACGTAACAAAAACTAAATTTAACAAAAAAAAAAAAACAATTAACTAATTGAAAATGAACGAATAAAATCTAATGTTAAACCAACTATAATTTGACAGTTAAAACATAGTTTTGGCTCGCCTACTAGACCAAATTGAGCAGAGCAGCAAAATTAATTAGGAAATGTTTAGATTTGTTTATTTCAGCATTTATTTGAAAGAAAGTACCATGTTATGTTACATTTTTATAAATTTAAAAATAGAATTAACAATTCTATTTAGTGCAATAAAAATCCAATATGGCGTCCATAAGAAAAACAAAGTTATAGTCAATATCTCTAAAACGGAAAAACAATTCTTTTGTTTTATTTTTTATTGTAAAGAACTTAAAAAAGTGTCTATACAATGTCTAGATCAAAATACCGTATGTTCTCAAATAATCGAGATACGGAGGACTGTCAAAAACCCACCATTTTGATTTTTCGCCATTTATTCAAAAACCAAAAATAACTGACAAAATGTAATAGCAGTTCTGAAATGGCGATAGAATCCTGAGAAACATTGCCCATTAAACCGATTTTGTAGCTCTTATAATAACCGAGATAGCAATACATGCAGCACCAATCTGGGACACAATGTATATAAATTATTACATTATAATTAAAAACACAATGTAATGACACCTATACATAAAATATCAAAAATTCCATACAAAATTGCAAAAGTGTTACTTATTTAAAGTGGCGTCATCTTTTCTCTTTACTATATTCCTGATTAAATCCCTCGTTCCATCTACCAGCGCTTAGTATCGGTAGTACGGAAAACGCTTTAAATTGAATGAATAAATGAATGAAGGGATAAACTGAGAAGTTTATCAGGAGATATTTTATCGGTTTAAATTGTCGATATAAATACAAATAAAAGAAGTTCCTGAATAAATTCCAAATACTCAAATTAATAGTTAGGTGGTTGGATATATATCTCCTCAATGAACTGAGGGGTTATGACGTTGGGATGGCAGTCCAGATTCGCAGGTTTGATTTCTGCTCGGGGATTAGATTTAGCTGGAAAAATTTGCCGAAGTTTCGATCTTTGGAGATTTGATGTATTTTTAATCCCTTTTCTTTTATTTATATTATTGCCACCTCAAAATTTTGCCGTCGTCGCCGCCATATTATAATAAATTGTGAAAAAATAATGTTTTTAAGATATCTGGTTACTAGTTGCTTTTGCAGCAAAAATTACTCCAGTGTTTATTGACTAAGTTCTTTCATTGCAGGAAAGGCGAATGTTGGGAAAACCAATCTATGAATTAATTTTTTTACATCATTGTTACCACGATTAATCCGGCAACTTTTTAATTCAACATGCTGTTCCGAAGTTCTAAACTCTATATTGCAAACATGTTTAACCGCGTTACAAATATTGTGCAAGAATGACATCCCATAGTTCACCTAGAAAGTACGCTCTCCTGGACTCCCCGCCCACGAGTTAGTCAACCTACGGTTTTTATCTTCACATTAATGATTTCTCAATAACCATTTTCGACCATGTGCCACACCAAAATTTGCCAGAACGTTTAATTGTAAAGCGGCATCCATCTGTAAAAGACCAATTTTACAAGATGCATGACCTGCATTGAGATTCTCATCTTACAATACGGCACGTGTTGAGACGACTATCTTCGTTACACAGAATGCGATTCTTATATAATGCCTCTCTCTATTTGATTCGTTACGTGTTGAGTTAGCACATAAGAATCCCTGTCCAGATGACATTTTTTCAAGGTTACTTAGAAGCTCGATTAATCCACAACCATTCATAATATGCCTTATGGCGCCTATGAACGACCTCAATAAATGAAAGCCATCTAATCTATAACTACATTTCTCAGTTATGCTTCCATGCCAACAGATAATTTGTTTTGCTTTAAAATACAGTGGCCGATCAAAAGTGATGAAACATGTTTGCTGATTTAATGCCTTTTCTCAGAGGCTGATTGTTACGGTTTTAATCGAACGTTATGCCTTATCGCCTATTTCTGTCTCTAAACTAGCAGAGAATATGCTCCTGTCGTAAAACTTCATTATATTTTCGAGAAACACAGCTTTTATTCAAATGTGATTTAGCGTAACTGGTGTAAATGTTCCTTCTTAGGGCTAACATAATTTTTACAAGGTTACACTGAATTTCACTATGATTTTCAATAGTAGTTTTCACTCCTAAAGATATTGTTTACATTAACCTCTGTATTTTGTTGATTTTATTCAAAAGGAATTTAGCGTAACTGGGGTAAATGTTCCTCCTTAGGGCTCACATAATTTTTACAAGGTTACACTGAATTTCACTATGATTCTCAATAATACTTTTCACTCGTAGAGGTATTGTTTACAATGTTTTTGGTATTTTGTAGGTTAAAACTGATGTCGGATGTCATTGCTGAATAAGGAAGTATGCGTGTCGCATTTCGAGATGTCTATCTTTGATCGATAAGTGATTCTTAGGAAATGCCTTTCTCTCTCTGCTTGACGGAGGATCAAGGGACGACGTATGTCTGACCGCGATTCATACGCCAGCGATTCGTGAACTAAGGAATGCTCGTTAAGCGATCTTTGCATTTCATGGGCATGTTTTTGGGTTTTCTTATTGGTCGAGCAGTGCTAACAGAGCTGTCAGCCTGAATGCGAATGGTCGCATTCTAGGAGATGAAGGAGGTCATTGGTCGCACAGTGTAACCAACAATAATTTCTAGAGATCGGGGAGCGGCAATGGGTTTTAATGGGTTTTCTTTGAAGTGATTCTGCCCGGTCGAGGCTTCATGATAGGGGGCGAAGAACGGGCAATTTGTAACACGTGGCAGCTTCGTCTTCCACTCCAACAGGGAATGTTAATGGCGGTGTTGAACTGAAAATTCGCTGAGAGACTTTTTACTTTTTTATGTGATTTTGTATATCATCCCGCGTGGGGAGTCTAGTAAAATTGTCTCTATTTTATGGGAAGCATTGATGGTACGTTTTGAAGTTGGTTAACGCGTAGTTAGACCGTTATTTTTTTTTATGTGATTGTGTGCCGGCTTTCTCATCTCATTTTGAGGAGCATTGAATATTGAAGTTCAACCCATTTCGTCGTCCTGGAGCAGTTTGATTGTTGGAGACCGATCGTAATTGGGTCATATACTAAAGGGAGAATTGGTTTTTAAGAAGTTCTAGCAGATTTCATTTTCTGTTTGATTCAAAGTTACACCCTCCGGAATAGAGGTTCGTTTTATTCTTTGTGTTTTATTTGATAAATTGTAAATAGTGCTACCCATTCATTTTTAATAACAGTTTCTTTCAGATTTTAAGGGGGTTGAATATGGGAAACAGGTTATACTGTATAGTTTTACTGGTTCATTTTTTATTGGGAACTTTTGATGCTTTGCTTGAATAGTCTTTACTTAGACAGGCAATAATTTCAACCCTCTGGGAGGTTCAATTAATTCACATTAGTTTTCAAGAGATAAATGAGCGGGATCGATTTAGGTTATCAGATTGTAATTAGGTTTGTACATTTTAGGGTGCTTGGTACCGATGTTGCTTGGTACCGGTGTTGTTTGGTACCGGTGTTGCTTGCTACTGTTTCTGGGTACGGTGCAGCTGTTTGGTAGTGAAGATACTGCCTAGTACTAGCGTTTTCCTGACTGGTATTGATTATGTACTTCCTCTTTAACGATGAACAGCCATTTTGGGGTTCGAACACCTCATCTATTTTACTAGAACAGCAGAGATTTGGCTTCATAGGACTACATGCCACAGGCGGCAATGCTAGCCTTGAATAGCATGGACCAGGAGATACGTGGAAATTCTGTATTTATTTTTCTATCATTTCGGTTATATATTGGGGTTTATTATTTAGTCTACCACTGATACGTATATGTATACAGTTTTCTTTATGAATTTATTTGAATAAATAACGTGTTCATATGCTATTAAAGGCCCTCATTGCCTATGTTTTCATGGTTAGTTCATATATCATATTTCATAGAGTGTTTTATGATAAGAGTATGTTTCACATTGTTTAGTGATACAAATACTATTTTAGTTTATAAGTATTTTGGATATGAACTTCTGTAATATATAGAAATTACAGGATTTTTAATATTAAATGAAGTTAACCTTTTCTATGAGTTGCGCTTAATATGTCTTTCGCCTTGGATCCAACGCTAATGACCGTGGGGTATTGAGAAGTAATACAATTGATTTTGTTGGGGATTTTAATGGGGTACTGACAAGTAATATTATTGATTTTATTGAGATTCAATGAACTAACCCTGTCTAATTTCTGTACACTGCGCTAAAATATTGTAAATTCTGGTATTAATTTGGGGTTATAATTAGCCCTTAGGTATGTAAGTAAAATCTAGTCCTTCTAGCATATGAATTGTGTTTGAAGTCGCTAATAGCGCTCTAATTGTAAAGGGGTCATTAACTAAGGGGAAACTATCTTCCAATTAGGAAATAAACAAGGTTTGAGTTAAGGTGATTACAGCACCCTTATAATTTTCGGACAAGGATATCTCAAAAAGTAATTTTTTTAAAAAGTTAAAGGTTTGGAAAAATATATTAGGCAATAATATCTAGAATATGCATATATTTTAAAGTTTTAATTTTTTTCAGTTTCCGAGAAAAAAAATTAAAGGGCATTAAATTTTGAAATATCATAATGAAAATAAATGCATTCCTCAACATTACTATTCTTAATATAATCCCTAAATTTAAGCTCTTAATCTATTGTTAATGATTTTTTAAAATTCGCCGAAATTAGTGACTAAAACGCCTTGTTAAGTGCTATTTTCTGGTTTAAACTGGTGTAAACTGGTGAAAATCGTTGCAAGAAACGAATGATGATTCAGAGTGTACGATACGATAGTTACAGACCCGTTACACTAGAAAGAAGCACTTAACGAGGCGTTTTATCCACTAATTTCGGCGAATTTTAAAAAATCATTAACAAGAGATTAAGAGCTTAAATTTGGGGATTATATTAAGAATACTGCTGTTGAGGAATGCATTTATTTTCATTATGATATATCAAAATTTAAAGCCCTTTTATTTTTTTCTCGGAAACTGAAAGGAATTAAAACTTTAAAAAATATGCATATTCTAGATATTATTGCCTAATTTATTTTGCCCAAATTTAAATTTTGTAAAAAAATTACTTTTTGAGATATCCTTGTCCGAAAATTATAAGGGGGTGCTGTAATCACCTTAAGGTTGTCTTCTATTTTCCTATTTATTTGGTTTAAAAGTAGGACTCTTCTGATTTGTAGTGGCTTGGTATAGTAGATCTACCTGGCGTCCAATTCAACAGAAAAGCTAAAATAATTTATTTTTCCCTGATTACGAAGTAATCACCCACTCTCTTCTCCACTTGAGTGAACCGGAGCTACAAGGTTGACATCAGGGACAACCGAACTTAAAGTAACGTTTTGGGGGTTACATGATGCTAAAACAGTAAAAATCGTGTCGGAGTCAGTCGGTGGTGCATAAATGAAAGGCAAACAAGCTATAAAAGATTTCTGATATGAATGGTTTACTGTCACTTTTTCCATAAATCCATTCCATACAGGTGTACTGGGCAAATCAGCTTATTTCCCGTAGAGCCACAGCAGATTTGAGGTTGACATTATTGAATTTGTTACTGAATAAATAGTACGGAGATCTAAAATAGGAATTTCCTGTAGAATGGAAAAGTTTATCTTCTCATGGCTTCGTAGTACAATTCTACCAGAATTTTCGACGTTCCTGGCGGCATTTTTGTGATCAGGAGCAATGGCACTTGCGGGCGTTGTACAATGGATGCCTCCCATGGCATGAACAGTGTTTTTGTCATCCAGGGTTTGAGTATTAAAGTCCGCATTGTTAAAAACGAACTGTGAAAAGGCACTCCTGTTAATACCCAAAGGAGGGGTCATCAAAGCCGAAACTTTAAAAAGTTTTGCTTCCTTGTACGATCAACAAAATCCTAGTGAAACCATGGTGTCAATGGTATCCAACTTTTAGATTCGACCGGTAGGCTTAATGAATTAAATTCGTATTGCTTTGCACGCTGCGTACTTGCTCAACTTTGTAATTCACGTACACGAAAACGGTGGGTTTTATGAAAAAAATGATAAATACCAATTTGGTCGAGAAAACTATGTAGTTTAATTTACTACATAACCATTTTTACTGCAAAAGCAACAACGAATAACGAGATATCTTGAAAAATATCTTTTTTTACAATTTATTGCCATATGGCGGCTACAGCGGCAGGAATATGAGGTGGTAAAATAAAAATTCGGAATAAGCAGCTCAAAATAAGCAGAATCACAAAATATCAAAACTTTCCAAATTTTTCTAGGTAAATTTACGTAGTTACTGGACTATTTATTTTCGGCAATTTAAACCGACAAAAACTCTCCTCAAAAAGACAGTTTATCTCTTTATTTATTTATATAGGGCCTTTTGTCTTTACCATTGCGATTTTACAAAAATGTGTTTATAACTCACATCAGAGGGTTAAAATTAACGATCTCCATATCTTGCTAATTTATTGTAAGCAAATTGCATATAGATAGTTAAACCCATTTTGATTACCAACATTAGTCCCCTTCACTTTCACATAAAAAATAAACCCCTTGGTTTAACCCGCAAAAACTTCACAGAGGTTTTTAGATTTTAAATATTATACCGTATCAAGACAAGGCACGTAGTTACTCTTCGCCCGAATAAGAATAACTGCTTGGACATGTCAAACGGAATACGTCTATATTATCTAGTGCCATATATGCACAGTGGCGCGCTAACACGGCCATCCTGAAATTGGGACGCTCTCGGCCCAATAATAATTATAACTCGATTTATAAGAATAATATTAGCTTTATTCCTAAAACATTTACAATAACGTAACTATAATAACTTATTAAGACGACTCGGCTTCATCCTGACGATTATCGTTCTGAAACAAAAGAAATCCCTATCAACAGAGGTTTTCTTTGTAGAAATATAAAATTCCTCATGACACTTCAAGGTTAAAATAACCGACCATATTTCTTTGCAATCAACACACAACCATAATATATCATTAAGGTCCAAGCACCCCAAGGCATAAACGTTGCCGGCCAGAAAACCAAAATGTATATTAAGGTCAAATTACTATGAACATCTGAAACTAGATAGTCGATCAGAAAACCAAAATGTTAACATCAAGGTCCAAGCACCCCAAGGCATAATCGTTGCCGGCCAGAAAACCAAGATGGTCCAGGCACCCCAAGGCATAATCGTTGCCGGCCAGAAAACCAAAATGGTCCAAGCACCCCAAGGCATAATCGTTGCCGGCCAGAAAACCAAGATGCAACATGAAGGTCCAGATACTCCAGGACTAAATAATTTCCATCGCTAACACGGCAAATTAATACAGTAATAAACATACCTTGACATTTTCATCCATATCAAAATAACTTTCTAATATCTCTGCGCATTCGTTCGGGAACCATTCTTTGGTCCATAGCCGCATTTGACTTGGAACAGCTACTGTCATTCGTATGGACTCGGAAACGTCGTCAACTCTTCGAAGTTCATATCTGCTATTTGGTAATTTTTTTGTTATTTTATAAGGTCCTACCCAACCAGATTCCAACTTTTTGGGTTTTAAAGCTTCTCTTGAAATCAAAACAAAATCTCCCACATTATATGATTTTGTGGAAGTTGATGAGTTCCTTTTAGCGTAGTTATCCTGAGCAGTTGCGTTTTCTGAGAGACGTCTATTAACAAACTGTCTCCATTTTTCACGTTCCATTGTGACTAGCGGTAATTTATCATCTGAGGCATTTTCAATGATCCGGCTTATCTCTGGTAGCCTGTTGTCACAACCAAAGAGAATTTGAAGTGGTGTCCTCTTAGTTGTCTTGTGAACTGTTGAATTGATTACCAGTTGAATTCTAGATACCATCGAACTCCATTGAACGGTACAGTCGGCCTGAACTCTTAGCAAGTTAGAAACAAATCGCATGTAACGTTCCACTTGCCCATTGGATTGGTGTACATAGGGCGTAATGAAATGCCACTCGATGTCCCATTCGAGATTATTTTGAATGGCTTTTAAAGAAGAAGCATTGTCTGTGATAATACGAGCTGGAGTGCCAACCAAAAACACAATATCCTGTACGCAATCGGCCAAATCTTCAGTTTTCAAGCTCTTAACAGCATATAAAAATGTATATTTTGAGTATGCATCGACTGCTATAAACACATGAGTGAACCCTTCTTCAGTTTTCGGCAAAGGTCCAAGAAGATCGACATGAATGGTATGAAAAGGGATATCTATCTTCGGAATGGAGTGAATTTCGTTGAAAACTCGACGAGGCTGGCGCTTTCGGGTAAGGCAGGTGAGGCATGAGTCAATATATTTTTTTACAAATTGACGCATTCGAGGAAACCAAAAATGTGAAGCTATACTTAAAATGGTTTTATCCAGACCAACATGAGCTTGCCCATCGTGATATTCCTTAATTAACGAATACCTGGCATTTTTGGGAACAAAATATTGAGTAACTTTTTCGGAGTTAATATTACTCAAATGACACAGGGTACTTCCAATAATACAAAACTGATTTTTATCTATTTCACCATTTTGTAATTTTTGCTTTAATTCGGTTGTTTCGCTATCTGTACTTTGTTGAATAAATAACCACCCAGACGGCATTAAGTTTTGACTACTTGAGTCTATTTCTTCGACAAATGGTATTTCAGAAATTTTGGTAATACAAACGCTTTTAAAAGTATCTTGACTTGGAATTGGTGGGTTTCGACTCAAATAATCAACATAAGCCATCTGGTCTCCAGATTTATGTAAAATAGTAAATTCAAAATCCTGAAGGTAAATCCACCAACGACTTACCCTTGGCACAAGGTTACGTTTATGTTGCGAATTTTTTAGAGCATTGCAATCAGTGACCAATGTAAAAGGCACACCTACAAAATAATGTCTAAAATGTTTTAAAGCATTTACTACCGCCAAAGTTTCAAGTTCGTATGAATGATATCGAGATTCCACATCTGTGGCTGCTTTGCTGAAATAGGATACTACTTTTTTTTACCATCATGATTTTGAAAAACAATAGCTCCAAACCCACGACTACTAGCATCAGTATGGAGTTCTAATGGTAGATTTGGATTAAAAATTGCCAACACAGGTTCTTCAGAAAGAATTTTAACAACTTCATCAAAAGCTTTTGAATGTTCATTAGTCCAAGTCCAAGTTGAATCTTTCTTTAAAAGATTTGATAGTATTTTTGTTTTAACAGAAAATTGTGGTATGAATTTTCTGAAATAACCAGCGAGTCCCAAAAATTGACGAACCTCCCTGACATTATTTGGATGTTTCATCAATTTCAAGGTCTCTGTTTTAGAAGGACTTGGTTTAACAATCCCGTTTACTATTAAACGACCCAAATATTCAACTTGTTCTTGAAGAAATTTGCATTTATTTATATTTATGTAAAAACCATGGGACTTTAATGTTGTTAAAACTAACCGTAAATGTTCAAGACCTTGTTGCTTTGTTTCTGACGGAATAAGGATATCATCCATATAAACCAACGCAATACCCTTTAGAATTTCCGCCTGTAGAGCAGTGTTGATTGCTCGCTGGAAAATAGAGGGGGCATTAGCCAAACCAAAGGGCATTCGTAAATATTCAAATTGGCCATCTGGAGTAACAAAAGCAAGTTTTTCTACTGAATCAGGATGTACTTTAATTTGATGGAACCCAGCGGCCATGTCAAGAGTAGTGAAATATTTTTTATTACTTAGCTGATCGATTTGATCATCAATTCGGGGAAGAGGATACCGATCTTTTACTGTGATTCGATTGAGCGCACGAAAATCACAAACCAAACGAGAATCCCCATTTTTCTTCTTGACAAGGAAGGCAGGGCTTGCGTAAGGGGAATTAGACGGCCTTATAATTTCGTTTTTAATTAAATCGTCGATAAGATTTCGTACAGTCTCTCTTTCCACCATTGAGAATCGATAAGGGCGAAATTTGATCTCTGTATCAGATGTGAGACGAATTTTAAATTCCCCTGTTGTGATAGGAGTGGGTATCTTATTTCCAGAAGAAGAAATGTCGTTAAATTCTAGAAGTAACTCTTCCAATTGCTTTTCAACGAGATTTGAAGGAACATATTCCAAAATAGGTGAACTTTGAGTAAATTTTAAAGACATTCCAGGAATGTTTATAAAATCCAAACCAATTATTGCATCACAAGGAATATAATCATTTGAAACAATATGCATTTTAAGAGGAAATTTAAATTCTTTTTTAAGATTTATTTCAACATTGACTACACTCTTAGACGTAAAGGTGCGGTTACCAACGCCTTTAATAGTCATATGTTCGTAAATTGGCAAAGAATACATATTTTTAACAGCAGATTGACGCAATAAAGACACTTGAGCACCAGTGTCGATTAAAACTTCATAATCGTGATCATCAATATTAAGTGAAAACAAATTTAAATCTGACGAAATAGGTGTAGGAGAATAGCACAAATTAACCTTCTTATAATGATTACCTTTTTGCTTTTTTCTAGCAAAACAATTATCAATTACATGTCCGGGTTTTTGACAAAAATCACAAGTATTACTAGTGTTGGGTTTAAAATCATCTCTTTCACGTTTAAGACCTTTGCCTTGAGTACTTTTTTGGGGGCATAAAAATCTTGGATGTCCTAAAAGACCACAGCTATAACATTTTAAAGAAGAATTTTTTACTTGATTTAAACTTTTGTTCGGTGCATTATTTGAAACTATAGGCACAAAGGAACTAATTTTATTGCTAACTGATGGTTTAGTTTGAATTCGGCATAAATGAGAAATAAGATTAGTCACAGATGAATGACCAACTTGTGTCATCTGAGCTTGAAGACTTACATCCTTTATGGTAAAGCAAATCATGCTAACGATTTGACTTTGAGTGAAAGGTAATTTTAGGGCATTAATTTTTTGAAGTTTTAAACGGGCATATTGACCAAACGTTGGACAGCCCTCAGAAGAAAAAGAAATTGCGTCATACATTAATTTTCCAAAATTAACTGTACCTGCGAAGCTCTCACATAAATCGATTTTTAAATTTGCCCATGAGCGGCGGTCAATCGGACTCCAAACGTTAAACCATTCACCTGCCTCCCCTTCAAAACAACCTCCTATTTGAGCCATAATAGTGCTGTCACTCCATCCAAGTTCAGACGCCATCTCCGATATTTCGTTAACCCATTGTTCAGGATCATCTCGCCGCGGCTCAAACTTTGGCAAGTTAAGTCTTTCATGAGGCACTGAACGATTTAGGAAATCCCGTAGCAAAGTCGTTAATGTATTTTCGACAGAAACTGGTTGAGTAATATGATGTTCATCAGTCATTTTGTTCAATATTATACGCACAGTTTTCGTTTTAACGTAAACTTCACTTCAAAAAAAAAAAAAGGAAAGCAAACTCTATATTTTTAACTGCACAAAAACACCACTGTTCACAAAAAAAGTAAGTGTTTGAGCGAAAATATTTTTTAGACTACCTAATCGACAACCGATATAAAAAAATGACAATGACTTAATTCATGTTTGAAAGCGGCATCAAATCAAACAAAAATAAATAAATAATAAAAATAAATAAAAGACGCTGAAATACATTAGCTATTGACAAAATATACTTAGCTGAATATCTTCTTATAACGTGAAATCAAATAGTCCCATCTTTAAAAACACAACTCTGCCATTTTTCTTTGACGGTCAACTTTTATCTTTATGATATTATAAACAATTTTTAGTCGCGACGGCTCGAGCAGTATAATAAATTTTTAGACGTCGATTTTAAATAATGGATTCTTTGTATCCCACTTTCTGATTTTAGATTTTAAATATTATACCGTATCAAGACAAGGCACGTAGTTACTCTTCGCCCGAATAAGAATAACTGCTTGGACATGTCAAACGGAATACGTCTATATTATCTAGTGCCATATATGCACAGTGGCGCGCTAACAGAGGTATGTTTACATATTCGGATCATTTACACTTTCCCTTAATGGGCTTGTAACACATATACATATGAAATTAACCAAAAAAGTCGAAAGTCACGTCCGCTCAACCCGAACTCAACACAAAACTCATTTTCAACATAACATAACGAAATTATACGGCAGAGGCGAAATGTGTGTTACATTCTGTTAGTTGTTAATTTCAGAAAGGCTAATTATTCTTGCTGCTGTAATTAAGGTGGGCCGGGATCAGGGTCGGTGCTGCGAAATTGCTGCCTGGAGTGAAATGTAATATACCTACCATAATTTCTCTAAACATAAATGCACCATAAATTTTTAGTATCGGCATATTCTGGATTCAAATAGTTTCGTAAAGCATTTTTTCCATTTGTAGAAAAATCTACCACCACTAAATATGAATCATTCAATCGAGATATGTAGGATTTGTTATAAGAAGCATGAGACTATTTAATGACTTCAACTTTTCACTGGTTTCGTGAAAATTATGTAATGCTTATATAGCTTGAATATATCATATATTGAATATACGGGGTAATGTGACCAAACTAATGTCATCAGTTGATTTACAGCAACATAGATAACTTTAGCATTAACGCTAAAACCATGTTACCGATATATTTGATAGGAATGATATTTATATGGTCATAAAAGTTACTAAAAAAAGGACAGTTTCAATAAACGCCTTATTGTGCCAAATCATGCTAGCAATAGTGCCATAAAATTCGTTTCTGCAATAGTAACAGGCCCTGACTAAGGGCAGTTTTCAATTCAAAAATTTTTGATGTTATTTACTTTAGTCTTAAATGTTTACATGAACAGTCTTATGAAATAATAATTTATTAAGTAAAAATTCTACATAAAAATTATCATTCAGTTCAAAGAAACCTAAAATTCTAAATCCTTTACTATTACAATCTAGCATTGCTGTAGGAACTTGGCTTAAATACTAAACAAGAGAAATCGCTGTAACGGCCCATCCCCAGTACCCCATTTTTTCGTTGTATTACTCTCTAAAATGTTATTATTTACCTCACAAGTTTGTTTTATTTTCAGTTCTATACTTACTGTAGAAGTGATCGTTTAGTTAATTAATTGATAATTTAGATACTCACGTTGTGATAATGTTAATTACGATAAACCAGGATTCGATGCAAAGTTTGGTGCAAATTGATAAATAAAACATACAAATTTATATTTAAACTCTTTTTATTTTTCATACTTAAAATGTGATGCAATAATTTGCAGAGTATACTATAATTGTTACTATTTACTGATATCTCACTTGATTTCTGTTTAAACGCAGACCACGTTCATTTGCTATCAATATACCTATATTCTATTTGGGTTGATGACCAACGGAGTTAAAGAACAGCGCCAATTCTCCAGTTGGTTAACTACTGTGATGATGTTGATTTGATTCTATTCTAGATATACACATCCTTTTAGGTAAATATTTCGACGAGTATAGAGGTGATGACCAAAGGAAGTAACGAACAGCGCCTATTTCACATTTACATTGTTTTAAACCTCGTAGAATTGGTGGCTTAACATATATGTCCCCCCCTAAGCTAACTAACAGTGTATTCACCAGTTGGTTAACTATCTATTAAATTTTACCATCTTGTTTGTACAATTTATCCAAGATAGCACATCCCTGTATATTTCTAAATGACTTAATAGAACCCTGTATATTCCTTAATATTGATTTTTATTTTTATTGAATTAACTTAAATTTACTCACCTCATTCTTCTTTGCCGTTTTTAACCGACGGTTAAAAACGTTGGAAGGAAAAACGTTGACTGATATGTCCATACACAACAGTTTTTTTCGTGCCAGTTTATCACGATGGACCCTACGTACTTGTTAGCAGTGGCGGTTTTGGCAGTGGAAAAAAATCGTGAAAAAATAAAATCTCGAAGAAAATGGACTAAAGACTGGCAGTACACTGTCACAAACAAATTTACTGGAGGCGCTAAGATTGGAGCCTGGTGATTGACACAATTACTTGAGGATGGACGAGGATAGGTATTGGAAACTGTTGAAACTATTAACACCGTTAATTGAGACACATAATACCCATTTACAGGAATGCATCAGTCCTCACGAACGCCTAACAGCTACTCTGCGTTATCTGGCCACTGGCCGCAGCTACGAGGATCTGAAGTTTTCTGTTATTATTTCACCGCAGGCACTAGGGAGCATAATACCCGAAACCTGCCAAGCTCGATAAACATTAATAAAAAAATCTCTGTTACACTGCTTAATATCCGACATTTTTATTGTAAATAATAATAAACAACAAAAACAAGCTGAACGTCACTGCTACTAATAAATGCCCGACCAGTCAAACTGTTGAGAACATACACCTCGTGTTTACTCGAACGGTTGGCACGATAACCGTCAAAAATCAAGACTCGCCTGAAATTTTGGAACGACGTTCATAAACGACGTTCTTGCCTATACACCTCGTTTTTGTGACATTTTTACCCTGACGTTTTTAACCGTCGGTTAAAAACAGCGGAGAAGAACGAGGTGAGTGGGGCCCTTAAGACTTACCTAACTGTCTTTAGGAGTAAACGACTGAATGCCATATGGTTTATTGATTAAATTGATAATATTTGAAGCAAATGTCAGGTTCTCGTCTAAGCGACCCCGGTGGTATCTCAAAGAAAGTTAAGTAAATCTTTTGACTCACCATTGAAAATACAGACATTAGATTATGTAATAATTTCGCCTAGCGTTGTGACGGCGTCTATTTAGGTACCTAGCGGCGTTGAGCGTCGTCTTGCGTCGAAGCGCCTAGCGTCGTTGTGGAGAGGAAGGTATTTATTACGGTACTGCATTGGGACAGATATACGGTAGAAATTTTTAAGTGTCGCGGGACGTAACGAAAGGTGTCGACAAGGATGTTATAAAGGAAATATTTGGGGGCAGCAAGCGTCGAGAAGTAGAGCGATGAGGCGTTGGGCATCAGAATGAATGTAAGGTAGGAAATACTTAGATGGTGAGGAATGTGACAGCGTTCGAGACGTAGATAGGTAGGAAAGTAGAGCGTCTGGACGTTGAGCGTCGAGACGTTGAGCGTCGAGACGTTGAGCGTCGGGATGAATATAATGGTAGGGAAGTAATAACGGCAGGACGTTGGGCGTCGAGACGTTGACATCTTCGGGGATAAGAAGTATTATAGGATAAACGTTGTTTAGGAAGAGCGTCTTAGGAAAGCTACAGACTATATAAATGGATACAAATAATAAAGTTATTGCTTGAATGTAAAATAATAAAATGCACATCAAATAATAAAAAATTCATGGGTCAGAGTTCTTATAGCCGTTTTATTGGCTTTTTGTGACGTATTTTAGTTCGCAGGGTCAAAAGAGAAGTGGGTGGTAAATCTATTATGTGCCTTGAAAGCTTTGTGTAGCGAAATATTGTCGAAATCGGCCTTAACATCGAAACTAGAAAGATAAGCGAGTTAAGTGTTTTAATGATAATTATTTCGTGAAAAGAAATATGTTTTATGATATTTTCAGGTCGGGTTCCCAGACACTTGTACGAAATTTGGATCTCTTACGGACGTGGTTATAGATATTATTTATTAGGTGTCATAAATAAGATTAAATTGTCTGGGCGATTTTTCATTAAATGAAGGATTTTGAATTTAATAAGAATGCACTATTATATTTATTAAATGGAATTAATAAATTATTAAGTTACCTGGGTGCGGTAGGTTACATCGTTTACATAATATATGCTTGATGAGCATTTTCTCTGGCTGTTTCATATATTGAAATTATATTAGTCAGTTTAATGGTAGTTATATACGACATATTAACAGAACACTACTTCAAAAATTTTAAAAAATAAACAAATAAACAAGTACGAAAGTTGTCAACAATATTTGGCAACAACGCGATTGCTGACTGTCCGATTATGACTAAATCAGTACTGATTTTCTATCTAGAAATTTTTCTGCTACATTTGGATGAAAACTATTGTTTTATTAGGTTTAATTCTTTTGTAAAGTTCTCTTTGTTAAGAAGATTATGGTTTAAGATCCGAAGTAAGATCGACCTTCACATATCTATTTAATGGATGAAAGATTATTTTTATTAAATAAAATATGTTTACAAATATACCGCAAATGGGTTGCCTAAGAAAATATGGTCTAGATCATTAATTTTCTTAAAGTGAACAAAACGACACCCTGTAAAGTATTTCTCAGATGCTTCGACTATGCCCAATCTTTAGTCAGCTGACCGCATGGTGGATTAAAGCCTAAGTTTAAAATTTGATGCTTTTCTCTTCGTTTTTGAGTTTTCTTCAAAATTCGAAATTTGCACTTTTCCTCAAATATTTTGAACAAGGTCCCTTTTAGGGAAATTATGTATAGGGACAATAATAGAGAATAAGCAACTTTTATCGTAATTCCTATACTTTCCTTATCTGTACACAGAAAGGAAAGTAAAAAATAACCGTGACCGTATTTTCTTAGGCAATCCATATTTATAAACATATTTTATTTATTAAAAAGAAACTTTTATAAATTAAGCAGATGGGTGAAGGTCGACCTTACTTACGGATACTGAACTATTATTAACTAATAACCATAATATGGATCATTAAGCTCAAAACGAAATGATTTAAGGCTGTTTAACAATTAGCATTTTTTAACAGATACTTCAGTAGAAAGGCAACATAAAAATAACATCATAGTTTATTATTTAATCCATAGTTTGTATTACCTAATTTAATGAAATAAAATAAAAATCATGTTTTAAATAAGTAAAACATCAATAAAGAGTCAGTTTGTACATACAATCAAAAGGTATTTTTAAAATCGACTCATCTCGCTAACAAAAAAACATCAACAAACTACACAAAGTTCGCCTAGCGACAGGAATCGTTAGAATAATAGGTTTCTATAAATTATTCGAACTACATATCTCTCTTCATATAAGTCTATTTCCGTCACTCTCATTGAATTTTTAGAAAGAATTAATAAGCAAAGTCGTTGGCTCTTCCGCAAAAATCAGACAATGTTCTATCGGCAAATAGAATTTTACCACCGTAAGCCACGTACAGATCAAGAAGCGTCAAGCTCGAGGCGAGAGACCAGAATCATTGTATCCGTCAAACAGTACACTTCAATTTTCAATTTCTCTCTGGCGAGATTCGCGCACTAGAGTAAGATGTTACAAGCCAACCATTAATTAAAAGTACATTTTTAATTTAACTTGAAATTAAGCTAGTTACTCCCAATGAAGTTATGAAAGAAATTCAGACAAACATCAACTCACAGAAAGCCCCAGGATATGACCTTATTACTATAGAAATATTAAAGAAACTACCACGGAAGGCTATTGTTAAATTGACATACCTCATAAAAATGCAGCATTTTGCGTTAAATATATACCGGATGCGTGTAAAATGGCTGAAGTTATCCTAATTCCTAAGCCAGGAAAACCTCTGAATAAAGTGTCATCATATAGACCTATATCATTGTTACCGATAATATCTAAGTTATTTAAAAAACTACTACTAAATCGGCTAAAACCAATAATTGAAAATAAAAATCTGATCCCTTCGCACCAATTTGTTTTAGAAACAAACACTCGACAATATATCAAGTACACAGGATAGCCGATATTATCGAAAAAGCTTACGAAGAAAAATATATATGTTCAGTTATAGTTCTTGACGTAGCCCAAGCATTTGACAAGGTTTGACACGCTGGCGTAATACAGAAACTTGAAAAATGCTCCCTAAATAATATGTCGATATTCTACAATCCTATCTTACGGGAAGAATATTTATAGTAAAGCAAGACGAGGCATGCTCCGAAATAAAAGAAATTAAAGCAGGTGTCCCATAAGGCAGTGTGCTAGCATTGGTTCTTTACTTATTATACACCAGCGATATCCCTCAACAACAATCTGTTAAAATAGCGACATTTGCGGATGACACTGCAATATTGGCAGTTGGCGAAACTAATACAGAGACCTCAGAAAAACTTCAGGAAACCTACAACAGTATCAATCGATGGACAAAAAAGTGGAAAATAAAAATAAATCAAAGTAAATCAGTGCATGTTGATTTTACATCTTCGACCATCACGATTCGGCCAAATACCTAGGGATGAACCTAGATGTAAGACTTAAATGGAAAGAGCACATAAAAAAAAGCGTAAAGAACTTGAAATTAAATTCAAAAAATGTATTGGCTCCTAGGAAGAAAATCCAAATTGTCAGTGCACAACAAACTGCTGACTTATAAACAAATCCTAAAACCAATCTGGATCTATGGCATACAGCTATGGGGATGTGCCAGCAAGAGTAATATCAACACGATACAAGTTTTCCAAAATAAAGTCCTAGGATGCATTGTTAATGCACCTTGGTTCTACCGAAACGATTATTTTCAGAGAGACCTGAAGATGCCAAAAATCGAAGAAGAAATAAAGAGCTTTGCTGCGAAATATGAGGGTCGACTCCACTTCCACGTCAACGAAGAAGCGCTGCAATTACTGGACAACTCTGAACTCAACAGAGGGCTACAATTAAGATAGCCCAATGGGGATTTCGTAGGTTAGTCAGTAAAAAAAAATAATTTTAACATCATTGAGGGTACATTTGAAATCCAGAAGTTATTTGCTTTACGAACCGCCCATAACAGTCCATTACAGAAAAGAAACCCTGCGAGACAGTGGAAAGTAAGTACTGAAATTCTATAAGCCCGCGACAAAGGCGTTTCGCACTATTGTGTTCAAATGCAAGAACTGTCATTGAATAATCACAAATTATAATTATCCATATAAAAAGTTTCGTTATAACAACATTTAACGATTATATTATTGTGGGTGGCTCAGTGGTAGAGTCTCTGCCTGTGGATCCAAGGGTCCCAGGTTCGAATCCCACCGTTGGCCGGGATTTTTTTATTTAATTTAATTATTTAAAATTAATTCTGATGCCTTGGTAGGATTCCCCACTCGACCATTCACTGCTGGGTTCTAATTAACAGTACTGTTCCTAAAGTGGCGCTCGGAAACCGTTACAAAGCCTTCACAGAACACGAGGCTAATGACCTTAGTAGTCGATGCCGATGATACCAAATTAAAAAAAAATTGTAAATTTAATATATCGTAGATCGCAAATCGAAATTCAAAAGTCCAGAAATACCTTTAAATAAATTTAAAACTTCGGAAACAAATCTCATAAATCCCCTTACGAATTAATAAGACCATCCCCGGACCCTAAATGTGAAACCAAATACTAGCAGATTTAAAAAAAAAGCCTGCCATTGCCGGGAGTCGTACCCAGACCTTCACGTTTTTTGGACGTGTGCCCTTACTGTAAGGCTATCAACGACATTGACTGTCGAGATTCCTAAACGGAAATTTAAGGTGCTAGTTCTAGCCAGATGACGTTCAGGTTTCTTCTGAAATCCACAAATACCTCCAATACAGCATCGGTGTAATGATAATTATATTATCAAGTCGATGTCAATATTGAAATGAAAAGCTTATAGAACATTTGTTGCTCGTTAGAGAGCATTCAAAACTAACAAAAATCGATGTCAGTATATGAAATATTCTCCACTTGTTAACAAATATTCCAAATATGCTCCCCAAACGTTCGTGTCGTGTTGATCGCTAATTAAAAGTTCTCTTTTGATAAATTCGTTCCTTTGAACCCTTTGAAAGGATGTTTTGACTATATAACGCATCATCGACTACAAATAAACATGAAGCCGAAAAGTGCCATTCATAAAACATTCTAACCTAGGGATATTTTTCATATCAATTGGAAGAGGTAATAACAGCATAGTCACCAGAGATTTTCATAATATAAACTTTTTAAAAAAAAACTTTGTTGAAACAAAAGTTTCCCATTTATAAGTTGGTATATTGATCAAAATTTCATTTCAAATTCCAAAGTTAAAATGGTATACATTCAACTGGTGCCTTCGGAATACAGTATATAAGAGTGCAAACTACAAATAAATTTTCCACCGTAAGACAATGGAAGAGATATTTTGTGATACCATACAACAAAAATAAAACTTAGTGAAGCATAAATGAATAATAAATCTCTCTTAAATAAAAATGTATACTTACGATAAAATTCAAGAAATATGTGATTTTAGAAATTATTATATTTAAATGTTAAGTTATCTTGTCGCTTATCTTGCCAAATTATACAGGGTGAGCAGGCATGGATTTACCACTAGGCCCACTAGGCCCGGACCTAGGGGCGCACGGCAACAAGGGGCGCCCTATCATAAGAAAAATCGAAATCAACTTTTTTTAGTTTACATTAAAAAAAAAAAGATTTTACTCATACTATTATTATACCGTGTTAATATTATTAGGACAATGCTGACACAATTTTATGTAAGTTTATGTGAATTATGTAAATTCGCATTAGAATCGTCACACAACAAACTACGTAGCGGATGCGCCCTGCCCGCAGTTGAAGGAAGCGTCCGCTTGACCAAATCTCAAGCCGCGCGATTGACTATTATATGCGAGTGCCTCTACTGGCTGCTGCTAGGTCCAGTCCAGACGCAAGCGCCATGTCAACCTACTCCCCGCCATTACCATAGTGACTAAACTCTCCTAGGTCCTTAGATAATATAATAGCAGATAGGCCACCACTGCATAAAGTTATACAATATTAATGTCGCCATCATATAATCAGTATCTCTCTTTCTAATGAAGGCTTTCTCACTCGTTTTTGAATTCTCAGCAGTAGCGTACCGTAAAACAATTTCGCTGGGACATTTTAAATGCGAAAATGTTTACCAAGTAGAATATAAAATAATGAAGTGAAAACAAAATATGACTTTTTTGTTATGAATATAATATTAATAACAATTACTTTTAACACCACAACACGAACAAATTTAAATTAAACACTGGAATAATTGTCTGAGAAAAGCTTTGTAAAACTGACAAATACAAACAAAGAGATAGAGATATTAATCTATTTCTCTCTAATTAGAATTCTCGACCATATTATCATGGCGACACAAACATTGTTTACTGTCCTCTCTTTACTACTTACTTACTCTGAGCCTAGGTCTCAGTTTATCACCTGACCTCACTAGCAGTTAGTTAGCTACTTGTCGTTGTCACCAGTCAAGCGCTTTGTCTTAAATCAGTGCTTTGTTCGCATGTTTTCTAATGCTGATTTGCTGTTATCTTAATGTTCAACTTTTACAATGTGATCCATATGGCATTACTTTGTTGTTGGAAATAAGTATTTATTATTGTTAAAGTGTTTGTTGTTTGTTAGAGTGTTTAATAATGAGCTTTAAATCAAAACCTAGTGGTGCAGAGTTTAGAAAAAGGCGCGAAGAAAAAGATGAGAAAAATGAAAAAGTTATTAAAAAAGTTCCTAAAATAACAACATTTTTTTCGCGAAATGTTCGAAGTCAAGTTAGTAATGATGGTAACAGTGAAAATGTACAGTCTATTTCCCATGACGCTAGTTCCAACGCCGAAGAACTTGCTTTTGAAGACGGAGTTCATGTAGAACGTGGTAGAGGTAGTGCAGACTTCTTCAGTTCCGACCCGGCTTTATGGGATGTAAGTGATGAACTAAGAGATTATATTTGTGCCCAAAGTAGTGTAGAGCAAAATTGTGACTCCGATTTTAATGAATCCAAAAGACCGTATCCAGATAAAATTCGCTTTCTGTCTAAGAGTTTGTTTACGAAAAAACTTCAAAATGGAGAAAGAGAAAAGCATGGATGGTTTATTCACCATCAAAAGGTTCTGTTTTCTGCGTTCCGTGTACGATATTTGACGAGTCGGATAACAAGGCCGCATTTTCAAACGGTTTCAATGACTAGAAAAATGCTAATCAACGTGTAAAAGATCATGAAGACAGTTTTAACCATAAAAACAGTTTAGAAAAACTAAAAATTAGGAGTTCTTTGAAAGGTCATGTTGACGTTAGACTTGCCGAAGCTCTAGAACTTGAAATCCACTATTGGAGGGAGGTACTTAAGAGAGTGGTGGCAGCTGTTAAATATTTAACTGTGCAAGGGTTAGCTCTCCAAGGATCTAATGAACACTTAGATAAACTTAACAGTGGAAACTTCATTGAACTTCTGAAATTTCTAGCCGAATTCGACCCTTTTATGGCCGAACATTTACGTCAATACGGCGACCAAGGTTCGGGTAGTCCGTCGTAAATTTCTAAAACTACTTATGAAGAACTTATCGCCCTTATAGCAGAAGAAGTTAGGAACACAATTTTGAAAGAAGTTCAAGAAGCAAAATACTTTGGCATTGTATTAGACTCCACGCCGGACATTTCACATGTGGACCAACTTACCTTCGTAATTAGATAGGTTGCTATTGATGGCATGCCGATTGTGAGACTTATTTGTTTTGTGCCAAATGTTGGTCACAAAGCAGAAGAGATTGTAAACACAGTACTTATTGGGCCTTTTTAAAAAATGTAATTTGGACATTTCCAATTGTAGAGGACAGTCATATGCTAACGTCTCGAATATGTCAGGCATTCCCATGAGACAACCATTATGGCAGCACTGTGGGGCTCAATTCCGGAAAGATTTAATAAAGTAAATGTAAAGCTGCAGTACGAAACCTAGGGAAAATAGTTGCCTATTACGACTCTTTGTGTGGTTTTCTTTAAGAAGTAAGGAACAACTTTGATGACCTGGAACGATCAGCGAAAGAGAAGTGTAGGCGAGAGTATATAGCTGATAATCGGCGCAAAAGGAAGGTACCTACTAAGTTTGGTAAAAATGGTGGTCGTAGCAGTGGTGATCAATTTACAGGGTCGGAGAACTTTCGTGTAAACACTTTTAACTCCATATTGGACTCCCTATACTCCGAAATTAAGAAACGTAAGTTTAAATATTCTGAGCTTCACAATAGACTTAGTTTTCTTGAAACTATCAAAAGTCTTGAGGCATCTGATATCACCAAATGTGCAAGAGAACTATTGAGTGCGTATCCCGAAGATCTTGAGCCTGTTGTTGTGGACGAGTGTTTACATTTAAAAGTATTTTTGTTGAAAAACACTGAAAACGAAAATACCAGAACGAGTATGATTGAAATTAGCCAGGTTTTGTATAATTTTGACGTGGTAGATGTCTACTTTAACATTGCCATTGCGTTAAGAATGGTTCTTAGTGCTGCAGCCACTAACTGTTTAGCAGAAAGATCCTTTTCCACCCTTCGTCGTGTGAAGAACTACCTGAGATCCACAACTAGCCACGACAGATTGACATCACTAGCCCTGCTCGCCATCGAGGGGAGACTGACACCCGTATGCATAGTTGATCGCCAGCGATTCGCCAGAGATTCATTCCGGCGTATCGCCAGCGATTCGCTGGCGAAAGCTCGAAAAGGTGGCGACCCGCTGGCGATTGTCACCAGCATGTCATTTCTCGCAAGTTTTCATGTTCTTTTATAGGGACTATCACCGGCATCTCTCGCATTTTATTATTGATTCATTTCTTAAAACTCAAAAAACAATGAACGAATATCAAATTTTTTCTTGTAAAAGAATATGAAAACTTGTGTGAAATGACATGCCGGTGACAATCTCCAGCGAGTCGCCACCTTTTCGGGCTTTCGCCGGCGGATCGCTGGCGATGTGCCGAAATGAATCTCTGGCGAGTCGCTGGCGATCGACTATGCATACGGCTGTAACTCAATCGATTTCCTACGATGACATCATAGACAAATTTTCTCGAAAGAAAGCAAGAAGAAAGGCTTTATAAGGTTTTATATATCTGTATTGTTCACATTTTATGTATTATATAGTTGTAGTTTTTATTTCTACATAAAACTGATTATTCACTTGGCTGAAAGAATTATTATTTTCATTAGGTTGGCCCTGAATTCGACTGAGGTTTCTTGTAATATTAAATATTATTTACCTTTTCCAATTCTGTTTTGTGTTAACACTAAGGGGCGAAACCTGTAGTGCTAACACAAAAACAAAATTGGAAAAGGTAATTAATATTTAATATTATAAATAATTAAAGAATTATCTTTAACTAAATGATTAGTTCGCTGTTAACAAGTATTCATTTGAACATGGTGCAAAATGAGATATTTATTAACCATCAATAAATTATACTTCAGACAACAAAATCCTTCTATCAGTGTATGATGGAAGGGGGGGCGCCAAATTTATTCAGGCCTAGGGGCGCTGTAATGGTAAATCCGGCCCTGAGGGTGAGGCACCGAAAACGAAACAGATCGCATATCTTAAAGACACATTTATTTTAAAGAAAATGCAAAAAGAGGTCGATTTTTATTTCAAAGGCGACATCTTTCGATCATATATATCCTCAACTATCCTACATCTCTTCCCACCCCTCTGTCACTATTACCAATGAAATTAAAATAAAGAAAGTACTTAGTGTGACACATCATTGAAAAGGTAATTTTTTTAAGGAGTTTGACTGTGTGACATGTGACAGTTCAAATAAGCGTATTGTCATGTGAAAGCCAAATTTAAAATTTTTATGCATAATTACTTTTGGAATAAAATTAAACTTACTACGCCTATGTTTTCGTAAAATAAATAAAGGTTTTTATTTCCATAACTACCAGGTCTGTTTTTTAGTTTAACTTCACAGATACTTCAAGTCTATCAAGTAAAACATAAAAATAGTTTATTTTATTCAGGAGAGAGTAGAAATTGTTAAATGTTATTTAAAAAATAACGAATGTGCTTACACTGCTAACATTGCTGACACAATTTTGAATGAGCGACACTCAAACAAACAGGTTAAACGTAAGTACGTTTTGGAACTTATTTCAAAATTTCGACAAACAGGATCTGTTCATAATAAAAAACGGCAGATTCAAAATCCAGTAAGAAACGAAGCCGTAGAGGTAGCCGTTGCAGATCCACCTCTTAGTACAAGGAAGCTTGCAGAATTATCTGGAGTAAATGACCGTACCGTCAGGAGAATTTTGAAAGCCAACAAATTCCATCCCTATAAAATTCATTTAGTTCAGGAACTTAACGAAGACGATTTTCATCGTTGCTTGAAATTTTGTGAAATCATGAGCGAGCATGCTATACAAGATCCACATTTTCTTTATAACGTTTGTTTTTCAGATGAAAGCAGTTTTTATGTTAACGGGACTGTCAATCGACATAACTGTCTATACTGGTCAGATTTCAATCCAAGAGTATTTCATGAAACGCATACTCAACACCCAAAAAAGTTAAATGTTTGGGCTGGAATATTTGGCGATTGTATTGTTGGTCCATTATTTTTACCAGGTACTTTAACTGGGGATATATATTTGAAATTACTCAACAACACCGTTGATCCACTGTTAAGAGACATAATAGAAAACGATAACCGATACCTTGAAGATCACCTAATATTTCAACAAGACGGGGCTCCTCCACATTTTGCTGCAGCGGTTCGTCACTACTTAAATGAAAACTTTCCTAGACATTGGATTGGACGAAGAGGATTTATTGAATGGCCCCCACGATCTCCTGATCTGTCCTCCTTAGATTACTTTTTATGGGGATATCTGAAAAGTAAAATATACGCCACTCAGCCAGGTTCGTTAGAAGAGTTACGTGAAAGTATTATTACCGAATGTCGTCAAATAACTCCAGAAATGCTCCAAAACGTCAGACAAAGATTTGAGAATAATTTATATTCGTGTATGAAAGTTAATGGACAACACTTTGAGCATTTACTTTGAAGTAATTTAGTTTTAAATTATGGGAGTTTTCCTAAAGGACCCCGCACTTTTTACATTGATTTTGGGTACTGACAGAATTTGTTCAAATTTTAGTATGTTATTTTCCAGGTCATTACCGGCAACTTTCTTATGGACCTCAAGTTTGCAGCTCTACAGGGTGAGCTGTTAGAAGGAGTTAAAAGTATAAAATACAGAATTAATATTTTCATATATATCTCCACCTACTCTTAAACAATTTATGTTTTTCCATGAAACTTATGGCATTACACTTGTATATAGTTTGTTAATGCTCACTTGCACTTTTTAAAATAAGTTATACAGAGTGTCCAAAAAATTAGGAATATCAGTTACTAAAATAAGGTACATTTTTCATGTAATACTATAGCTAAAATAAGACTTCTGACCATTTTTTTTTGTTTTATATAACACTGGATAATTTATAAGTAATACAGGATGTGACAGAACTACATAAACAACTAATAATTACAAAAAAATACATTTAGCGGAAAAATACCTACCTAAAATATTCTAGAAAGAATCTTGAAGCGAAATTAATTTTTCATCTATTATAATCTCTAAACAAATCCTATTCGACGTCTTCTTTAATTTCGAAACACTACTACTAACCCTCACTTGAATAAATGATTCAGAAGACATAATCTAATTAAAAAGTAAGTCCTGATTTTTATTTACTGTACAGATGTCAGTCTACCACTACTTCCATTTTTGTATATTTGGTACGTTAAGGCTAGTTAAAATAGAACCATATAAAAAATCTTATACAGTTTTCGCAGTAGTAATTTTTAAAATTAATCTCTAAAAAAAAGAAAATTACATTCAGTTACGCCAAAATATGAATTACGAGGTTTTGACTCTACAACGACGATATTACATAACTAATCTATGAGCAGTAAAAAGTAAAAAGCAGAAACTCGGTTTTTAAAGTGCCGCCAAAACTCCTCACAACAATTTTGAGACAAATTAAATTACTTCTAATTCCTGTATGATGTATTTGATTTAGTAATTATTATAAAGCGATTTAGAGGTTTCTTACACTCATTTTTTCTTACGGCTACGCCTATGGGTACGCCACTGTGTCGAATATATTCAAAATTTACGAATAATGTAAAGCACATATTATTTATAGAGTATAATGAAATTCAAGGGTATTACTGTACATATAAGATTGCTGCAAGAACTATAGGCACGTGTGCTCATATTTCTAGTTTTTTGTAGTACCTAGGATACGGCCAATACGAAAATAATATGAAGTACTCTTCATGTGTTTATTTTAGATGATGCTGAAAGATGAGTCAGATTTTGATGGTATGATTGATTTATATTTAATGCATGTAGTAAAAGTTTTTTAAATGCAGTTTCTTTTATTGATTTATAATTTTATTAGTAAGTCTACATATTTATGTAAAAAAAATATTATTATTACTATAAATTATAATGTATTTTTGTCACACCCTGTATTATTAATAAATATTATCTAGTATATAATATAACAAATAAGCTATCAGAAATAATGTTCTTATTATGATAATACATGAAAATGCACCTTATTTAAGTAACTACTATTTCTAATTTTTTGAACGCTCTGTATGTTTTATTTTACAAAATACCAGAAGGCTTTAAAAAAATATTTAAAAGTGTAAGAGGTACCATAAGTTTCATGGAAAAAACATAAATTACTTAAGAGTAGTAGAGATATATATGAAAATATTAATTCTATATTTTACACTTTTGACTCCTTCTAACAGCTCACCCTGTAGAGCTGCAAACTTAAGGTCCATAAGAAAGTTACCGGTAATGACCTGAAAAATAACATACTAAAATTTAAACAAATTCTGTCAGTACCCAAAATCAATGTTAAAAGTGCGGGGTCCTTTTTCAATTTAATTTTTATGTTCACTTTTCTATTATTTTTTTTATTTTTATTATGAATTGTCTATTAAATGAGTTTTACTTTTAAATGAAGTATCAAAATATGGAAACTTTTCCCGCAAGATGGCGCCAAAATCAAAAGTTACGTAATAAACTGTCACACAGTCAAATTCCTTTTAAAATTACCTTTTTAATGATGTGTCACACTTAGTACTTTCCCTATTTCAAATTCATTGGTAATAGTGACAGAGGGGGGGGGGGGGGGATATAGTACGAGCCCTAACAACTATATATTGGGACAAAACAAAATACATCAATTATATATAAGTAGTTGAGAGTTATTTTGTTTTCTAATTGTTCTTTTATTTTATTACTGTTTATTTAGTTTATTAACAACAATTTTGGACAATCAGCAACACAAAAAATAAAATACTTATTCTATAATCTGAAATTTACAAGAAAAAGGTGCTTTTGTGTGGCAACTAAATAATGGGACAGCATAAAATAACTGTCAAATATCAAACAAGATTAAACCAGTAGGCGGCGAGAACAATACATAAAAGAAATGTCAGTTTATTTTGTAGTTAAATTCTTATCGTAATAAGTGAATCACCGCATATATTGAACAAAATGGTGCGTGGTATCTCTATAAATTCAAAAATTCGTGAATTAGTGATTAAAAGTTATTGTCGCAATAAAACAATACGTGTAGTAGCGGTTGAATTAAATATACCTAAAACTACAGTGTGGAATATAATTAAACATTATGGAGAGAATGGAAATATCTTGGAAAAAAAACGTAAAAGTCCAGGTCGCCCAAAAGTAGTTTCGGACAGGAATTAGGGTGATTATTTTTTTCGACTATTGTTTTAATTTTCGCTCCCGTCCTGAAATTTTGTTGAAAATGTCCCAAAAAAAATTCCCTGAAAGTTTGAGCCATTAATATTAATATTAAGTCCTCGACCAAGGCGTGCAAAGATTTTCCATTTAAAATACACGTAAAATTAGGGTTTTTTTTTCAGATTTCTATAGCTTAGCGGCATTTCATGGTATTATTTCGACCATAGACATGTATTTCTCCAAATTGAACGCTCTACAAAAGTGTCAATTGCGGCGATGTCGTAACTCACACCGGCGAGGTAGTATGGGTCACTAAATCGAATTTTTTCATGAAATTCACGTTATTTCGACCCTATGTCATAATTGAGAGAGTTACAGAAAAAATGTAAACGACAAAGTTGTAGGATATTTAATTTACTACAAAAAATGTCCTGACAACCAAATCGCTAAAATCAATATTTGTCGAGATTCGAAATATTAAGCCTTGAATTAATTTTACTATAACATGTTTGCCGATTATTGACTCAGACTTTTTGAAATCATGTTTTTTTTGTATTATCACACTTTTTGTTCAATATATTTTTTTAAATTTAGAATACTAGAATATGATTAATATCTTACATCGTTAAGCTCATATTTGAAGAATCTTTAACAAATAAAGGATTTACTGGTTCCTGCATAAAACATACAAATACAATTACTTTTATATAATTTATATATTACTAACATTTATTAAATTATTGTAAACTATGTTAATTAATTTTAAACGAAATAAATCTGATTTTAATATAGAATCGAATTTAATCGGTGTTAAGAATAATAGTACATAAAATGAAACGTATCGAATCAATGCCTATCAAAGAATGCCGTGCTAATCACCAAATATTCTTATGTGTCCCAGTTCGACGTATCGTTCTACGAAATATGAGTAGCACTCGTGAATCATGACAGGGTGGTCCTAGCCTAGCGATAAACGAAACATCCGAGTAGTTACAGTCGGCTAACCTGATAAATTTTCGCGTCCTCGCGAAGAGTAATCTGTAACATACAAAACAAACAAAATATTAATTAAACTGAAATTAATGAATGTGAGCGCGAATATTTCTATAACAAATATACGGCTCCACTAGTATCGCTTTCCGAAACTTTCGTAACAGTTTCATTTTATCTGAAGGACCAATGCCCGTATAAGCTGTCCTACAACGTTTGGACCCTGGCAGTTCGACAACCACGTACCGATCGTCATCGAGTACGTTCCTAACTAGGGTCCTTTACAAAGGCTCAAGCTTCCTGCTTCATCCGTCATTGGAGCCTTTATTTGCTTGGCCAACCTTCAATTTTCTTAACTGGGCATGCTCATTATCGTAACACATATTTTGGTACCTCTGCGCATCCTATCGGGGTTATGATGGACAATCAATGCTATTCCTAACTGACAGGCCATTTGTGAACATATTGTTATTGCTATGTGTTTACAAAATAACAGACCTGTCAAAAACAACACAAGTTGTCAATCATAAACCCCTTATCTTTTCAGAAAACTTATTTCTGATCATTTCCAAATCTGGACATTCGTTATCGTCACAGACTTCAGCCGTCAAACATCATTAACTCATCCAGGACCATCGAGATAGAATGAAGTAGAGACGACATAAACACTTTTTTGCCTTATAACAGATGAACGCACTTCGAGTAATGGAAAAGTGTAATAAAAATGACGACTTAAGAGTTGTACGTTGATTTATTTGAATTCAATAATTTTATGTTTGAAGATTGACGAAACGAAAATGTTTTTATATCACTTAATTGAAGTTATTTTACAAAAAGGCATTTTTCTCACCAACAGTGACTAGTATCGTGATAGTATCTCCTCTTCATTCCATCTCAATATCCAAATAGTTCGAAGGGAGTTTTCCCTGTAGTGGAATTAACGGTCAAATTAAGTCCCCATTTTACATCTGCTACAGCTTCGTCCCAACGATTTTCGTCATTAGTTGAAGCTATAACTGTTCACCGTTCTACTTGGCCGTAAGCCCGATGAGTCTAAGTAGTACATACTACATGTTTAACACCTAAAGTCAAACATACCTGTTTAACACATAAAGTTAAATACACTTGTTTAACACCTAAAGTTAAACACACTTGTTTAACATCTAATGTTAAACATATCTTAACACCTAAAGTTAACAGTATTCCTTAAATTTTTTTTATAAAATCAGTGTCACAGTTGCAAATAAAACTGCGATGAACCCTGAACATTTCTATTACGTCATCTAGAAATTCAGTACAGGCACCAGCCCAGTTTTTGTATTCTTGTATCAATTTTAAAAATACAAATTTCGTAAAGCCGTTAACTGCTACGATGAGATAAGAGTTTTCCCCAATACTCTTATATAAATTTCTTAAAACCGTTAATCGATATGATGAAATACGAGTTTTCCTAACACTTTTATAAAAATTTCTTAAAGTCGTTAATTGATATGATAAGATACGAGTTTTCCTAACACAATTATACAAATTTCTTGAAGCCGTTAATTGATATGATAAGATATGAGTTTTTCTAACACTTATACAAATTTCTTAAAGCCGTTAATTTATATGATGAGATACGAGTTTTCCTAACACTTTTACAAATTTCTTAAAGCCGTTAATTGATATGATGAGATACTAGTTTTCCTAATACTCTTATACAAATTTAGTAAAGTCGTCAACTGCTAAATGACCTATCACGAGGGTGATGCAATTTACTAACATTAAAATTATTAGTCATGCTGTTTTTTGGGATAAACCATCTCTTTCCTTTTGCAGTTTTTGAAAGTCGTCTATTCTTTAAACAATATTCTTTATAAATTTGTCGTTCGTCTTTCGTAATTATCTCTAGGATCTCGTGACAAAACATTCATAATATTGTTACAAGCATTGTCTTGAAGTTGTGTTAAAGGTATCCGGTTATCCTCCTTAATATTTACAATTATTACGTCAAGTGATTGATCCGTGGGTATAATAGTGCTTCGGCCCAGATCGTCTACGTGGCTGATCTTAGTACCCACACGGTATTCAATACCAATATCGAATTCTTGAATTAATAACCACTATCTTGCGATGCGAAGAATTAAGTCTCGTTTCACACGGGTGTTACAAAGTAAGTTACAATCGGTGACGATTTTAACTTTATGCCACTTAAAACTGAACTTTTTAAATGCGCGTACAGCCGCCAAAATTTCAAGCTCATGAATAATATTTTTGCTCTTCTTTGGTTGTGACTCTACTAAATATTATACTAGCCTAAAGTGCTGTCATTTTAACGTTATAGAAGTATTCCTACTGGTCCGACGTTACTGATGTCACAATGTTTTTTAGTTTTCAGTTATCTGTTATAAATAGCATGTATGGATCGTCCTACTAGCTTCTTTATTTTTAAAATCGCTGAATTTCTTTGACATCCTTAGGTGCTGCAAAATCTACTACCATGTCCTTGGTGTGTCGTCTTCAATTCCGATTTGGGCGTCCTTTGCGGGTGTTTCCTCATCCTGCCTCTTTCTAGGGGTCTTTCATCCTCCTCTCCGTTATGGGTCTTCATCCTTCATCCACCGGTCTTCATCGTCCATTCTCCCTTGTAGGTCTAAATAATTTGTTCCTAATCCTTTGTAATACAGCAGGAGCATTTACCAAATCAAAAGTCACGCAGTAAGAACCGTACATTACAGTTTTGCTATCGTTTAATGTGATCAACATTTCCGTAACAGTCATTTTAGCAACCTTTCGTAAACTAGTAGCGAAACAATCTCCATACTCGTTAAGTAATTTAGAATGTTCAATTCAATTGAATACTGAATTAGTTTGTTTCTCAAGATCGAATAACGTAAAATTTGGTAATACAGCAATATCTGTTGCTTATCAAGTTTGAGATGGTAACTATCTTCGAAACTCTGGTACAGGTATAACCTCTAGCAAGTATTCTATCTTTTTCGTAACAAACAGATTTAGCGGACATATTGGCAACATGAATACAGCAACAATTATTTATGTTAATAACAACACACGGTAAAATATGAAAATTATTATCTTACTTTCTATATCTTAAATCAACAAAAACATCTTAGATCTACAAAAATATCTTAGATCAACAAAAACATCTTAGATCTATAAAAATATCTTAGATCAACAAAAACACCCTTAACGTTTTCATTTTTAATTAGCCCTACAAAATTCTGCGGAATGATAGTGGTTTCTTCTACACATAAATTAATTTTCTTAGACAAAGACTCGTTAATATGTGTAACGTTGACGTTATTTTAAAATAAAATATGTCATACTTGGTTGCATCTAACGATAACTGTAACCATATCATTATTTAAAAATGGCTTACCTACAATAACAGGGACATCCTGTATATTAACCGGTACGTCATCGGTAACAGTAGCTAAATCAACATTCAAAGTTGTCGTAAACTTTGAAAGTACTATAACAAAATATCCCGCATAACCACACAAACGTACTATAATGTGGGCTCACCCTGTAGATGCAACTTGACTGCATCACGAATTGTAACTGTATCACAACCCGAGTATACAAAGCCTCGTATATATTTACCGTTAATAACACAATCAATAAAATAGCAAGTAGTAGACGCCTGATTATTAGATAAAATTAAAATTGGTTTCGACTCACCCTTATTTTGTCATCAGCTGGTCTTTTACTTACATTCATGCACAACGTCTTGTTTCGTGTCCTAACCGATAGCATTTTGTGCATTCAACACGTGGTTTCCTACACTTTGACTGAAAATTACATTTACTTTTACATTTAAAACATCAGGTTTTGTATACGGTTTAGTACTTCGTGTATTCGAAAGTGAATAACCTAACTCCACTTTCAGGAACGGCTTTATCAAACCCTCTGTTTTTTTTTTGAGTCGATACTTCAATGATACTTTCCTTACGTAGCATTGGCAGGAATCCTTCAAACAATGCCTCTGGTTTTTCGTAACGACCAGCGCGAGCAGAATTGTGGATGGTTACTTATGATTTCGTCTTAATATTCTCTCTATTACTGTTTCAAACTGTCTAATTCTAGCTTCATATGTAACACTTGCACTTTTTGACTGGAACAGGAATATAAGCCATGAGATGCGCTTTGTACTATATTTTCTCGCGATATACTTAACTATCGCTTCTTTTTACGACCCCCTTCGTTAAAGGGTGACCTATTGTCACTATTGTCTCGTCTCGTCGGAATATAATTACGTTCAGATCGTACATCTACAGAGTCTAAAATCTTTGCTCATTGTTCTTAACACGATCAAAATACCAAGTTCTTAACACTATCTTAACACGAATCACTGAATAACTTAACTAATGGTATCCGTTTTATTTACGTAACAACTTAGGTTTTTGCACGATCTGTAAAGTATTTCACTTACGCCACGTACGTTTTTCTTTAACAAAGGTAAGCAGTTAGTTCACCCCACACCTGAACTGTAAACTATGTTAATTAATTTTAAAAGAAATAAATCTGATTTTAATATAGAATCGAATTTAATCGGTGTTAAGAATAATAGTACATAAAATGAAACGTATCGAATCAATGCCTATCAAAGAATGCCGTGCTAATCACCAAATATTCTTATGTGTCCCAGTTCGACGTATCGTTCTACGAAATATGAGTAGCACTCGTGAATCATGACAGGGTGGTCCTAGCCTAGCGATAAACGAAACATCCGAGTGGTTACATTATAATAGTTTGAATCATATTAACAACAATAAATTATTTATGAAAATAGAAACAACAATACCAATAAATTATTATTGAAAGTAGAAAAATTAATCGTTACATTGATTCATTGTTAATATATTGTGATTTTTTACACGATGTGTATTAAGAGCGATGATGCTGAACAGTTTGAAAAAACTTCGTTATGAGTTAATGCTTCATTAAAACTTTTGGCTAGTGCTACTCCCCTTTCTGCAGTATCGTTAACCACTTTTAACATTTTAAATGTATCATAATACAAAAAAAACAAAGATTTCAAAAAGTTTCAGTCAATAATCGGCAAAAATTTTACAGTAAAATTAATTCAAGGCTTAACATCTCGAATCTCGATACATATTGATCTTAACGATTTGGTTGTCAGGACATTTTTTGTAGTAAATTAAATAGCCTACAACTTAGTCATTTACATTTTTTCTGTAACTCTTCTCATTTATGACATAGGGTCGAAATAACATGAATTTCATGAAAAAAATCGATTTAGTGGGGTAGTACCTCGCCGGTGTGAGTTACGACATCGCCGCAATACACACTTTTGTAGAGCGTTTAATTTGGAGAAATACATGTTTATGGTCGAAATAATACCATGAAATGCCGCTAAGCTATAGAAATCTGAAGAAAAAAACCCTAACTTTACGTGTATTTTAAATGGAAAATCTTTGCAGGCCTTGGTCGAGGACTTAATATTGATATTAAGGTCTCAAACTTTCAGGGAATTTTTTTTAGGGCATTTTCAACAAAATTTCAGGACGGGAGCGAAAATAAAAAAAATAGTCGAAAAAAAAATCACCCTATAAAAGAGTCTTGGGAAAATTATGCAAAAAAGGCCGAAGAAATACTTTAAGACAAGTTACAGCTGAGTGGAATCATGAAACGGGTCTAAATTTGTCAAGGGAATGCTGTCGCAAGTGGATACATAAAAGTGGACTTAAGTTTTATAAGGTTAAATTTACAGGTAACAATTTAAAAAGGTGTTTTTAAAAATGTAATATTCTTATAGGCAAAGGAAAAGCCACTATTAACAGCAAAACAAAAGCAAGCCAGGCTTACATGGGCAAAATCTAAATTGTCTTGGTCAGTAGAAGACTGGTCTCGGGTAATTTTTAGCGATGAATCGAAGTTCGATGTATGGGTTGGTGATTACCGCAAACGGGTAATTCGCACTAAGACTGAGGCTTTTCACAAAGATTGCTTAAAACGAACTGTAAAATTTCCTAAAGGAGTAATGATTTGGGGTTGTATGGCTGCATCAGGATTAGGATGCTTTGAATTTATTGATGGTACCGTGAATGCCGCAAAATATCAACAAATACTTAAAAACAGTCTACTGCCAAGTGTAGAGAAGTTAAATATTGTTGAAAATTATATCTTTCAACAGGATGGGGCGGCCTGTCATACGGCTAAAACTACCAAAAAGTGGTTCGGAGACCACAATGTTAATGTCCTCTCTTGGCCTTCCAACAGTCCTGACCTTAATGTTATAGAAACAGTATGGCATAAAATGAAACAGTCATTGAGAAACAACCCACAACGGACATTACCAGAACTTAAAGCCAAAATAGAGCAGATTTGGAATGCCTTTTCCCCCGAACAGTGCAGATCCTTGATCGAGTCAATGCCCAAACGAATTCGAGCGGTCATTAAATCTAAGGGCGATGTTACTCCATTTTAAAAATAAAATTTTGTTCTATATCCCATTATTTAGTTGCCACACAAAATGCACCTTTTTCTTGTTAATTATGTTAATTAGTGATTATAGAATAAGTATTTTATTTTTTTCTGGTGCAGATTGATCAAAATTGTTGCTAATTAATTAAATAAACAGTAATTAAATAAAAGAACAATTATTAGAAAAAAATAACTGTCAACTACTTATATAATTGATGTATTTTGTTTTGTCCCAATATATAGTTGTTAGGGCTCGTATAGTTGAGGATATGATCGAAAGATGTCCCCCTTGAAATAAAAATCGACCTCTCTTTGCATTTTCTCCAAAGAGAAATGTGTCTTTAAGATATGCGATCTGTTTCGTTTTCGGTGCCTCACCCATATTCCAAAACATAATAACAAAACATTACGACGCGTTACCTCATATCCTCACATAAATAAAAGCTGCGCCTACATCATACCTAATTGCATTATTACCAAACTGTAATTCAGTTCAGCAACGCTGAGTGGATTTCAGAGACAGGAACAATATAATAACTAACACAATTTTACATTATTTTTGATAGAGTTTTAAAAAACCTCGACTCCCTTTACGGCTTACCCAGTTTTATTAAAATGCAAAAGAACGAAGTTACTTTCGTCACAAACTCGTAAAAGAAATATAAAAATGCAGTTTTGAAAGAGGAATTTACATGTTTGCTTTTACTGCACAAGCGGTGTCTTATTACCGTGGATATTTCTTATATTTATTTTTCCCTCAAGTGACTGTAAAAAAGTCCAACATTTATTATCTACGTAAAATAGTTAGTAGCTTTAACAAGTATGTGTTTTGTTAATTTATTATGTCTTGCATTCATTTTTAAGAGATGAAAGCAGATGTAAAATGACACTGAAAATGTAGTTTGACTTTAATCTAAAAATGAAAATAATTCCAAACTCAAATGTGATCAAGATATAAAATAAAGGAAGACGAGAAAACTTAAATGCTACATATCACAAATTATTGTTATTATTATTATTAGTATTTTGTGACAAATGGCTTCAAGATTTACTCATTTTTTCTTATTTGACTTTAATCACATTTTTTTGTAACTTTTTACACAATACGCACAAATATAGAAACATGAAATTATTCCGCTTGTGTAGGGTAAACCACCCAGTTACCGGACACCTTGCAGTTATTGGACAGTTTGATTTACATAAATGAATATTTTCAGTTCTATTACTTCGTCAATAACATCATAGATGGCGCCATTTGTATATCTCTGAATGGTCCGTTTTGTTGTGCACGCAGTATCGACATTAATTTGGCGCGAAAAATTTATTATTCTTCAGTACATAAACAGCGGGGCCTTATCTTGCAGTTTTATTTAGAAATAGAGTAAGATTTTTTTTTATAAAAAGTTGCAGGAAAGTGTGGTTATCTGTGTTTGGATAATTGTCATACCTGAAGACGTGTTTAAAGGTTCTAGGCGAAAGTTATGTTTAGTGAGGTTGGAGTTTAAGGGGTGTCGAATGACTGGCATGAGTAACCTCACTTTTTCAATTATTGGAGAGCTGTCCAAAAACTGAGTTTGGCGATATTTTCCACATACTTTTCTTTTACTATACGGAGAATGGTCGCACTGTGCAGCTTTCTGAGTGCCTTTTAAAAGGAGATAGAAAACTCCGCCATTTTGAACCCTTATTACGTGTTGCCTACATCTGGGCGCAATATTTTTAATAGGTGCGTTTTAATCATCCGCTTCTGCTTCGGAATTGTCGGTTTTCTTGTTTTAATCTGACAGGTTAAAACGACTAAACCGACAATTCCGGAAGCAGAAGCGGATGATTAAAACGCACCTGATATTTTGCTTGCTGCTGTCAGTGTCAATGAATATTATTTTTGAAGTCACAGTTTATTGCTAAAGAATCAGTTAGCTCACTCGGACCAGTTGAAAGTTCCAAAATAACATCCACTCCAGGGATACAAATTCAGGATACGCAGAAGACTGCTGTTTTATTATAGGCGGTTGTCATATATTATATTATCCGAGTTGCACAGTGTATAAACTGAAACATTGAGATCATAAGTGCCGACGCAGAGTGAGCGATCTGATTCTTTAGCTGTAAACTGTGTCACAGGGTTCAAAATGGCCGCGCCCTATGTTGGGCATGTCGGACCTCTCTCTTGCCTCGTATAGTAATCAAAGTATGTGGTATTTTCGGTTAAATGGCAATTCAAGGTTTCTGATTCCGTTTTTTTTGGTATAGGTTACGCTTACATATTCTATTTCCAAGCAGTTATTAAACACCTGTCCAATAAATAGTATGGGTCTGTCCAATAACTACTACTTCAATATTTAGTCAGTATGATTCCAATTCTTTTATGAAGACTGCTAAAAAATATGACGTTCCAATGTCAACGTTGAAGTTTAAACTTAAAAACTCTGGTCATAAAGAAACTTGTGGTCCATCACCTATTTTGGCATTAAGAGAGGAGCTACAGCTGGTGAAGTAGGTTAACCAAAAAAAAAAGAAGATATCCTGAATAGTGTTCAGCAGTTTCTCATCGAAAATCCACGACCGAATCCATTCAAAAATAATAGACCCGGTGATTATTGGTTTAAGGTAAATCCGAACATTTTCTATGTAAGTTTTTTATTCCTGCTAGACAAGATTCAGAATTGGTGTTTTCATTGGCGGGTTTTTAGGTCTTCCTAAGAAGACATGCTTGCGTTTTTGAAGCAGATATACGAAAATGGTTTGAAGAAATTCAAGACTATCTGAAGTTAAAAAATATTGATATCAGTGATCCTTTCCGAAACTTTAATGGGGACAAAATAGGCTTCCAAATTTGTCCTAGCACTGGAAAAGTTTTTGCAGGGAAAAATGTTTACTTCATAGATAAATGATCACCAAAAGAAAATAATACTGTCATGTTCTCTTTTTTCGGTGCAGGAATGACATGTCCACCAATGATAATATATTCTTACAAAATAATTCTAGAGAAAATAGCCGTTACAGTTAATCCAATCCAATCGTCCGATCTGATAATGGATGAATGACATTAAAAACATATTTCATCCATACTTAGTTGAACACCATCTTCAGTTTCCTGTTGTATTATTCTTGGATAAGCATAGGCCCTACTTCATATATGAATTGAGTCTTTGCTGCAATAAGTTAAATATAGAAGTGATTGCCCTCTGTCTAAATGCAACTCGAATTTTGCAACCTTGTGACGTAGCGGTATTTAGACCAATAAAGATGGGATAGAAGAAAGTCGTTAGAAATTATTATGAGGAAAATCCAGGGAAAATTCTCAATAAATTATCTTTTGCCTCTTAGAAGTAGCCAAACCAGAGACGCTAATAAATGGATTCAAGGCTTTCGGACTATATCCATTTAATCCAGATGCTATCGACTATTCAAAGTGTTTGCGAAAGCTCAATAAAGCTATTGACGTAAGTTTAGAAAACAAACTTGCTTTTCTACAGTTTTTTTTTAATATACTTTTCACCTATTTGATTATTAGGAAAAGAATTCTGATCCCGTCAACATGGACGGCAATATGTTCATTAGCTTTGTTGGAGGTGACATAATTGCTAGATCTAAATCATATCATGCCATTTTCATCAATAAAGGATTCACTCCTGAATTTTAAGCCCTTCATAGGATGTGGAGATACTTCGGAAACTCCAGAAAAACATAGGTGGGGAATGCTCTTACTCAAATAGATACTGAGTTGAGAAATGAACCTGAAAACCCAAATGAAAAAGAGATGGAGAATGCTCTTACTCAAATGGATACTGAGTTGAGGAATGAACCTAAAAACCCCAATAATGATGACAAAACTACAGAAGGAAATGAAAATATTTCCAATTCTGAAATTGATTCGATTACAATGACCGAACCCTCAATGAGTAAGGCGGTCCATGTGCTTGCCAAGTCATTATCAAAAAAGAAAATGATTCTTCTTTGTAAGACAATTGAAACAATGAGACAGGAAACTGAAAATTTCCAACTACTTAAAACTTAAACGTACAAATAAATAACAGCACTACCGATTTGATACACAAGACATCTAGTTCTTCATCAATGGGTAGATGTATTGAAGACTACCTCAAAATTCCAGATAAGCCTTAGCGCAAAAAAAGCAGAACGGGTATCTTTTGCTATAACTTCACGACTCTGCCAAGAACATTTTAAGGCTAAAAGAGCTATCAAGTTGGAGGAGAATAAAAAATATTGACAGAAAAAGTAGAAGGGAAGAGAAAGCTGAAACTAAAACTAATTTGAAAAATAAGAAAGTCTGTAAATTACCTGAAAATAAAATAAATGCAATCTGTTCCGTTTGTAAGAAATGCTTAACCAAAAGTAAACAGTGGACATATAACTCTTGCCAGAAAAAGTTTAATAGTCTCTTTACTCAAAAAAAACATAAGGAGGATGTTCCCGATATAGATGATGACGATTTATTTATGTGTCATAATTCTACAAAGAGGAAAGTGATAATACTACCATTAGTAAGGAAAGCTTTATCGATTTTGAGAAAATCTGTATGCATTACTTAATTATTTATATATTTCTGGGTTGCGTGGAAGAGCGCTGCTTATTTGCTGGCTCAATCTTTGAGCTCGCCAGTAAGTGCGAACGTCGCCTTTTGTCTTTCAGTATTTTTTTATGTATATTTATATAATTTTGTATAATAATTTGTATGTATTGAAAGCAATAAAGTCATTATTATTATTATTATTATTATTATTATTATTATTATTATTATTTAAAAAATAAGGGATATGGCTTCAGTGGAGAGCACCGACTTAAAATCGAGGGGCTAGTGAACTTGGCAAACAATAATAATTGTTTAGAAGGCGAAAGAGAAAAACATACGACAAGAACTGACGACTCGCATGATGCGAACTTGCCTGACGAAAATTTGATTGAAAATTGTTCAAACAAAAATCAAGAAAGACCGGAAGTAGATGTGTTTTATAATGAGAAATTAGTCGCTAATGATCTGAATGACTTAAACCCAGACGTTAAACAAAATACTGAAGTCGAGGATCAAGAAGTAGACGAGGACGTTAAACAAAGTAATGAAGACAAGGCACAAGAAATAGACGAGCTTCTTATTATGTATAAGAATGCTTACAAAAATTTCTAATAATTTCTGATACTGGTAGACATGAATAAACCTTCATAAAATTATGCTTAAATAAATAAAAGCAAAAAACCGTACCTCCTGGCTTATTGATTTGTGAATGTCCAATTATTGGATTGAGTATGTCCAAAAACTAGGTAAATTGTCCAATAACTAAATTTTTTGACATAATCCCAGTTTTTCATTGTTAAAAATTATATTTTTCGGTACTTTAAATTATGAATGCTACAAGGTAAAGCCAATATATTATCAATTAAAACAAACCATCACTCATATGTCTAGGTGAAAAAATATCGTTTCAGCATGGTCTCAATAAGTGGGTTGTTTACCCTACTGAAAATACGAGTTACTCTTCTATCTCCATTCTTTCATTTTTCCATTGGAACATATTTGATCTAGTAGATCTAATATTTACTTTTTACTATTTAAAAGTCGTGGCAGTTTAGCAAAAGAAATAAAGTATCTTAAGCATTTTTTGCCACATAATAATCACAATGTGAAATCTGAGAAATGTTATTAAAGTTTAGCGAGCCTCTGCTAAGCCAGAAAAGTAACAATACTAGAGCACCAGTAGGTAGGTCAATTAAAAAGCTAAGGGCAACTAGCTACATTCTAAGACCAGGAGTCTAATAGAAAGATAAAATAATTCTAAAAAGTTCTAGGCGATAAAAGCGTTTTACCCCATAGTCAGAATCAGTTCCAATCTATGTGCTGGTTGCATGTAGGTAGTTTTGGTGAAGTAGATTGTTTTAAAATAGTGAGAAAACTCAAATATTTTGAAAACAATGACTAATAAATGGTATAGGTGTAAAGTTTAGTTGCTAGAAGGTAAAATAGGTGAGGCATCTGGCATTATGATACATGCTTAATATCTTCACTTATTTCTTACACTATTATTTGCTTCTTTGTATAATATAAGTTTTAAATAACTCATTACTTTACCTTTTAAGTTCAAAACAAGCTTAACTGGATTGGCGGTATAGGGCTTTTAGAACAACCTGTATGTAATTTTGTTTATATATTGATATAATATTAAATTTGTAATAGTAAGAGTATCAGTTTGAAAAGTTAGGACAACGTTTATATAAATATTTTGTGAGACAACCTGTACTATGATCTGCAGCCCTGTAGAATTAGAGTATACAAGGGTTGTATATAATTTGTTCTTATAAGTTAAAATTGGTTTACATTTCAAAGTTTACTTAAAAAAAAAATAATATAAATAAGCACTCAAAAATTTTAATATAGATACTCTATTAACAAACTAACTTCTGTTAACTTTTTATTAATTTAACAAAACAAATATTGCAAAACAAACGCTAATGTAACGGTTTTCATTGGTAGTAACTTGTTATATTGGTGTAATAAAGACTACATTATTAAATTAATTATAATAATTGTCCTGCATATATGATGTTATTAAATGTACCAATGCGATAATAAAAAAAAATTATTGGCAATTACCAACAATTTTATAGACGGAATTAAAAAAATGTTACATTTATATAATTTTTATGTTCAAATAAATAATACTTTGTTAATTTTATAGGAACTACACCTAATTTTACATATCTAATATTACAACAAATGATCAATATTTATGGAAGAATATTTTTGTCATAATAATATTCTTTAAAAATAAATTAAACATTATGGTATTATCACTTAAGCTGTACTACTATTAAATTAGAAATTTTACAGGATATAAATCAGCAACGTCAACTGTAAACTTAACAAAAGTAGTGTTAAACAAATAAAAACAATAATAGATATGTTAGCGTTCTCCTAGCAAGTATCAGGCAAAACTATTGCCATATAAGGCAATTCTCTCACCAGAAATCAAATTACGACTGATGAAAGATTGTCTAGAAGACCTGACAGAGCTAAGTAGTCAAAATAAGGTGACCCTAGCCTAGGTTTCAGGCCATGAGGGATATCAGGGCAACGAAAAGGCCGACGAATTAGCCCGAGAAGGCTCAAACAAGGCCATGACAGGCCCCAAACCCTTCTTTGGAGTTGCAAGGTATTGTGCAAGGAATCCATTAAACAATGGATGCAAAACGAGTCTTAGGAATGGTGGAACAGCTATCCAAGACTGAGATAGGCTAAACAGTTCATCAAGGAACCATCGGCTAAGTTCACGAAAGACCTATTGGATTAAAAGCGTCACACCGTTAGGATAACAGTAGGCCTTCTTACTGGACACTGTCGCCTCAAAAGGCACATAAGTGTCATCAATCTAGCAGAAGAAGCAACTTCAGGTTCTGTGGAGAACGAGAGAAAACATCATTCCACGTCCTGTGCCAACGTGAAGGCCTGGCTGGAATGAGTTTTCTAACATTGGGCTAAGAAAAGCCAAATGCATGCAAATACATGCGAGAACCACTGTCAAAGCTATTAAGTCAAACAAAAAAGACCAGGCTAGACGACATACTCTAAAACAAACGAAGTACCACAATAGACCTGAAAAGGTCGCGGTGGACAAGGAGTTGATGTGATTGGAAATTGTTTTCTCTTTAGCACTAGCTATAGTAGCTAGTAGCTTCTAATTGTAAATGCTACTAGCAGTCATTGTAAGTACAAAGTAAACGTTGTGAAAAGTACGTTAATGCGCTATGATTAATTAATATTTTAATGGTTATAAAGAAGATTATCAAAGGGATGGGGCTTAGCCAAAAATATGTTGGTAAGTACCTAGATTTAATATGAATACCTATTTTATCGAACTTGCAATAGGTAATTACTATTACATTTACCTACCAGTTGTCGAGTCATTTACCTTAATTTTACGAAAAAAATAATATTAGTTTGCAATGAATTTTAAATTATTTTTTGTACAATACAATTAATTACCTACCAATAAACATCCGTGCTATGTTATAATGTAGTAATTATTACTGTGTATTCCCTTAATATTATTTATAACTTACAAGAAACTAAAACTTATATTACATTGTTTTTGTTTGGTGTCATCAGCAACTACTACTAAGGTTATTAGCCTTGCATTATGTGTAGGGTTTGTTACTCTTTCCCAGCGCCACTTTAGAAGCAGAACTATTAATTAAAACCTAACAGTGATTTGTCAAATGGGAAATCCTACCTATGCATTAGAATTAATATTTAATTCGTCACATGAAATAAAAATCCTGTCACCGGAGAGATTCGAACCTGAGACCCTTTGATTTAAAAGTCATGAATCAAATCACTCCTCTATTAAACTTTTATTGCACAAATTAACACTCATATCATTTTTGCAAATTATTTCCTATATAATAATAATTAAAATACATATTAAATATTAAAATCACATGTTTTGAATAAAAGTTATGTGGATTTGAAAAAGAAAATAAATTTGGATATACAGGGTGTTACGCTTTTGCCTGGAAAGTAGAAACATGTTTTTAAATGAAACATCCTGTATTTTATTTCAGTTTTAGAGTGGCATGGTAATACTGTATTTATCACTAGAATATTTTTCAACTTATAAGGACTAAGCTGTGATGAAAGGACTGGTTCATTTTATGAAGTGTTTTAATTATACATCAGCAAGTAATTGATCGACAGATATTTTATTATTGGAGATATGAAAAAATATTTAATATAAAAATTGTAAGACCTTATTTTACAATTATATTTAAACATGCATGAGGGGAAAACCAAACACCCTGTAGGTAGTTACGGCTTACAGATTTGGTTTTCACATCGTTTTATAATTTTAATAGACAACGTTCCTTAAAATGTTTAACATTTTCATTTATTTGCTGTGATGCATAAAGGGTGTGTAAACTTGAGGTTACGATATTCTCAATTTTTTCAAATATAATATCCTGTGTGTAATACCAACAATTTATAAATTAATTTCTTTACTTTTTTATTTTATTCCTAAACGAATTTTTTATCAAGATTTTGACGGTTTTACCATGAAAATTGACATAATTTTTTCACATTTTTCTAATTGGCTCTTGAAAATATATGAACTTATTTATGGTAAAATGCTAATGTAATTTTTGTCAGAATTAATTAATGGTTTTCTATTCCTTCGACGTTACAAGTGATATGAATCATTGTAAATAAAATTTAAAAATAGTTTAGGTCTAAGAATGCCAAACAAAATAAAAAGTAAAGCAACTAAATTATTATATATTATTATATGTGAAAAGTCGTACTTACTTCACAAACTCCTTATTTAAATTATCGGGGCTATTAGATATTCGGCAGATTTTTTGTTTAAAAATATTATTATTTACTAAACAAAAAAAAATTAAAATAGAACCCATTTCTCACAAGTACGAAACGAGAATTAAGAGAAGAGCATATATTACACCAAGATGCGAAAAAACTGCAGGTCAAAAATGCTGTTCCTATCTAGCACCTAGAATATTTTCAATAATTCCCGATTTTTTAAAAAATATACAACAATACAAACACTTTAAACAAAAAATTAAAAAATGGATAGGGGAAAGTGACAGAACAATATTTCATAAGTTTGTAAATTCAAATATGTAAATAATATAATATAGGTAAATAATATAATATAGGTAAATAATATAATATAAAATAATAGACTTGAATTTGACGTTATACCTAATTACATTACATAAAATTACGACAACATGATTAGAACAATATTCCTGATTATAACAATACACCCGAATATGACAATACACCCGATTATAACAATACACCCGATTATGACAACTCATATAATTATGAACTATTCCTGATTTTGACAACTCACTTAATTCTGAAATTTCATTGTAATCTTTTAGTTCGCAAATGATAATAGAAATTATTATAGTAATTAAGATTAATATTAAGGATACAAATGTATGAACTTACTAAATAAGTATATCACAATACAAGCTGAGCCTCTTCTGGGGTGACGCTTCTGTGATTAGTCGTAGTTTATTCAGCATAATATTGTAATTTTACATGTAAATATTTTTTGGTATTGGATAAACTCATTATTATTATATTATTATTAGTTAATTAAATTTTTGGTGTAACATACAGGGTATTCTATTTCAGAAAAAAATATTAATCTTGCGTTTTGACACTATATACAACGTAGCAAATGAGTGGAAAGTCAAAACATTTTTAGAATCGTTAAGTCTATTAAAATTGTTTGACGATGTGAAAACAAATAAATTTTTTATACTAGGGGGTTTTATTTTAAAACCGTATAAGTTTTTCCACCACTCATTTATAAACTTTCCAGTATACTTAAGAATTATTTTAAAATATGGTCGAATCTTCAATATTAAAAGAGCTATCGATCAATTACGCACTGATGAGACACCTTGTATATGTATAATAAACTAACATGATGGTATCGTTAGATAGGTAAATTTTTATTGAATTTATTGCTAAAATGGGGTGTTGCATTAAAATTGAGTAAAATAAAGTTAAAATAAGCCATATTTATGAAATGTTTCAAACCCCGCTCAATAAAATAAACTAGTTATATCATGTCTCTTCGTTAGTTTGATATCTTATGAGCCTGTATTTAAAATAATGCTTAACTCATTAATAAGCTACTTAAATTCTAATAATTTTATTTGGGGTCTGTATCATTTTATATCACAAAAACATTAATTGCTTGGAAACTCTGTAATACTTTTTAAAAATATTCTATGGTTCAATGCAGTATTACCTGAAAATTTTAAAACTGAGATAAAATACAGTTTAACAAATATATATGTTTACTTACCAAGCTAAAGCATAACACACTGTATATCCAAAAATATTTTTATATTATGTGTTTCAAAGCCATATAACTTTTATTAAAGACTTGTTTGCGTGCCTATGCCACAAATTGAAATGTCGATCAATTAGGTACATCATTTAATTAAAACCTGTTAAAGCATTGATATGTTAAATTCACAAACATAATATCAAAACCAAATTTATAATGCAATAATTTAAGACGGGGTTATAAAGACAATTCACTGCATGGAGACTTGTCTACATTTATAAAACGTCATTGGCATGGGGGAAAGAACTATCATGACGTTAGTGAACGTCATGAGCAGCGAAAGTGTTACAGTAAACGCCAAATCTAAAGAACCAGCGCAAATGCTCAAATTCGTTTACCTAAAAATCGCCACGCCCATTCGCAATTTGAATCTTGTCTTTGCTTACGGTCAGTAGGCGTAACGACTAGATCATTATTTGTTTCTTGTTTCTGTGTTTTGGTTAAAGTAACTGGTCTTATTTTTGATAATGTCTTCTATGGTGGGTGAAAAAAAGCGCAGATCTGTTATTAACGGACAAAGTCGTGAAGTAATATACAATGTTTTTAAATATTTTGACGCAACAAAAAAGGAAGGAGTTACTTTAGATGATATCAAACTTCAAACTGCACAAGCAACAGGTAAACATACTTTTTAGTTTATTTGCAATTAAACTTGCGTAGTTTTCCATATTTTTTTGTATTTTACACACATATCTATGCATTTTATTTTTGATCAATAGTTTATATTTAATTTTTTAAAATTTATCTTCTGTTTCTAAAAATTTTTGTTTCCTAATAAATGTAAAAAAATACTAAATTTAACATTAATATAATATTACGTTTTTACAGGTGTTTCTTATACTACCGGTAAAATAATTTTAAAGGAAGGTAAACAGTCAATGAAAACAACTGGAAAAATTACATTTTCCACACCTAGGAAAAACTTTGTCAAAAAATCAACCGCTACGAATCTCCCTGAATATCAATTGAGGACATTCAAAGAATAATTTACGATTTTCATATAACAGAAAAGTCTCGTGTTACTGTTAAAAGGTTAAATAATAAAATTAAGGAAGATTTAGATATCCACCTTTCAGAAACTTTAATAAGAAGAGTCCTTAAAAAATTACAATTTAAGAGGAGAAAAACACAAAATAATCGTAAAGTTTTGGTGGAAAAAATGAAAATAGGAACTTTAAGAGTAAAATATTTGGGACAGATAAAATATTTTAGAAGTCAAAATAGACCAATCGTTTATTTAGATGAAACATATATACACAGCGGGCATACTTCTTCCAAGAATTGGACAGAAGATTCAACAAAAGGTCTGTTTTCTGTTATTTCTAAAGACCAAAGGCCAAAGGCTTATTATAGTTCACGGTGGGGGAGAAATGGGTTTTATAAAAAACAGTTCGTTGATATTTAAATCAGAGACCAAGTCTGGAGATTATCATTCCGAAATGAATTCGGAAAATTACGGCAAATGGTTAAGACAGAAGGTAATACCTAATCTTCAACCTAATTCAGTAATTGTTTGTGATAATGCTAGTTATCACAATGTACAGACAAATCGAGCACCTATTCCAATTCTTTGAAGAATAATATGATCGAATGGTTGAAAAAATACAACATATCTTTTAATCTAACAAGTTTGAAACTAGAGTTATATAAACTGATTAAATCTCATAAGGACCGACATGTAACATATGCATTTGATGAGTTGTGTCGAGAATACGGCCACACCGCTTTACGGTTACCCCCATATTACTTCGACTTGAACCCTATTGAATTGATTTGGGCAACTGTTAAGAATAATGTCAGTCAAAGGAATGTTACCTTTAAATTAGAAGACGTAAAACAATTAGCAGAAAAAGAAATTAACAAAATCGGTATGAAGGAATGGAAAAAGAGATGCGATCATGTTATAAAGGTAGAAGATAAATATTTTGAAAGAGAAATACAAACTGATTTATGTTCTGAAATTAATCCTAATGAGGATTCCAGTGACGATAGTGACGAGTCTTCTTCCAACGAAGAATCTGACGAAGATATATGAACATTATTTATTTGTGATTTACTGTTTACGTTGTTTGTATTTACTTATAGGCTATATAAGTGATAAGTATTTAATACCATTTCATTTTAATTTCTTGATAGTTTCGGCCTTTACTTGATAAAAATCCATAATATTTAAATGAGAAAAACCAAACATGCTAGATTTTCACACTTTTATTTAAAGAAATAAAAATTAAAAATTACACGACAATTGTTTTTAAGTAAAACTTTTTCTTCAAATGTGACTCATTTACATTTCTAATATATATACAAAATAAACTAATTAGTTAAAGTAGGTACTTAAGAGAAATATATTAATAAAATTCCAATAAGATATCATTACCGGGATTATTTCAGAAAACTAAGAACAGGTAAAGAGATTTAATTAAGCTCAGTTATTAATATCTTATTGATCACTTAAGAGGATATTTGAATGTTTAAATCTATTTATTTCAAGTGTTTCTAAATGGTTTAATTTAATGCCTTAATTCTCAAAATGTGAAACAACTTTTGCATAAACGATTGATTTTCAGATAAAAATATGTTTTGCAGAATTATTTTTGTTTTTAGTATAACTATTGTAATGTTTTAAACAGCTCTTTTTTTTTAAGTACGGCCCGTTTGACCAATATACAATATAACCACAATTTAATTTATTTGAATAAGGATAATTTCCTGACCGTAACAGAATTTTATATAAATACCGAACGGAAAGCGGTAGAACAGCCTTAACCTAAAGTCGGCTTACTTAAAAATAATGATTTTTTAATTGACTATAGAATTATGTACTAATAATAACACTAAGCAATATGTATGAACAAGTATCATTCACTATTTTTTATTTATTTTGTCTTAAAATATACACGCCCCTAGTTTACAATTTTCTTGGTAAGCTACCAATTCTATTCATCGGTAGGCGTGTTCGTAGCACTATAAATGTGCGTCCTTGGTTCTTTAGATTTGGCGTTTACTGTAATAACATCTTTCACTGGTTTCGTTATGTTGATGATGTACTGGTTTTCATCTTAGGTAATGCTGTAATGCAGAACTTCTCTTGGCCGATCTTAATCGCTTACACCCCTAAATCAAATTCACATTACAGGTAGAATCCAACAACTGTATCAACTTTCTAGATTTGACACTTACCAAAAATAACAATTGCATTGATTTTTCAATATATAAGAAACCTACACAAATGAACCATCTAATACCATTCAACTCAAATCACCCCTTTTAGCATAAAATGTCAGCTCTCTCTGTTGTTATGTACAAAGAATAAACAACATCCCCCTTTTAGGGTTAAATTATAAAAAAGAAACTAGGTGTAAGGGTTAAAGAAAAGGTCCTTTATTTTTCACAAGTCAATTTAATTGTCGACCGGTTTCGAAGCTGTCACTTCATCATCAGGCACACCTACATGGAATGTCAAGGAGTCAGTTGTAATAAAAAACAATTATAAAAGCATGAACGGACTTTAACATATACAAAATAACAGAAAAAACACAAAAGAAGTTAAACAATAACCTTGACTCACCTTGACTATTTCCATAAAGGAAGCGCTACTAAAAGTTTAACAAAACGAGTTAAAAAAGTCATATGTAAGACAATAGTATTTTTTAAAAATATTGTAGGTTAGGTTAAACCGCGAGATGTCTGTTTGAATAAATTAATTAAAACACATGTAAGACTATTATTAACTAAATCTTTTCTTTTGATTATCTGCTTCAAATTTCCCTTTTACATATGAATTTTCATATTTTCTTGTTCAGTGTTCTAATTTTCTTGTTAGTATTTTTTGCTTTCTCATTTCCCAGTTTAATATTTTTACTTTCAATAAATTTTGTCACCGCCCTCTATACTCACTTTTAGTAAATAACACCTTTGTTAGTACACTATTTATCCGCTAAATTTAAAATTTACAGTTTACTACATTGATTCGTTAAAAAAATCTAGATAGATGTCTTGAGATTCTGATAATTTTCACTTTTTACTTTTATTAATTGACGTTATATCCTTAAAAATTTTAAACTGTTTGTGCTTGTAAAAACTATTTTGTGTTGTTTAGTTAATAATAGTCTTACATGTGTTTTAATTAATTTATTCAAACAGACATCTCGCGGTTTAACCTAACCTACAATATTTTTAAAAAATACTATTGTCTTACATATGACTTTTTTAACTCGTTTTGTTAAACTTTTAGTAGCGCTTCCTTTATGGAAATAGTCAAGGTGAGTCAAGGTTATTGTTTAACTTCTTTTGTGTTTTTTCTGTTATTTTGTATATGTTAAAGTCCGTTCATGCTTTTATAATTGTTTTTTATTACAACTGACTCCTTGACATTCCATTTAGGTGTGCCTGATGATGAAGTGACAGCTTCGAAACCGGCCGCCAATTAAATTGACTTGTGAAAAATAAAGAACCTTTTCTTTAACCCTTACACTTAATCCCTACTACTCACATATGACTACCCTCACTCCAAAAAAAAAAAAAAAAAAAAAAAAAAAAAAAAGAAACTAACTTACTTAAATAATTAGCTTCTAACAACAAGTTCACATTAGACTTAGTAAATAATATAAACAATAGAGTTTTGACTAGGACTATATGGCTCCTAGCATTTTTTAACACTTCTAACTACGATTAGGTATTCTATAGTTTTTTACCTTATTTTGGTTGCATTTCTACTGATATAGCTAAAGTACTACAGAAAAACGTTGATGAACTAAATTTTCGTTTAAAACTCAAAACATAATTAAATCATTATTGTCAAATACAAAAGACAAGATTGACAAGTTGTCTAAAAGTGGTATTTATAAATTAAATTGTAACACTACATCGGTAAAACCATCAGACCTGTAGAAACTCGTATGCAAAATACAACTTTGATAATCACATTAAAAATAACCGTAACTTCTCACCTACATCAAAGAGCAAAATTTTACACAGTGTTCTTGTCAACAACTTTAAGAAAATTGACATACTGGAGGATCTGGATATCCTTCGTGTAATTAACCTGAATTCTGTTAATTGACTAAATACTCAATTTCATTTAAACTACAATTTTAACCCTTTATGTAAAACTTTTTGGGAATCACAACAGTTAAATTAGGCATAAATTACTAATTCTTTTTAATTCATTTGACCAAAATTCTATTTCTATTTTTAGTTCAGTACTAAAAATATCCGCCACTAAATTACATAGTTTTACTTATAATTGTCTCCTAACATTTTATATCCTTAATTTTTATTAACTTAAATTTAATTTATACTGTTTTCAAACTGATCTTCAATCATTTTATTCCTCTCTGTAATCTGTTGTTTCAAAATATTTAAATTTGTTATTTTATTCTACTTATTTGTTACTTCAGCTTCTTGGATGGTTGTGAATCCTACCCCTCGTTGATCACACGCTCCACACACTAACGGTATGCTGACTTTCGATTCAAATTTCGTACAAATCGTGGTGACGTAATGCGGGATGGACTTTCAAGTTATTTTGATACTTTTCGATTGAATAGTGTGACGAAAGTCTAATTTATTTTTAGTTTTTTTATTTAAAAACACACTATTCACAATTAATTTTAGACGTACTATTTAATTTATATAATATTTAGACACTAACTAACAATTCTAATTTATTTTTTACACTTTTACTTTTCAATACAACGTTCTATATTCAACTAAACTCGGCGCTGATACGTCGGCTATTTATATTAAGTCCAACTCCTACTAGAAGTCTCCAGACGGTCGTCTCGAAAATTCCACATCTGACTCAACGGCACACTTCGCCCATTCTACCCGTTTCTAGAGCCACAGCGGCGTTCCTAGAACATTTCTTCGCCTCGAGCACGAGTTGGTTGACTTCTGAAGGCCGCGTGCGTACACAGGGTAGGCTTTAAGATTTTTCATGACATTGCCCCTTCCTTAAGAAATAGTTCCTCCTGAAACTAAAACTGAATGGTTGTTTTTGAAACTGGTTCCTCTTTTACAATTTCCAGTTGCATGAAAGTAACAAGGCACAGTCTTCGTTATAACCTGAATGCTGGGAGAATGGCTGCAGACCAGTATTTCAACCTGGGTAACTTGAAAGATTACTTCCACCATGTTTCTAATGATCCTCCAATTCAGCTGGTTGCTCTCCATCTTTGGCATAGCTAGTTTCTGTATATTGGACTCCAGTACATGCTCCCTCAGACTGAGTAATGCTTCTCATACATCCTGATAGGTGGATAGATCTCGGAAGGTGTTCTTTGTTACCAAATAGAAAAGATAACGCGATCCATCTAGAAGTTTTAATGCTTTTCCAGGGGCTGGTAACTGATCTTGAAGTTCTGGCAATCGACCAAATTTCTCCCGGAAAACAGATGCCAGACCTCGAGCGTCGGAGATATTGGCAAAAGTGCTATGGACCAGCGAATAATCTCTTGGAACCATGAGCAGGTCTTGTTATTGCTCGGTTGTAACACCATGTCTTGCTTTTTCGGTACCTCCATACGCACCCATAAATTCTTCAAAGACAAGGTCAGGTGTTTCTTTGAGCTGGTTTACTTCTTCTTCCTCTTCATGGTCACCCTGAAATGGCGCCAGCCGGTTTTGGTGCACTACCCTTGGTTTACCGTTCGGGATCTTACTTATACGGTAAATGACAGCATTGATTCTTTTTTTGATGAGATGTTATGTTGATAATGGGGTGTTAATACACTGCGACCTAAAAGATCTATTGTGCCCCCTTCTATCGCCACTGCACTAAGAAAATGTCTCAATGCCTATAGCGACCCTTCCAATCCTATTTTCTCAAAGAAGTGTAGGATTTAAAGTGGCTTCAAGTTAGGTAAGTCTCCCTCTTCTATTTGATATCCTCCTAGATATAATGCCTTTGGATTCTGGAGTGCTACACATTCAGTTAGGATGTGAATGGAGGTTTCGTCCTCCTCCTCACAGAATCTGCACTCACTATCCTCTACTACTCTCAGTTTACTTAGGTGTCCTTTTAGTCGGCAGTGCCCGGTAAGGATCCCTGTTACAATACGTAGCCTGTTCTTGCTCAGGCAGATGCAGGCTTCCGATCTTTTTTGGTTATATTCACCCAGAAGTATCTTGGCCTGTCTCAGCCCCAAGAGATTGTTCCAATTATCGGTTCTTCTACTACCCAATTCTTTTTTAATCTCTTCTAATATTATGTTACTGCTGATACCGCAGAACGGCTCAGGTCCTACAAAGGGTGCTTGAGCCCCTTTTCTTGCAAGACTATCTGCAATCTCGTTACCCTGTACCCCGTTATGTCCCGGGACCCAAGTGAGAGTAACTCTATTTTTCTCGCCTAGCTCATTCAATTGTTCTAGGCATCTCCATACCATTTTTGAGCTGATTACGTAAGAACTCAGCGCTTTGATGGCTGCTTGACTATCGGACATGATGATAATCTCTTGTCTATGATAGTTTCTCTCGATGTTAAACTGGATACACTTCTCGATGGCGTGAATTTCCGCCTGGAAGATGCTTGGGTATTTTCCCAAGCTTTCGGAGTGCTTGGTTCTCGGCCCATACACTCCTATTCCAGTTCCTTCTATGGTTTTGGAACCGTCCGTGTACCACTGAATAGCACGTCTTTCGGTTGCAAGCGCGAATGATTCTTGGCTCTATTCTTTCTTGCAGCCCAGCTCTGTGGTATTGAAGTTTTTCACAAAACTGTACTTCTTTTGCATTTCATCCTGGGGCATGTCCCAGGTATCTTTAGTCCTAAAGCAAGTAGACTTTCGTCTGATTACTCCGCTCCTGATCATTCTATATCGTGTCCTTTTTGCCACATTCTCTATCATCAAATGTAGAGGGGTGAGGTTTAAGATCACCTCCATTGCGGCCGTAGGACAGGTTCTCATTGCACCAGTAATGCAAACACAGGCTAGTCTTTGTACTTTTGAGATATTAGCTCTCGTAGTAACTAAACTAGTTCTGTTACTCCAGGCTATAGCCCCGTAAGTGATGATTGGTCTCACTATTGCAGTATACATCCATCGCAGTATGTTTGGGTTACATCCCCATCGTTTACCCGCCATGTTTCTGCATACCATTAGGGCTTTTGTGGCCTTATTTACTACTTCCTTCTCATGTGTGTTCCAGAGAAGTTTGTTGTCCAGGGTTAGGCCTAGATATTTGACTTCATTTTTCCATTCTATATCTATCCCGTCTAATTTAACGGTTTTGAGATTAAGTTTTCTTTTCCTTGAAAAGGCTACTAGTGTTGTTTTTGTAGGGTTTTGATGAGATACGGACCTTCCCAAGACCTTTGAAGTTTCGGAGAATAACCCTTTTGTTTTTTTGGGTTATGGAGCCAAACTTTGTTGCTTTCCTTGAAACCTCCCTCCATGGCTTGGGTATCATATCACTTCTTCATTCTGTCGCTGGTGAGTTGAAGATGCGAGCGGACTAATTCATGCATATCATCCATTCTTCTTCGTAACTGGATCACATAGTCTTCACCAGCTACATCTTCTCCAGGTCGGCATCCAAACTCAAGATTGCACGGTAGTCTCTTTTCACGCCCAAACAGGACCTTTGCTGGTGTTTGGCCTGTTGATTCATTGACACCGGATCTATAAGTCATTGCAAAGAGCGAAAGATACTGATCCCAATCTTGCTGATGGTTTGAAACCACTTTTGACCGATATTTTCCAGTGGTCTTATTCATTCGCTCTACCATTCCATCAGATTGTGGGTGCAATGCTGTGGTTCGGGTTTTCTTCATACCTAGTCTGTCACAGATTTCACGGAAGAGTTGGCTTTTAAAATTTCTGCCTTGGTCACTGTGGATCTCCAAGGGCACTCCAAATCGACAGATAAACTTATTTATCAATACATCTGCAACAGTTGCGGACTCTTGATTTGGAATGGCGTAGACTTCCACCCACTTCGTAAAGAAATCCATCACCACCATCATGTATTTATTACCATTCTCGGTCATGGGGAATGGTCCAGCAATATCTAAGGCGATCCTCTCAAATGGGCTACCAACGTTGTACTGCTTCATGGGAGCCTTCCTTTTCCGCTGAGGTCCATTACTCATAACAGAGCTGGTACATTTCTTACACCAGTCCTTTACATCATCGGAACTGTTCATCCAATAAAACCTTTCCCGAACTCTCTGAAGGGTTTTTCTAACACCGAGATGTCCTCCTGATAAACTTTTGTGTAACTGACGAAGTACTTTGGCTACTCTACTCCTTGGAACGACCAACTGTCTTCTGTTCTCGGAACCATCATCATTTTCAAGTATTCGCTTTAATAAGCCATCTTCTAGGATAAAGGAGTCCCACTGAGCCAAATACGACTTAAGTACTGAAGAGAGATTAGATACTTCTTGCCAAGTCGGTCGACGATTTTCCTCTTTCCATTGTCGCATCTTCTTTAGGACGGTATCGTTCTCTTGTTCTTCCCTAATTTTAGCAGGGGCCCACTCCTCGTTGACTACCGTTGTTCTTAGTAGTCCACTTTCTTCGGATTCCGCTTTGTTGCAGTGGAAGCACTCTGCTGGACATGGTCTTCTAGAAAGAGAATCGGAATTTCTGTGGCTAATTCTGTGGCTTTATGTTCGATCTTAAAGTCGTACTCCTGAAGTCGCTCAATCCATCTGGCGATTTAACCCTCCGGATTTTTGAACTGCATCAACCACTTAAGAGCAGCATGATCTGTACGGATTAAGAATTTCCTTCCATAGAGGTATTGATAGAAGTGCTCCACACATTTCACAACTGCCAGGATCTCTCTTCTCGTGACGCAGTAATTTCGCTCAGGTTTCGAGAGCACTTTACTAAAACAATTCAGTACTCTTTCTTTTCCCCCTTGAATCTGTGAAAGCACTTCTCCAATTCCCACGTTACTGGCATCAGTATCCAGGATAAATTCTCCCTCTGGTAGTGGGTAGTGGGTAATATTGGCGCTGTTGTTAAATGCTTCTTTAAAGTTTCGAAGGCAGTTTGGCAGTTTTTGTTCCAGCAGAATTCTCTTGCTTCTTCTGTGAGTCGCGTTAGTGGTTTAACAATATCTGCAAACTTCTTTATGAATCTTCGGTAGTACGTACACAGCCGAAGAAAACTTCTTATTTGCTGTTTATCCTTTGGTTGTGGCCACTCTTTGATAGAAGCGACTTTTTCCTTATCTACAGCCACGCCATCCTTGCTGACTACATGACCCAGGTAATTAACTTTATTTTGAAATAGTTGGCACTTCTTGGGGTTTAGCATCAGTTGGGCAGCTTGAAGTATTTTAAAAACATCTTCCAAGTTTTTTAGATGTTCATCAAATGTCCTTTCCAAGACTATGATGTCGTCTAAATACACCAGGCATGTTTTCCAGGATAACCCTCTCAATACATTTTCCATAAGTCTTTCAAATGTCGCGGGGGCATTACATAATCCAGATGGCATAACATTGAATCCAGATCCGGTGGTAAAAGCTGTCTTTCCTTTGTCTACTGGGTCCATTTCCACCTGCCAGTATCCAGAGTTTAAGTCTTAGGTAGAGAATAGTTTACTTCTGGCCAATGTGTCCAAGGTATCGTCGATACGAGGCAGAGAATAACTGTTTTTCTTGGTAATATTGTTCAACTGAAGGTAATCCACACAGAACCCCGTAGTTCCATCCTTTTTCTGGACCAGGACTACCGGAGAGACCCATGGGCTCGTAGAAGGTTCTATCACCCTGTCTTCCTTAATTTCCTGAACAATCCTTTCAGCTTCCTCTCTCTTGGCCTTCGAGCTGATTGACGAATCGGCCTGGCATCACCAGTGTCAATTTTGTGTTTTACAACAGAAGTTCTTCCTGTATTTTCTCATTTTGGTACAAAAATATCACGATATCGTCGAATAAATTCCTTTATTTTCTTCTTCTCTGATTGATTCAGATATTGACCAGCAACTGCAATCATTTGCTCGAATTTGTCGTTGGAATTATCAGAAGTTATTGTCTGACGAATTATGGAAGTTACTGGTACACAAGTTGCGATTCTGGTCTTTCTTGATGGTAATCGGGTGATCATTAACGTTTATGAGACGGACTGGAATTTCTTTAGCAGTCGTCACCAACCCCTTTCCGATCAGAATGCCTCGTCCAACCTCTTCATCGTGGTTCCAAGGTTCCATCATGACAGGTTCCTTCTTCCAAAGTTTCTTGAAGCCGTGCTACTATAACAGTTTCGCTTCTGCCAGGTACCACCGTATCCTCCTGTACAGCAACTGGCACGGCACTGTCCCCATATGGATGTAGGAATACCTCTTCGGCGCCAACTTTAATCACTCTGTTTTTAAAGTCCAACTGGAAATCATGTAAGTTTATTACATCCATTCCAAGAATCACATCTTCAATATCAGCGACAATAACAGTATGAGTGAACTTTTTTGTACCAATTCCCAATTAAACCTGGATTTCGCCATGGATGTTGGCACTTTCACCTATGGCAGTCCGCAGTCGCAATCTTGTTGGTAGAATTCTCTTACAGTTCTTTATGGTTGTTGGTCGTATAATGGTCCTAGTTGCTCCAGTATCCACCAACAGTGTATACTTTATACCATTTACTTCGCCGTCTATGTATACACTATCATCGCAAGAGGCTATCAGTATGAGAGGGTCTTTGGAACGGTTTCGGGTCGAAGCTGCCCCCTCTAGGCCGAACCGCTCTAGTTTTGCTGCGGCGTGTTGTCTTCAATTGTTGGAACCCTAGGGCGTTTGCACGAACTGCATACATGCCCCAGTTCACCACAATTCCAGCATCTGATGGTCTTTGTCTTCATCTTTTTATCAGTAAAGGTCTTCATTATGTTAACTAGTTGGTCGAGTTTATCTTCTACGTTTTCTTCTTTTACAGTTCTCACTTTACTATATTCTCCAGAAGCCTGCGTAGCTTCCTCATACTCTAAAGCAGCGGACAAGACATCGACCAATGTTTTGTGGCGGGCTAAGCGAAGTGTTTTCTGCATCTCGTGGTCACGGAGTCCATCAACAAATGTTTGGACTGCTAAACATTCCATCATGTTTATCAATGGGTATGCAAATCGCACCAATCTGGCAATATCTACTTTATATTCTTGAAGGGTCTCGTCTCGTTTCTGTTTGCGATTCTTTAACTGTGATTGATATAGATGCTCCAAATGTTCGTGGCCATATCACATATTTAGTCTCTTCTTGAGTTGCTCAAAATTATCTGTCTCTTCCACGGGTATAGTCTGAAGGACATTTAAAGCGTCTTCTTGAAGAGCGATGGTCAAATGTATTGCCTTCTCTCGTTCAGATCACTCGTTTGCTCTGGCAGCTGTTTCGAACTGCTTAAGGTAGTTCGTCCATAACATCTTTTCGTCGAAAGTTGGGGCCTTAACACAAGGAGAGTTTACAGCTCGTTCCAATTTCAACTTTGACTCCACCTCATGGCACTTTATTTCACCGTCCTTGGCCGGTTATGTATGTTCCAGTTCTTCTATCTTCTTTTCCATCTCTTTTATTTTCTCCTCAACGAAAGACATTATTTTCTCCTCGACAGAAGAAATCTTATCTTCCATAGAAGAAATTTCGGAAGACACTTTTTCTTCTAAAGAAGAAATATTAAACGAAAATTTATTTTCCATGGAAGACATTTCGCTTTCCAAGTCAGAAAAAATTTCGGTTTTTAAAGAAGACACCTTTTCTTCTAAAGAAGAAATATCGGACGAAACTTTACTTTCTAAGGAAGTAATGTCAGAAGAAACTTTAGTTTCCAAGGAAGTAATATCACTTTTTATAGAAGAAACTTCTGAAGAAACTTTATTTTCCAAAGAGGAAATATCATTTTTAATAGAGGAAACCTCAGAAGAAATATCGATTTTTAAGGAAGAGATCTTACTTTCCACGAAAGAAATTGAAGAAATTATTGCAGAAGATGTATCATCCGAAAAATACGTTTCCAAATCCAATCCTTCACTTTCTAGTACTTCCTTAAGACGTTCTGCCAGCTCTACTTTCTTCCCTGTCATCTCCAGATCACGATCTTCTAGTTCTCGACGCAGTTCAGCCACTTTTAAGTCACACAGTTTTTTAGCCATGATTGTCCACTATTTATTTATAATTCCACTTCTAACACCAATGTGACGAAAGTCTAATTTATTTTTAGTTTATTTATTTAAAAACACCCTATTTATAATTTATTTTAGATGTACTATTTAATTTATATAATATTTAGACACTAACTAACAATTCTAGTTTATTTCTTACACTTTTACTTTTCAATACAACGTTCTATATTCAACTAAACTCGGCGCTGATACGTCGGCTATTTATATTAAGTCCAACTCCTACTAGAAGTCTCCAGACGGTCGTCTCGAAAATTCCACATCTGACTCAACGGCACACTTCGCCCGTTCTACCCGTTTCTCGAGCCACAGCGGCGTTCCTAGAACATTCCGTCGCCTCGAGCACGAGTTGGTTGCCTTCTGAAAGCCGCGTGCGTACACAGGGTAGGCTTTAAGAATTTTCATGACAATAGTGTAAAATAATTTAATAATTTATTTGTTTTTGTGTTAGTAGTGACTATATTTTCCTGTATATAACAAAGAAGTAATGGATTAATGTTTAAAATGCCGGGCTGCGCGGTGGCGACTTGCAAAAACCATATTACGAAATCCAAAAATAGTGTAATGTAAGATATTTTCCAATGCTACAAAATTTTTAACGAAAAAAGCACAAGCTTAATTTAAACAATGGTTAATAAAATGCACAAGTTTAATAGATTTAGACTCAGTGAAAAATAATATATTTTTATTTTAGCATGAATTTTCCCTATTCAGTTTGAGAAAAGTAGCTGTCAGATTCCTCTTAACATAGACGCAAAAAAAAGGAAACTGAATTCCAACAAGGGCATGAAGCAAATAAAAGAAATAGGCATTTTAAAATTTTAGCAGATAATAAAGTTGTTTCATGTCCCAATACAACGGTCCCTATTGAAGTAATCCTATACATGAGCAGGACACTAACATATTTAAGAAAGAGATACATGAACAAGAAAATTAGTTTTGAGTATTTTCAAAGAAAACTTGACAATAGAAAGTATTTTTTTGTGTACTTACTTTTTATAAATAATTTGTTTCTACACAATTATTTTTTATTTCACATAATAGGAAAAGGGATTGCAGGGAATTACCACGCCCAGAGAGTAAAAATTTGAGTCAAACTTGTATTTTTAGTCTATATTCTTCACTTATCTTATAACCAGTGTATGGATTTTGTAACAAAATACCTATAATTTATGAGAAAAATTATTATTTTTATTAGTGTTATTTACCTTAAACCCTCGTATTTGTAAACGAATATATTACAAAATAAGCAATAAAGATTAAGTAACTGAATAAAATCTAAAACCAGTGAAATATCGAATTTCCAACACTATATTCCATTTAATGCTAATAAATATATGTCCCATGTGACATCACCGTCAGTCAGCTGCATGCGCAGGAACATACCGTTAGTCTGTGTTTCGTGGTTGATCATACTTATCATTATATTTACAGCTGGGTCGTAAAAGGCTTTGTTAAGCTGAAAGGGCTAAGCCTACGTTTTTTATAAAAATTTGTAATTTTTACACACTTTTGTACCTTTTCCACTTACATTTAAATTAATGAAGTACTCTATTTTCTTGAAAACCCTCGTATCTATTATTAATGTTTATAACGAAGAAAGCTCTTCTTTTACACAGTAAAAAACACAAAATTTACTGAAATAACTAAATTAAGAATATCAAGGGTGATCTAAAACCCCTTAACTTATTAAATGTTTAAAATATTCTCCCATAACATATTGGCAATAAAAATGACTATTTCAGGAGTAATTGCGGAACACACTTGTGAAATTCGAGTCCTTAAATAGTAATTGTAATTGCTGGAGAAACGTTAAAAAACCTAAAACTGTATGCATGTACCTAAACAAAATAAACATATCTTTACGGTATCACATGATCCTACTTTTCATTAGAAAATTTAAAGATAGTAACGCCCTCTATCTTACGTCTTAAGTAAAGTGTATCTCGTTATAATAAGAATATTATAATACTCTCTAATTTTACCTCGTTTTTGTGTCACTTTTCTAATTTCTTCCATTTAGAATTTAAGAAAAGAAGCACAGTTTACATCATTACCGTATATTTTTTTGCTTTGGTTAAAGCATACTTACTTATTAAAGACAGAGGTACATTATCTTAAAAAAATTTATACTTCCCTCGTATCAACGTTCTTACAAAACAAAAAAAGCAAATACTCAAAAAAATTCATAAATTCAAAATAAGCCACTTAGGCTAATAGAAACTGAAAAGGTAAAGATGGAATCTAAAAATATTACCAAGCCAACGAGATTACCAAAAATCCGATTGGTGAACGTACTTTGAATACATATCTGCCTGTTTTGGGTCTAAAACAGTGCGTGTTCTTTTTATTAATCTAGGAGAATTTCCCTTGGATTCAACCAAAATAAATTTCACGAATTCAATCTAATACCTTCTTCATCATTTATATCGACAGTGGGTGAACTGGCCTGCCAATATTGTTGGACAAAAATTTAGTGTAATAGATAAAACTTGTGTTCATAAAGAACCTCTTCTTCTTTTGACACATTCTTTTAATTTATGGCACAAATTTCTTAGTAAATGATTCACACATTCAATTTTTTCTACCATAATCGCGCCTTATGGTTTTTTTAATAACACTACTATCTTTGTCACCAATCAGTTTAGAATATTAGACTCGATGAGTTTCTAAGCTTTTTTTTAATCCCCACAATATGAGTGCACTCCCTATCTATGTTGATGACCCTGTTCTGTTTTTTGTGCAATTGTGCTAGGGCGCTATTTCGTTTTTTTTTTGCATATTTCAGACAAATTGAGTATAGTTTATTTTTAACTGCCAAAAATAATACCTTTCTTGTCACTTCTCCAATAATAACCGGACATCCAGACAACGCATTATAATTTGTGTCATACGATCTATTTGACTAGACCGTTTTTGCAATTACCGTTATGTATGGAATAACATCACCATTGAGATTTGCTTTTTCTCTTGGTAAAACCATTTCTTCTTGACCGGGTCTTTTCATTTCATCTACAAAAACGTTTTTAATATTTTATATTTTTGTTTGTATTGTCGTATATTTTTTAGAGTTCAAATGTGGTGTTCCAGCCAATATAGCGCCACCAAATTTAAATATATCATGTTGGCACTACTGACAGTTAGTGCTCCCCTCCCTTGCCTTGTCAAGGTAGTTCGAATATAGACTCCAACGATTAAAGACGTGAGAAGTAAGAGTTGTACCGGCTTTTTATGCCATTTCTTTGGATAAATGTAATCACCAATGCAAATAGTGTAAATTAACGTGTAAATAGTTTTTTAATGTTTCTTCCCAAACATTAAAATGGTCCTTCGAGTGGATTTCAGTGAAAGCATTTTTACTGAGTAAGTAAAACCAAACCAGTGAATAAGCAAATCATGCTCTTCATCTTGTGTACCCATGACATGGACAAAAGATGGCGGATGGAATGTCACCATACTTTTCTGTTTAAAAAATTAATTAATTAACCATTTCGATTAAACATGGCGGATCAGCCATACTATTGCGGGCTTTATAATTATTCTCTCGACCACTAGATGGCGGAGAATTCGAAAAATGGTCGAAAAATATTAACATTTCAAGAAATTGTGTAATTTCTAATAAATAACGTGTAATTAAACTAATTAAAAAGTGAAAAATGGCACCAATAAAGCAAAGTGCTCCAATTAGTTCGGTTAAGTAACGAATCCAGTTAATGATCACCTCAATGAGAAGAATCTAGAGATATTTACAAGAACATGAAGAGGACCCCCCTTCGGGAAACCTTTTAGATCAGTTGAAAATAAGGCAAGAAAACATGATAGAATTATTTTCCAAGTACCAAAAGGCTCAAGTTGAGCTCCCATTAATTGATGACTCCCAAGAGGACCATTGTGAAGAGGTAGAGTCATTATATTATGAAATTTTAGCAGATATTAAATGCTTTATAATTAATGTAGAACCAAGAAGTTCAGTTACTATTAATAACAATAATAATGAAAATAAAAAGGTTACAGACATTTCCAATATGAAATTACCTGACATTAGCCAACCTATATTTGATGGTTGCAATTTAAATAAATTTCGTCCTTTTATGGATATGTTTCCTGCAGTCGTAGACAAAAATCACCACATGCATGATGTCGAAAAATTGTGTCATTTAAGAAGTCACCTACGAGGTGAAGCTTTAAATCCAATCACTAATTTAGACATTAAAAATGCATCTTATATATTAGCGGTAAATATTTTAAAAGAACAATATGAAGATGAAGCATTGTTAATAAATGCACAAATAAACGCAATTTTAGAAATACCTTCCTTTAGTAAATGCACAGCTATTCTACTAAAAGAATTCATTTCAAAAGTCAAACAGCATACAGGGGCGTTAAATTTAAATCAGCCAGTAGACTCATGGGACATGATCTTTTTATGTATTTTGAGCAAAAAAATTGACCATCACACACATCAATCATATCATGCATCACGTGGAAAATCCATACTGCCAAATTTAAAAGAATTTTTAGATTTCTTACAAAACAAAGTGCAGTCAATTCAGTCGGTGTATTACCCATATAAGGGCATTTAAATAAAAAGTCTATTTGTATGAATTGTAAATTTGTTTATTTTCTAAAAAAATGTAAATTTTATATTTTCTAAAAAATGTAAATTTTATATTGTTTATTATTATAAAGTTGTACTTATTTCCCAAACTTGTAAATTTTATATTTTCCTTAAATTTTAAGTTTGTAAATTTTTCTAAACTTGTGAATTTTGCAAACTTGTATGATTCCTAAATCTGTACTTACCTGGTAAATTGCATTGAGTTTTGTACTCCACAAAAATAATATCTTCAAATAAATAAATATATATGTATAAAAATATGTTTTTATAAAACAATTTTTTTAAGTCAAGGTTTTACACCTAACTAATAACTAATAAAAGGGTTTCTTGGACAAAAGATTTCCGCCGAAGATGGTAGATCGGATTAGAGAAAAATAGAGGGGTTGACAAAAATTTTGTCCCCGAAAAATGTTAAACCAGTCAGGCTTTGGCCAAGCGGGTTATTATTAGTGACTGATTTACAAGACTTAATTTTTTGAAACTGAAGGTAAAGTAAATGTTTTGACTGCTTTGATTTTTATAGTTGCAGGGATAAAATAATAACCCTTGAAACATGGAGTCAGCATACTTCCATGTTTAATGTTATGTTTTATATCTCAAGGATGAAATAATAGTTCTTGAAAGGTGGGGTCAGCATACACCCATCTTTAATGTTATATTTCATGTATTAAGGACGAATAATAAGTCTATAAAGGTGAGGTCAGCATACACCCATCTTTAGTGTTATTTTTTTTGTCTCAAGGGCGAATCATATGCCTTGAGAGATGGGGTCAGCATACTCCCATGTGTATTGTTTTATCTCAAGGGCGAATAATATGCCTTGAGAGATGTGGTCAGCATACTTCCATGTGTATTGTTTTGTCTCGAGGGCGAATAATATGCCTTGAAAGATGGGGTCAGCATACTCTCATGTGTATTGTTTTATCTCAAGGGCGAATAATAGGCCTTGAAAGATAGGGTCAGCATACTCCCATGTGTATTGTTCTGTCTCAAGAGCAAATAATATGCCTTGAAAGATGGGGTCAGCATACTCCCATGAAATATTTATGAATTGTTTTTTAGGATAACAAATTGAAAGATGGGGTCAGCATACTTCCATGAAATATTTATGAATTGTTTTTTTAGTATTACAAATTGAATGATGGGGTCAGCATACTCCCATGAAATATTTATTTGCTTTTTTAGGATTACGAACTGAAAGATGGGGTCAGCATACTCCCATGAAATATTTATTGATTGTTTTTCAGGATAAAAATTAAAAAATGGAGTTGGCATACTCCCGCATGGATTATTTTATTTATAAATTATTTTTAAAAATTACAAATTGAAAGATGGAGTACTCTCATGAAATGTTTTATTTATGAATTTTTTTTAGGATTATAAATTGAAGCATGGGATCAGCATACTACCAGAAAATGAAGACACAACAGTGGAAATGGATACCTGTTTCGATAACGAAACACCTGTCAGTCTGGCCATGTTAGAGTCAGCGAATTAGGATATCGCCGCCACTGGGGTCGACGGTACCACGTGTTAGAGTCAGCGAATTAGAATATCGCCGCCACTGGGGTCGACGGTACCACGTCTGCCCGTTGCAGTGTCCAGGACCAGGAGAGAGTAGGGACTTGACTTTCGACCAGTCGAACGCTATGACGTGATAGGCAATATGCCGTTAAATACATTCTTTATTTTGTTTCTTAATTAATTACATTTCAAACATTGTTTACGAGATAATTAATAAAACATTATAAAACCATGTTAACGCGTATTTTGTGAAGTGGCTATACAGGGTGTTATAGTATACAGGGTAATAAATCATTTTAAAAACAATAATTTTGAAGTTAATTCTTTTAACTTCCAACAATATAATAATTTTAGAATAGTTAAGATGTATCTCCATATCCTTTGTAAAAAATGTATGTCCATACTAGATTAAAAGAGTGCCAGTGAATTTAGTTGCGCATTTTAGTTAAGTGCGGGACAATGTTTTTACCGAAATCATCGTGCGCCCCCCAGTTATGTTCAAGCCAATAAAGCGCCACCAAATTTAAATATATCATATTGGCACTACTGACAGTTAGTGCTCCCCTCCTCCGCCTTGTCAACTGTCAAGGCAGTTCGAATAACGACTCCAACCATTAAAGACGTGAGAAGTGTTCAGGTTTTGTACCGGTTATTTATACCATTCCTTTTGATGAATGTAATAACCAATGTAAATAGTGTAAATAGTTTCTTCATGTGGCATGTTTAATATAGAACTAAATTATTTTAACTGCCACTGACCGTTTTCTATCGATGCGTTACCAGTACGGCAAAAACTAATACTTACGCTTTCACAGAAAATGTTATTTATTCTAAAAAACATGACCTGCAGTGGGATTATTATATGTTAATACAGCTTATGCCGAAACGCCTTTTTTCGTTTGACAGCCTGTGATTCCTATGTAATGTCTCTCTCTTTCTCTCTCTCTCTCGTAACGTAACGTGTTAAGTTCGCACATAAGAATCCCTGTGCAGGTATCAGAAATTTACATTACGGTGTTAATTAGAGGAAATATTCATGTAATTAACATTAGGAGTTAAACTAATTAGTGTGTTAAATTGGAGTAATAATATGGTTTTATCAGGATTATCTAAGGAGATTGAGTAAAAGTGCACTACTGATTTATAATTATTATCTAAAACATTATCTTAATTTATATTCTATTCATTTCTTAGTACGTATAATCCAAATCACAAAATTAATTTTACGAAAATTATTTTTGAACCTCCAAAGTGAAAACAAATTTAATGGAATATTAAAAAAATGTCTGTCAGCGAAGAGATTCATTAAAAGAAGCCTTTCCAAATAAAATAGTTTGCCACAAATAAATAAATTACTTTACCTACAACTGCTGCTACATTTACATCAAATTCTTTGATTGAGTCGTCAGTTTTAAGAGTTGAAGTGGCCCCGCAAATTTTACATTTTACCGTAAAAGCAGAAAATAGCAATTTCTTGTTTCATTTACTATATCACAACTCTATTATTGTACAGTCAAATAGCGGTATGTGCTCAATGTTTTAAATTTGTTTCCAAATAAGTCAATGTCAAACAGCCTACGGCTCTCAATTTTAGGTGTTTCGAACATTTTTTTTCAATTGGATTTTCAATTTGTCATCGCCGTCTATTACAACGTGAATTCCACCTCTTTCTCAATATTTAAAGGGACTGCCCTCAAATTAGTGTCAACATTGGAAAGAGGAACTCTTGGTTTTCTTTAAAAATTGTATAAAAAAGCATATATATCTATGTCCAACAACTCAACAGTATTATTTGCTTAAAATACTGCAACGCCCTTCCCCCCCCCCCCCCGCTACCATTTGATCGTTTTGATCGTTTTGATCGATTTGATCGTTTTGATCGTTTTGATCGTTTTGATCGTTTTGATCGTTTTGATTGTTTTGATTGTTTTGATCGTTTTGATCGTTTTGATCGTTTTGATCGTTTTGATCGTTTTGATCGTTTTGATCGTTTTGATCGTTTTGATCGTTTTGATCGTTTTGATCGTTTTGATCGTTTTGATCGTTTTGATCGTTTTGATCGTTTTGATCGTTTTGATCGTTTTGATCGTTTTGATCGTTTTGATCGTTTTGATCGTTTTGATCGTTTTGATCGTTTTGATCGTTTTGATCGTTTTGATCGTTTTGATCGTTTTGATCGTTTTGATCGTTTTGATCGTTTTGATCGTTTTGATCGTTTTGATCGTTTTGATCGTTTTGATCGTTTTGATCATTTTGATCGTTTTGGTCGTTTTGATTGTTGTTTTACTCTCTGAACTGTTAATATTTACCTCACGAGTTTATTTCATTTTAGTTTATACTTACTGTATTTGGGCTTTTTCCTCTAGTAGTAGAAGTGATCGTCTAGTTAATTAATTGATAATTTATATACCCACGTTGTGATAATGTTAATTAAGATAAACCAGGATTCGATGCAAAGTTTGGTGCAAATTGATAAACAAAACATACAAATTCATATTTAAACTCTTTTGTTTTTCATACTTTAAATAATTAGCAAAGTATATTACAATTGGTACTATTTACTGAGATCTCAGTTGAGTCCCGTTCAAACGCGGACCATGTTTATTTGCTATCAAGATATATTTTATTTAGCCTGATGACCAGCGGAGTTAACAAACAGCGTTAATTCGCGAGTTGGTTAACTACTCTGTTGATGTTTATACTTTTATTTAGGTTGATGACCAACGGAGTTAATGAACAGCGCCAATTCGTCAATTTGTTAACTACTGTGTTGTTTACATTTTTATTAAGCTTGATTCTATTTTAGATACACACAGATTGTACCCTCTTAGGTAAATATTTCGACGAGTATAGAGGTGATGACCATCGGAGGTAACGAACAGCGTCAATTCGCCGGTTGGTTATCTTACGGTGTTGATTTCACATATACTTTGTTTCAAACCTAGTAGAATGGGTGGCGTAGCATATAGGTGCCCCATTTGAGCTAACGAACAGTGTATTCACCAGTTGGTTAACTTACTGTTAAATTTTACCATTTCGGTTTGTACAATTTATCCAAGATAGCACATCCCTCTATATATCTAAAATATTGATTTTTATAATTTAATTAAAATGACTTAATGCAACCCAGTATATTTCTTAATATTGATTTTTATAATTTTTATTGAAATAACTTAATATGACCCTGTATATTTCTTAATGTTGATTTTTATAATTTCTATTGAAATACTTAAATTCACCCATCGAAAACAGATGTATATCCTAACTGTCTTTCGGGGTGATAATATTTTGAAGAAAATATCAGGCCCTCGTTTAAACGAAACTACAGTGGTATCTCAAACAAAGTTACGTATATCTTTTGACTTGAAAATACAGACATTAGATTCGTCTATACTAGACATTATTTACTAATTTCATCTAGCGTTGTAACAGCGTCAATTTAGGTACGTCGAAGCATTGAGCGTCGCCCTTTGTCGAGGCGTTCAGCGTGGTCTTAATACGGTAGAAATATTTAGGTGGTGAGGGGCGTGACAGCGTTCATGGGATAGAAGATATTGTAGGATAGACGTTGTTTAGGAAAAGCGTCTCCATGATTTCGGGTTTTATACCCGCTTTAATGACTTTTTGTGACGTTAGTTAATCTTAGTTCCAGTGGAAAAGGAGTCTGGGTGGAAAAGTGGGTGAAAGATTTATAACTTGCCTTAAAAAAATTGTTTTTGAAACAACGTTACTATTTAAACACACTTAAGATAAGTGCGTTAAGTGTTTCAATGATTACCACTTCGTAAAAAAAAATTAGGTTGTACGGCGGTTTTTGGGCTGGGTTAGCAGATACGTGAACGAAAATTGGATCTCTTATGAACAGGGTTATAGATATTATTTATTAGATTTCGTAAATAAGATTTATTTATCTGTTAGATTTTTCTTTAAATGAAGGATTTTGAATTTAATAAGAATGCAATACTTATTTAATAAATGGAATTATTCAATTATTAAGGTACCTGGGTAAGGTTGGTTTCAATATTAAACCTAAACTTGAATTTATGTTGTAAAATATTTACTTGTCACAGTTATACGAAATAAAGTCTTTACACAATTTTTAAAAAAAGTTCTTTAGATATTCCTGCCAAATTATTTTGTAATAAATGTATTAAACAAAAACTGTTACTAAATAGTGTAAAACAACTTCTGCGCTAAAAAAAAATGTTAAATATCGATAGTTACTTTGTAGTTTTTATGAGATAATTCTCAAAATAACGTAACATACTAATTTTATTTACATTACATATGGATAATTTATTTGCTTACCTTGCTTTTATTTTACTTGCCTTTTTAGCAGCACGATTTATTTTATTTGCTATGTTTTAACAAGAGTTTTAGTCGACTAAAACAAACGATATTAATAGTTTACTGACACGAAAATTCAAAGTTTACTACGAAAAATAAGTATACAACACTAAAAACAGTTTAGTATAACAATAAAATAATTAAGTTTACTAACATTAAATTAATAAATTTATAACAGCGCAAAAAAAAATAAATTAATAATAGACTACGCCACTGGATACTTGTGAGTAGTAATCCCGAAGCGATTATTCGCGTTTCAAATTAATTTTCGCGCGCCTGTCATTTGTCACCTATAAATAGAATATTTTTTATTTACATGTGTTTGTTATGGGCGGGATTTTGTATTTGGGATTTTTTAACTGTTATGTTTAGATAACATTTGTATTCTAATAGTGTTTTTGAGTTTAATTTAGTGTTAATTACTAAGGCCCTTCCTATGGGGCCTCGGTATTGCATTCGGCAGATGAAAAAAATTTTTGACCCCCATTTTTTAAAACTTTTTTTCATGTTTCTAATCATTCTGAATCCGAAAATCCAAAAAAAAATTCGTCTGGTCGTCTGTATGTATGCCGGCACGATAACTCTAGAACGAAAGTTTTGATTGACTTGCGGTTTTGATTTTCTTGAATAAATACTTCTAACTTAGAACCCTATTGATTTTCAGAATTTTTGATTCATTCTAACTACTTTAATAACAATTTTCTTAAAATCCACCTATGCATTCCTTATGTCAAAATTCCTAACATTCTTCACATTTCATAAATTGCAAACATTCTCTAACGACCTGTCAAACAACAGCTGTTGATAGTAAAGGTGAAATTTTTAAGGCGGGTTGCGACCTTCATACTTGCAACCATATAGCCATTTTGGAGGCTATTTTCATTCGAAATTAGTCGCCAAGCCTGCCAATTTATGAAAAATATATAAGCAGTTTCTTAAAAATTACATTTTTATGGTGGTGCCATTAAGAGTACTACTATTTCGCCCCTAGCCACAAAAACACCTTTATCAAATTTACTGGTTCTCTGTCGCAACCCCATAGAATAATTAACCGGCCATCTTATTTGGCAAAAATCAAAATAATGCTTGGCTGTGCCTGTCAAGTATCAAGATGATGTCAACTGTGATATGTGAATGGTTCTTAAATGTTAAATTATTTAAAAATGTATACTTCTTTTGATATTCAGTGCAATTAATATATATCTCAATTCAGGTAGGATATAATGCCCATTTTAAATTTGGATCATTTATGATACCGAGGTATTTTGTTGTGTTTTTCATTTTAATTATAAAGTTGTCATTTATTTGTATGTTGAAAGAAGGCCTTTGTAAATTACATTGCTCTCTATGGATCTACTTTAACACAAAAATAGTTTTGTGACTATAAGTTGCTATAACCTATCTTCGCAAAACTATTAATAATTTAAACATAGTAAGTGGTATTAATATAACATCAAGTGATTTTTTAAAATAAAGTACATGATCTCAAAACAAATAATCTATAATAAATGCGGATAGAACGAAGGGTAAAATAACAATAAATTAAGGGAAATACTTAAAAAGGGCAGGTTTAAAGAGTATTATCACAAGAAGGTAGATCCGTTCTGTTTATTTATCAAGTACTGTTTGAGATTACTTTTAAATACATTTATTTATATTGAATTTTTTCTAATAGATCTGATGCGATGGTACTATGTCATTTTATTTTATAAATTAATATCAGTCATGTACTGAACATATTTCTGAATTAAAAGCCAATTTATTTCTTTTAACATAGTTGCAATACTCATCATTCTGTCCTTTATTAATAGAATATAAATAGGCGAAGTAAGAAGCCCAAATATTTTACATGAGCAGGCTTAAGATGTAAAGGGGCCAATTAATATTGGATAAATTGCTCGAACAAGTTTTTAGACTCCAATCAAAAGGCGATATAGAATGGTTTTAAAAATCAAGGCTTGTGAAAATCATCACATGGTTGAACCTAAGTAATGCCAATGCTTCACAAACCAAAAAATTCAACGTGTTAATACTACTATCATCTTTCTGTATTTCGTTCCAAGTTAAATCATTTCTCGTTTTTGTTACGCTACAAGTTTACCCTTGTGGGCCTCAATCTCGATAAGATAGAAACCACCATTTTAGCGTCTCTAGAATTTAAGTTTAGTTTTTGTGCTTTCGTCATAAATATATTATTTATCATGTGTATAACTTAATTTGTTGGAAATATTCTCCTATTGTAATTACTAAACCCAGGACATGTTCTATTATGTGGTTTAAAGGACATTTCAGGCATCAAACGTTTATTATTGACGAACCTATTTAAAAATCTTACTATCCTCATTCTTTTATTATGAAGTAAATTGTGTAGTACTTTGTATACATGTAAATGGTAATAGAACCATCACAAATCAGATTTGCAAAATTTCAATATTGTGAATTTGTAGATATCCACTTATCGTAAGAAACAACATTTTAATACTTACGCTTAGAAAATAATGAATATTTCAGTTTTTATTTTGAAATGAACACCATATAGATTAAAATTTGCTGGGGACTTTTTTGCATATTTCATTTTTAATATAAACACTATCACATACTATAAAAAATAAACAAATTTAAAGCTAAAAAGTAAGAAAAAACTTGAATTATAATTTATACAAATTAAATTATAAACAATGAACACGAACGCCAATGTTTCCAAATGATGAACTGATTTTAAAATAAAACTAATAAATAAACTGAAATTAAAAAAAAAATCAATATAATAAATCGGTTTTGTAAAAAAAAATCCTTAAATAAATATACATATTACTAGACACAAATTTTTATTCTTAAATAAAAGGTCTCATCCACTTCTTCAAGGGCTAAAATCCAACGACGTAGCGAAATTTTGCTACTTCTGGCAACATTGAACGATATTCTACTTCTAGGCACCTTCTACAAATTTTCTCCAGAGGGCGTATCACTTAGTTTAAATCACGAATAGCGGTAAATATGCTGTGTATTTCCCTTACCTTGAAACGATGCAGCTAGGGAGCAGCTCTAATCAGGGCTATATTTAAAAAAAATAGTACGCAATACCGAAAAAACGTAGACATTTAAAATTTAAGGAATATTAAGGTAGTTTCATTATCTAACGACTCTTAAAGTTAGAATTTTAAAAAATCATAAATTTAAAATTTTTATTTTATCTCGGAAATTATTTAGCTTAAATGCAAAATTTTAAAGACAACATCACTTTAGTATTTTATGTTTAACGTGTCTCCAAAATTTCTTTTAAATCACTTGATAAATATAGATGAAGCGTTAATTTTTAAATTACTGCAAGGTATATATTTTTCTTAATTTTTAAAGCAATTTTAAATGCCGTTTATAAATACGTTAAATAATAATGGTTTTATTTGATCCACTTTCCTCATTCTCTTCAATATCCTTTATGAAATAAAATAAATCTGAAAAAATAATGATTAACGAACAATGTTACCTCATAATTAACATTTTATTATTTATTTGCTAATTAAAAAAATACACACTGTTTAAATTCCCAATGACATCCTGTATTTATTATGGTCCACGCAGATTGGTTGATTGAACCCCAGCTCAGCACATTGAATAAAAAAGTGAGAGAATCAGACATAATTTGAATTCATACCCATTCCTTCAAACCCTATCTACCAGTCCATCATTTCTGTTCTTTTATGTATGAGCCCTTCCAGCCCTAAGGAGAAGATATTTTTGAGTAATCCAGTCTAATGTTTGAAGTATCATCTGCTGAAAGTTCTATCTATGCTCTTTACCCCTCCGAACATTCATCAATTTTTTCTCCGTCAGATGCTTTTTATCTATGCGCTTCCTTTGGCAGGAAGTTTGCTTGCAGGGAATTTATGCAGTTTTCGGAATTGGAGAAAAAGTGCAAGAGTGTGAAGCGAAGAAAAACTTTCAGCTGTGATGTATTGGACTTGGGAATTTGAAACTAAACTAAATTAATTCGCCACGCGTATACTAGTTTATTTTACAAAAAATATATAGAAAGAGAATATAAAAGAAATTCTTATTTGTTGCTGTTTATATTTGTAATACAGTAGACATTAATTATTGAGAAAGTTACATGGTTTTATGTTTTTATTTTATAAATTGATCACAATTATCGCTGAGGCTGATAATTAGAGCTTGGATTATATGCAAAATGCATACAAAGTGCATTTAGTGCAGAATTTTATATTGCATATCTAAACTAATAATGTATATCTAAAAATAAAATATTGCTTATTTATCATTATTTTGTAAACATTACAATATTTTTTAATTGTACCTGCATTTTACCACGAAATATTAACCAAGTGGGTATCTAAACTACTAGGTATTAAGGATTAGGGCAATTAGGGGATAATTAATAGCAAATGACTTCATAAAATTTATCTGTTTTTGTGTAACAGGTAGTTCATGCAGTATTATTTAAAATTCCTTTTGGTTAAGTATTGTTATTGGGTGTGTTCCTGCAAAAGTGCGGTTAGTGTAAAAGTAAAAGCGTTCATTTTTAAAATACCGAAACAAGCTACGGGAAAAATGCAAATGATGAAGAAATGGATCTATGGAAAAAGTGATTTAAAAATCGTAGACTCTAATCACGTTTTTTGCTACACCTGCGATAAACTGGTAAAGATAACTAAGATTTTTGTTGTATTTTTCACACTAATAACTTTTTTCAAAGCCAGCTGAATCCTATTTTAGAAGTAAAAAGAAATAAAATCAAGATATGATATAAGAGCTATACTAAATTGTTTATTCGGATTTCATCTAATTTTTAAAAAATCAACAATATAATAGTTTTTTTTTTAATAAGAAAATGTTTTCTTTATTTTTACTCAAAAGCTTCTTTCTTTCAGCCAGATTTTTTGAAAATCATCTAGATTTTATTTTTATATATAAAAATTCACGTATTTTTGGATTAAAAAAAAATATTTTAAATTTGACGATGACGTTAGATCTCTTTTTGCAGATTGTCTGTACTAAAAATTTTCAAGTGGATCAACATTTAGTAACAACAAGTCACTTATCCAGAAAACCGATTGATTCAAGAGTTGTTATTAACTTCTTAACATGAGTACAATTTTAATAGAGATTTGGGCAATTTATTTGTATCTTTTATTGGATAATCCTCTGTTTAGAATTTTTTTAAAACTTATTTTAACCCTTTCATTACGACTTTTTTTTAGAAAAAAATATTTTTATTTTACTATTGGGACAAATATGTCCCAAAGGTGTAAAGTGTTTTAAATTACGACTTTAATATTTTATTGTTTTTAAGAAATAAGTAATTTTAACTGCTTTAAAACCCAATAAATAAAACGTTTTTTTATTATTTTCACTCTTTATTCAAATAAAATACAAAAATATTGTCAGTGGGACACATATTATGTCCTAATGGTATATTAAACTAGGACCAATAAGTCACTTTAGGAATAGAAATGGTGTGCAACTTAAATAGAACCTTCAGAAAAAAAAAACAAATAACATAACAACATTATTTACGTCATTATATATTGGAAGATTACATCCTGCACACATAGTTTTCGTTCTTTTTTCAAATTTTCGTGATGTACATGAATGACGTCTACTTTATCTTTGATGAGGCAAATGATCTCTCCTACATTCACCAGATTTCTTGAGGAAGATGGTCTACCTGTACAACGTTTTCTAAGTAGCTCAGCCTTTTGCCTTCCTGTATTAACCGAAAACGCAATAAATGGAACGTCACGTTTGTGAGATTCTTTGAATAATATCCAATCATTTGTGGCGGACGTTAACAAAAGCTTGTAAAATGTTTTTCTCCACCATTTTTGAGATTTTCGATCGATATCATATAACCCAGATAGTTTATTTGAAAGATCCACGCCACCCATAAACTTATTGTATGTTTATTGCTTCAGGACAGCAAATGTCAGTTCTGGTTCCGTCTTTTTGACGCCTCAGTACAGATCTTACTTCATCGTTGTGACAGTTAGAAAGGACAATAACTTCTTTAGAATCTTTTCGTAGATGTGCAGTAACACCTTGGTTGCTAAATAATTTTTGGCATTCACCTTTATTTATTTTCTTTTTTTCAAATTTTGGCATATTTTTTCTGTTTGACATATACATGCCAATAGCAGAAAATGACAAATTTGTTATCAGAGGGACAATAGTAAAAAATCTATCAAAGCACAACATAACATTTGCGTCCTTTATGGAACTACCTAATTTATTCACGACTCTTTCACCTAATGTACCGTTTTCCTTTTCATCTTCCTTTCCACTATATATGTTCATATCGTAAACATAACCAGAATCTGAGTCACATCTTTCCCAAATTTGTATGCCTCTGTTGATGGGTTTTAGAGGGAGGTATTGTTTGAGTGCTGAGCGACCTTTAAATTTTACCATAGACTCATCTATACTTTGAAAAGTACTGTCAGATCGAGCTTTTATAAATGTATGTTTGAGGCATGATACTACTTTAGAGATGTAGTATAGTTTTTCTAAATTTTCTGGTCGAGCAGGATAATTATAGTACATCTTAGATGTCAAAAGGAAGAATCTATCTCTATAAATTGCAGATTTTATTGCTTTATTTCCGAGTGACTTATTCGATGATCAGTAATTTGATAAAGACGGTACATTGTTATAAGCCATGACAAGATAACAGTCAGTTACCAACATCATTTCGTGGTAACCTGTAGGTATAAACTGCTTTCTGTTTGTTTTTTGTAAAATTTCTGGCCCTTGGTTGGTGCACTGGGCGATGAACATAAATAAACTTTTTGGAAATATTTTTAAAAGACATTTAAGTTCAGAAGATTTATGAGCGATATCCGATTGTAAAATCGTTGGGGATTTTTTGACTGGTACAGATTTTAAGGGGAACATATGAAATTTAGTTTTAATGGGGCGAAGTGGGAAAGCTGTATTGAAACACATAATTATTTTATTTAAGAAGTCTAAAAATTTAGAGTCAATATCTCCAGAAAGACCATTCTAACTACTGATTGGAATGGTCTTTCTGAAGATATTGACTCTAAATTTTTAGACTTCTTAAATAAAATAATTATGTGTTTCAATACAGCTTTCCCACTTCGCCCCATTAAAACTAAATGTCATAAATCTTGGACAACTAAAGGAATAAGAACATCATCTAAAAATATGAGGGCACTCATGTATATTAAAAAGTACACAGATAATCCCCTAATATTAAACTATATCAACAACTACAGAATATTGTATCGGAAAATCATCAAATCTGCTAAGAAAAACTATTACAAAAATCGCATCGCAAGAGCTAAAAACTCCTCCAAAGAAACCTGGTCTATAATAAATGAGTTAAGGAATAAAACCCGTTCTTCAAACAGTGTAAATCCTAGCCCAGATGAACTAAACAATTATTTCGTAAATGTAAGTAAAAATATCAAATCTAACATAGCTCCGAGTCAGGATGCTCTCTCCTTCCTCCTACCTACTAAAAGGATCACTGAAATTTTCTTCTTAAGACCAGTAGATAAGCATGAACTAGTGCAAACCATAAACAACATCCAAAATAAATTTTCCTGTGGAATTGATGGCCTGTCCACCAAAATATTTCTAAATATACCGGATGTAGTAATCAACATTTTAACTTCACTGATTAATGAATCCTTTGAAATTGGTCTCTTTCCTAACTGTCTAAAAACAGCTATAATAATCCCACTTCATAAAGGTGGCGACAAAACCAAAACCTGTAACTATAGACCTATCGCGTTATTGCCTACATTATCGAAGATAGTAGAACGGCTAATGAAAAACCGTCTTTTGCCCTTTCTTTTCAAGCATAACATCCTCACAGCTCATCAGTATGGCTTTCTACCTAAAAAATGCACTAGCGACGCAATGTTTTCCGTTCTTAATGAAATATACACTTCACTTAATGATAAACTTTTCACCGCTTCAGTATTTTGTGACTTCGCAAAGGCCTTCGATTGTGTAAATCATGATATTTTAATTAATAAGTTACAAATTTCTAGCATACGGGGTTCTCCTTTACAATGGTTTAAAACTTACCTAGAAAATAGAAATCAACAGGTGCGGGCGAATGGTGAGGATTCTACAAATCTAGCAATAAGCAGTGGAGTACCTCAAGGATCAGTATTAGGTCCAATTTTGTTTTTATTATTCATCAACGACATCACAGACTTAAGAATAAGTGGTAGAATTACTTTATTTGCTGATGACACCAGTGTAACCTGGAATAATTCTAACATGCAGACATTACAATCTATCATAAGTGAAGATCTAGTGACTATTAAGTCCTGGTCTGATTCGAATGGACTTTGTTTCAACACCAGTAAAACTGTAGCATTGTCTTACAGAGGTACTTTACAACCTCTAACTCTAAACAATAATCTGATCCAAACGGTGACTTCAATCAAGTTTTTAGGTCTTTATATAGACAATTCTCTAAAATGGTCTGCTCATATAGATACCTTAGCAAAAAAATTATCCTCCGCATGTTTTGCCATTAAATCGATTTCTAATGAGCTGACTTCTTCTACTGCATTAATAACCTACTTTTCCTTATTCGAATCTCACCTTCGCTATGGTTTACCTTTCTGGGGTTCTTGTACCTTTTCGAATCTATTTTTACTCTGCAAAAAAGAGCAATCCGCTATGTATTTGGTTTAAGTAGTAGGACACATTGCGAAAATTACTTCAAAAATTTCAAAATTCTAACCCTTCCTGCTCTATTTATTTTCGAATCCGTCTGCTTAGTTCGCAAGCACATTCAAAATTTATCCGAAAGACCGACTCGTAGATATCCTACAAGAAATTTAGAGACTGATGTTTATTTAACAATGCCCACTTCTGACCTATTAAAACATTCCATTACCTACAATGCCAAAAAATTGTATAATAACCTTCCTTATAATAAGTTCCGAAGACTGGCTAAAGCTTTTCTTCTAGAAAGACCATATTACACAATAGCAGAATTTTATAACGTACTTTAGACATTTGAGTTCCACTTACAATGGCATTAATTAAATAATTAAATATTAAAGTTTAATTTATTTATTAAATTTAAATTCAAAAATTAAATTAGAATAATTATAATGACGGATATTGCATATCCATTGCAATTGTTATTCCTATTTTGTCTGTTTGTTTCTGTTTGTTTTTTCTGCTGTTTAGTTATTTTTATAATATGTTTAGTATTTAAGTTACACGCTTTGTCTATAAAATTTTTGTAAATTTTTTTACGACAATAAAGCCTATCTCTCTCTCTCTCTCTCTCTCTCTCAAACGAAAATACATCAGTGGTCCAGTGAATATTGAAATACTTACTAGTTTCAGCTTCTGTCTCATGTCCTAGTTCTACTTCGCGTTGTGGTTCCACAATGAGCTCTGGTACTACCTCCGATTCTAGGTTTATAATATTAGGAATTTCGATTTTAGCAAATTTTTCGATACTGGAGGTACTGTTATGTATTGGAGAATTCTCTTTGCGTTTTCGTGCAGGTACTTCCAAAACACTTTCGGAAGATGAATTTTCTAGTTCATATTCGGACCCAGAGTCTTAAAAAGGCTCTTCAAAATCTGAATCGTCCTTATATTCGTATATCCCAGGTCATTTATGTCTTCAAGCTCTTTAGAGGTTAGAGTTTTTTTCTGAAAATACTAACTAAAACATCAATATCAACCCACGTAATAATTGAGATAACATATTACGGTGGGACATATATATCCCACCTAGAAAGGGAAGTAAAATTTGACGAAAATATAACTCTTTAGCAGAAAAAAATTTTGCACACTTATAAAGAAACGCATAAACTTACCTTGACATAATGTTAAATCGCAATAAACCACAACTTTAATTAAAAAAAAGGGTAATTAAGAGGAGCACTACAATTGTATGTTTACAAATTGGCAAACTAACCTAAAATAGTAAGCTATTGTATACAAAATATGAAGACAAAGCATAAATAACGACTGGGAGAACTACTAAGGAAGCACCCACTAGTATTTGAAAAACTTCAAGTGGGACATATATGTCCCTACAGTTTTATGAATTCATTTTTTTAAAAATGAGAAAAATGTAATCTAAAAATCGTTTTTTCACTGGGACATATATTATCCGTTAGTGTCGAAAGGGTTAAGGAAGAAAATTTAATAACTTACTGTTTTATTTCTGAAATTTCATCAAGGATATCTAACTTTTATTGATATTTAAAATATAATGTAGTGTAAGATTTTAAAATATATAAGTCAGTAGATGAGCAATACCTTTTATAAAATAATATTATTATGTATACACCATGGTGTAAATCAAATAGATTATTTATTAACAATTGAATTATTAGTTAATTGGAGGAAATCAATTCCAACTTGAAATGTGACCAATTTAAAATGAATAACATGGAAAAAACCTGCAAGTTCCTACTCCTCTGGATAATACCACAACAGGCATCGCATTATATTAAATGAAAAAAAACAGAGATAGAAAATAATTATTTACATTTAAGCTTTGTTTTTGCTTTCTAACGAGAACTTCATACTTGGACCGGTTTCGTTCTTATAGAATTCATCAGCAAACAATAGATAATCTTGACTTTGGTCTTTTATGAAGTCTCCTTGATGTGTTACCACAGCTTATACAATACAGCTAAAACACTCTTGGCGGCAACGGTTTGCGTCGATTTCGTCGCGCATCGCTTAAGCTCCGCCTTCGAAGGGAAAAGACGGTTTTGGTGTTCAGAAGCGTACTTAGGTAAGGTATTGAGTCGTGCGTATAATTTCGTTGATTGTATAATTTCGTGGAGCCTATAATTTCGTTGATTGTATAATTTCGTGGAGCCTATAATTTCGTTGATTTTGTTTGAGTTAAAGGTACTGTTATTATTTTTGTGACTCTTTAGCTATGAGTAGAATGAGTGAAAAAAAAAGACATCATTCTGCTTGTGCAGTCAAAAGCTGTTTTAATAAGGGTTATACCTGCAAAAAAACATTCTTCAGTCTTCCCAAGGACCCAAACCGATAAGTACCACATTATAAGAAATTTTCATTGTTAAAAATATAATTTATACAGGGTATCCCATTAGTGCGTTATTGTTCATTATTTTGTTGTAGACACGCAAGAAAGTTTTAAATTAAAGTTATATGGATTTGAAAAATACCTACATATTTTAAAAATATCTTTGGATATACAGGGTGTCACGTTTTTGCCTGGCAAATTAAAATGTATGTTTTTTAAATGGAACACCTTGTATTTTATTTTATGATAAAATTATTAACACCCTAAATTATTGTAAAGACGAATTGATACAGAAAAATTTTATCAGGTATGTGTGTGGTTACCTTTTAATAAAAGCCTTGCGGATCCACTCCTTTGCGATACCTGTCTTAAATATAACAAAGATCACGTTGAATTAGATGATTTTTCTTTTTATTGCTTTTTAAAGGCATATGATAACGCCAATCCAGATACATTTGGAAATCTGCAACTGTCAAATGATGAATTTGTAGAACTAATATTCAATATTGAAAAGATATTTCAAAATAATTTTGAAGAATCGGCTACAAAAAATAACATTTGTACCACACTTTTAGAATTAATTAACCCAATACCCTTTAGTCATCCATGCTAACGTTTTCCAAAAGAATAACTTATTTTATTTTATGTTTAATCTTAATAACTAAAAAATATACTGACAATTAGTTTGACAGAATTGTCATTTATTTAAAATTTTAAAAATAATAGCAGTCGGTTGATCAAAATATGAACGGTGATTGGCGAATTTATTTTTTTTTGCAGTGTTCTCACTACCTAGAATGGATATGAAATTCAACTACGAATATATTTCATATCCATTTTAGGTAGTGAGAACACTTTAACAAAATTAAATCTACAAATCACAGTTCATATTTTGGTCACCCAACTCCTATTATTTAAATTTTTTTAAATAAGTGACAATTCTGTTAAACTAATTGTCAATATATATTTTAGTTATTGATATTAAATATACATTAAAATTTTTGTGTAGACTCGATAAATAATAGCATTTTTGTTTTTATTGTGTCCACATTTAAAAAAAAATAAATTTTAATCAAACTACATGATACTAATTTAATTACGAGTATTAAAACTAAAGTCCTGAAAGTTTCGGTGAAGATGAGGACAGAGCATCTGCCTTCCACGCGAAAAGCCCGGGATCGAATCTAGGCCGAGGACTAATTAATTTTATTTTATAAAATTAGTCAACTTCGTAAATTATTTTAAAATTAGTTATTTTGTCTAAATAACCTAAAATAATTTTTTAAATTTGTAGATTTTCGTTAGTGGGTCGTAGAAAAAATATACTGACCATATCTAGTGGATTGTTCATATCACAATCAGACGATTGAGTACTCCGCATACGACGTCGTGCTCAAACTTCGTCTTTGTGTGATATTGCTATCATATCCACCCTTGTTGAACAAACTATAATTTATTTGTTTTCTTGGTTTAAACCAAAACTTAAGTTTTACATCAGAAATAGGAACTAAATTAATTTACTTTTTAAGTTTTCTTATAAAAATCGATATTACTTTCTCCAAGTACAAATTTAGTACCTACCTAAAATAAGTACTAATTATGTAATATCGTGTAATATTGTAATTCAAATTTCACATTACTATAAAGTTTCAAAATTCCCTACTTCGGTATGGTCAGATAAAAATTGAATATATTATATTAATAAAAACTGTCAAAGTATTACTTCTACAAATCTGTATTTTAATTAATAAGAATACATCTAAATATAACCAATATTGTTAAAATAAAAGCACAAATTCTTTATAATTCCAAAATACCATAGAGTTCCCAGACCTCAGTCGAAGCATTCGTTTATCTAGGTATAAACCCTTTGCGCGAAGAGTAACACTTGCCAGAGACACGGGGTACCACTTGATTTGCATCCACGAGCGTGACACAATTCTTTAACAATTGAAGCCCTTGGTGTAAAACGGATCCAAGCCACAATTTGTCGTGAAGTGACTGTTTTAGCTCAAAACATTTGTTAACGAGGATTTTACTAGCCACATACAAATTATTTTACCTCTAATCCGAAAGATGTGCTATTTTTCGTAATATGTATATTTAAATAATGTTTCTAATTATATTTGACAGATTTAAAACAAATTAAAAATTTAATTTCCCAAAACTTACTTAATATGGCATGTAACCAACCTTATTACGCCAAGGTTTTCAATTTTTTCAATAATAAAAAAATTGTTTAATCTGGGCCCGACTTTTTCCTCGAATCTAACAGAAAGCACCATTCCGTCTTGCTTGGTTCTCGACCGCCAGATCAAAGACGCCGACACGGAGTTGTGGAGCTGTATTGTATAAGCTGTGGTGTTACCTTAAACCGTATGTTTTAAAGCTTGTTTAGAAAGTGTAGATAGTCAACGAGTAAACCCGGTAACGCCATCTGCATTTAGGAAGCAAAATCAAAGCTCACTGCATATTTGTCAGCTCAAAATACTATAATGTAAATTCGACTTACCCTGTCTAAATAAACGAAAAAGGTTAAAACGTTATTTAATACTACCTTTACGATTAAGGTTTATAGTTTTTGGATGATTTAATAACACAATTCATTTACTGAAATACATTTTTATTTATATCTATATAGTTTAAATTAAAACATTACATTGAAGGTATTATTTTATTGAAAATTAGCTGTATGAATTGACAACTTGTGAATGTAGTCATCATAGATGGAGTATAACTGGTTGGTTCATGTTTAGAACTTTGGTAGGATAGCAGAAATAGAAGAATTAAAGTGTCGCAGTCTTTTTGGTTTTCAGAGAAAAAGATTGAAAGATACTGGCATATAGTTCTAAGAAAGATGTGTCTTTTGGCAAGAGGTGCTCGATACGCTCCCACTGATTCAAGCGAACATGGACTCCATATCACCGAGATATAATATATCTTCCATAAGCCATATAAGGTGATAACAGAACAAATAAAAGAGTCAGAAGTGGAAGGTACGATCATATTTACACCGATGGTTCTGAAACAAAAGAAAGCCCAGGATGGGTAATATACTCCAGATCCTTAAACCTAAATATAAAATGGGTAGTTTCAGTGTATTTTAAACCAAACTCACGGGGATTCTAAGAGCAGCAAAACAAATCACGAGAAATAATATAACTGGAAGAAACATGCTCATCTACACAGACAGCAGACGAGGATTACTCACCCTGGACAGACTACGAATGTCTTTAGGGTCAGTACTATTATGGAATGTCACAAACTGTTTTACTAATTTACTTGCCAAAAAGACAGCCAATTAAATACTTTTTGGACCTGGCCCTTCTATTGGACTGACAATATATTCAGAATTTCAACGGTTGAGGAGACAGATTAAAATAGACATTGAAAAAGCTTGCAAGAACCATATTAAATAGCAGGAAGATGTTATTAGTCAGAACCCTTCAAAATTCTGAGGAAACATTAATAAAAAAAGGCGAAAGTAGCATTACAAATTAAATGGTCTACAATGGCAGTGAACTTAATTCTCCTTAGTTAGTTCTAAACGCATTTGCTGATTATTTTGACAAGTCATGCCTACCTAAGTGTAATTTTAATATAAACTAGTTAATTGAAAGAGAGTTATTTATTTTTAGCATAAAAAGCTTTAATGAGACAGAAGTATCAGATGCGTTAAAACAAATCAAACCAAAACTTACGATAGGCTTCCATAGCATTGCAACGTTTAATTAATATCTGTTTAAAAAGTTCCACTGTACCTGAAATATGGAAATTATCTAAAGTATGCCCTACCTTCAAAAAAAAAGGAAAAATCAGATGTAGCAAACTTCAGACTAATTTCAATTATATCCAATTTCTGTAATATTTTTGAGATTCTACTCCATAAACATCTTTTCAATAATGTAAATTAATTGGATTTTTTTCATTTAATTTAATTATTTTAAATTAATTTTGATGCCTTGGTAGGATTCCCTACTCGACCATTCACTGTTGGGTTCTAATTATCAGTGCTGTTCCTAAAGTGGCGCTGGGAAACAGTGACAAAGCTTACACAGAACACGAGGCGACGTAACCTTAGCAGTTGAAGCCGATGACACAAAAAAAAATTGATTTTTTCTGAGTAGCACGGATTTATAAAAGGACGCTCGACTATTACAAATTTAACGAATATTTCTCATCACATTTCTTAAGAAATTAATAAGCAAACACAAACTGATATTATCTATACAGATTTTTCTAAATCCTTCAAAAGATGTTCTCTACTAACTTTATTTGCGTCGTATGTGACGAATCGTAAGCAATTTGTAATGGATAATGGGTTCAAGTCTATCAAATATTTAGCAAATTCTGGTGTTTCACATGGCAACAATCTAGGCCCCTTTTCCTTTAACATTTTTAATAATGATATTCAGGAAAAAATCGATGTCGAGTGCTTATTATATGCTGGTGATATAAAGAAATACTGTAAAATAAATTGTAAGATTGATTGTGACTGACTCTTTACGAATCTCTGTTACATTGAGGAATGGTGCTCTGTAAACAAACTTACGCTAAATGCATCCAAGTGTTATGTGTCCTTTTCTTTAACCCTAGAACGGTATTGTTTAATTTCTACCGCTTGTTGGTATGAACACGTAAAATTTACGCATTCGCAAATTTTTACATGTTCACTTTGTAAAATTACCTGTTTCATTAGTTTTTTTTTATCAGAACATAAAATAGTATTTTTAACATATTTTGATAACAAAACAATATTTTAAAATTAAAAAATTACAGTAACTGAATTTAAAAATAAAGAGAATATGTTTTCGTTTGATTTTTTTGAAACAGGTGCATATTTTTTTTTGGTATTCCCCACATAATGTTTTGGTACATTTTACGCAGTACGTAGTTGCCATTCTTTCCTTTAATGTAGGGCAAAGGTGGCAAAGGTCCCTTTTTTGATCCTTTCCCCTTCGATATTTGTTCTGGGTAAAAAGGTTTATTTAATATCTATTGCACTTACTGAACTAAGGTATCCTATTTGTTGACGTTGTGATTGACATGGTTTAATAAGACTTTTGTGAATTATTTAAAACCTGTTAAAGTTTTACCACCTAATGCTTCAACATTGTGTGACTAAATTATGTATGAATTGATGCAAGCCATGTTTATTATATTTTAAAAGACACATAGGGCAATTTGCAGAGACAGTCGTTAAGGAATAAGCGAACCCTAAAATGTTAAGCTTGGGGACACGTCAGATAAACGCACAACAAATAACTGCTTATTGGTATCGATGTGTATTTCTTACGTGTATACTTTTCAAATTGAAGCCACATCTTCTTTTGCTAAATAGTTGCAACTCTGACACCCAGAAATCTTCACAAGTGGATGTTTCTTGAGGCACTGCTGAAAGCTCGAGATCGCAACTCAAAAGAATTAGTGGAGAGGGCCCTTTCGCTACAAACCACACGTAAATTTTACGTACGATACCGCTCTAGGGTTAAAAAAATCTTTTTTGAGTATAAAATTAATAATACCACTCCAACTTTTACTGAAATATCAACAACATTGTAGCCAAAGCTAGTCATATGTATGGATTTTTAGCGAGAACTAGTAGGGATTTCAATAACTTACAAACCTTGAAAACTGTATAATATAGATACGTCAATTAAATCTTAAATATGTTTCAGTAGTATGGAGTACATACAACCAAGTACATTCAGATAACTTAAAATCGATTTAACAAAGGTTTCTAAAATTACTTTCTCTAAATTGCGATGGAATGTATTCTTCTGTGGTTATATCTTATGAGGACCTGCTTCAAACGCACCGCTTTCATTGCCTATCCATACGCAGATAGTTTCAATCAGTAATTTTTTGTACAAGTTAATTAATAATTTGGTAAAAGACATTCAATTTTGTTATCAAAATCTCATTAAATATTCTTAGGATTGCATCTCGAGGAAACATTACCTTTTATCTGTCAACTGCATGAACCAATACAAAACTCACCGTTGTTGCGAATGTGTTTAGACTATAATTTATTAAGTAACCAACCTGATATATTCAACTTATCTGTATTTCCATTGAAAAAAAGCATCCTTAAATTAATATTCCTAAAGATATTCTGTGATAACTAGATAGTTTTAAATGTAATTGTAATCTTAAATAAATAAAATAATTATCGGTAGTGAGGAACCTAATTAAAGAACATTCTCTTGTAAAATTCAAGAAAAGATGGGATGAATCAAGAAGCTGCAGACTTGCCATGGAGCTATCAAGTTATCCTGAAAACACTACAGCGAACAAATTCTTGACTATGACTAGACATAATATGCGACTGAGCACATGCATTCTGACTGAATATGGTCAAATATGGAAGCATCTACATATCATGTTGTTGTTAGAATCCGCATTTGCAGGAGGTGTGAACAAGATGAGACCATCGAGCATATCCTCTATGATTGCCTGCCGCACTCATTTAATAAAAGATTTGTGTTCAGCGAGAATTGGCTATTAACGGCCAATACAAGAAGGGGTTTTCTACTACATTGAATCTGTAGGCTAAATCACGAAGTAGAATGTGCCTATCTACTTAAGGAAGCTGTACAATGGGCCTAGTGAGACCTAAGTGCCGTGGGCGAACCCACCCTACACAGGTTTTAGATACAGATAGTGTCTTTCTACCATTCCGTCAGTTTTGTGGATGAAGAGGCGTAGTGCGTGTTTTCCTGGTGCTTAACAATTTCACCAATCCTTGCCATAATTAGTATTAAAAGTTTCTTCCTAGGTTAGAACGTAATTCAGGAGGGACTTTATGTCTCGCTATGACGTTCGTCATGAATGCTTCTCCTACTGTCGTCTCTTTCTGATTGGGAATGGGCGCTATTTCGGGCAACTTTGAGAAATAGCCCATAACAACCATCAAGTATTTGTTTCTCCTCTGTGTTAAGGAAAGTGGTCGGACGATAACTATGTCGATTCATTTGAAAGGCTTTCCGTAAAGGTATTGTACCATTTTACCTGGGCTTCTTGTTTTAGGCCCTTTCCTGCTATTGCATAGATCACATTTCTTATATCAGTCTTCTACATCCCGTTGGCAATTATTCCAATGAGGTATTTACGCATTCGTGCCAGTGTCCTAGCAATCAAGTTATTCGATACGAATAATTAGAGAGGATAGAGCAATGTTACGCTGTTATTCGGTAAAGTCAATTTATTTTTAACCTAACTTTTACAATATACAACTATTAATTTTAACGTACAACGTTTATCATAAAAATAATTTGTGACGTCAGGATCATCGACTTATATAGCTCCCTTAAACCTTCTCGAACCATAGAGATACTTTTTGACATGGATTAGACTGGATATCACAGAAAATCAAAGTATGTGCTGGATATAGATATTTATCACATACTACTATACGGAGAATGGTCGCACTGCGCAGCTTTCTGAGTGCCTTTTAAAAGGAGATAGAAAAGTCCGCCATTTTGAATCCTTATTACGTGTTGCCTACATCTTGGCGCAATATTTTTAATAGGTGTTTTAATCATCCGCTTCTGGTTCGGTTTTCCTGTTTTAATCTGACAGGTTAAAACGACTAAACCGACAATTCCGGAAGCAGAAGCGGATGAATAAAACGCACCTGATATTTTGCTTGCTGCTGTCAGTGTCAGTGAATAATATTTTTGAAGTCACAGTTTATTGCTAAAGAATCAGTTAGGTCACTCGGACCAGTTGAAAGTTCCAAAATAACATCCACTCCAGCGATACAAATTCAGGATACGCAGAAGACTGCTGTTTTATTATAGGCGGTTGTCATATATTGTATTATCCGAGTTGCACAGTGTATAAACTGAAACATTAAGATTAAAAGTGCCGACGCAGAGTGAGCGATCTGATTCTTTAGCTGTAAACTGTGTCACAGGGCTCAAAATGGCCGCGCCCTATGTTGAGCGTGTCGGACCCCTCTTTTTCCTCGTATAGTAATCAAAGTATGTGATATTTAGAGACTTTTCTTTCTTCTTCTTTTATTCATACATTTATTTATGACGACAGCACACATACTTTGATTACTATACGAGACAAGAGAGAGGTCCGACACGCCCAACATAGGGCTCGGCCATTCTGATTCCTATGACACAGTTTATAGCTAAAGAATCAGATCGCTCACTCTACGTCGGCACTTTCGATCTCAATGTTCCAGTTTATATACTGCGCAACTCGAATAATACAATATATGACAACCGCCTATAATAAAACAACAGTCTTCTGCGTATCCTGAATTTGTATCCCTGGAGTGGATGTTATTTTGGAACTTTTAACTGGTCCGAGTGAGCTAACTGATTCTATAGCAATAAACTGTGACTCCTAAAATAATGGCCGCATTCAGCAGAAGCAATCGATTTATGATTTTCTGTTGAATAATATATAAAAGAGCGATTAGTAATCAAATGATGAGTTATCGGCCGCCATTTGTGTACAAAAGAATATTGATCAATTATTTGTAATGTTAGATAATGTATCTGTTGAATTTGATCTCATTATACTAACAGAAACTCTCCAACTGTATGATCCACATTTGTTTCAAATTCCGAATTATGACACTTTATATAGTGAAGGACAACTAAATAGAAACGACGGAGTATTATGTTTTATTAAAAATAATTTAAAATATGAATCTAAAAACATTAATATAGGTGAGGTTAGAGGTTTAAACATTAAAATTACATCTTCTAAAAATAATATAAATATCACAGCTATTTATCGTTCCCCTAGTATTTCGCAATCCGATTTTAATTTGGAGCTGTTGAATTATTTGGATAGCTCCTCTAAAAGTGACATTAATATAATTACGGGAGATATAAATATGAATCTTTTGTCTGATAGTGAATATATTGAGGAATATAAAAACATTTTAAGTTATCATGGTTTCACATCATACATTAATGAGTACACAAGATTACCAAGTAAAACATGTTTGGATCATTTTTGGGTCAAGAGTCGATGGAGTGCAGAAAGTATTAACATAAAATCATTTATATTTAGACAATACATTACCGATCACAGTCCTATAGGGCTGACATTTCAAAATGAAACTACTAATAATAAACAACGCATTAGAGATACTAAAACATTTATAAATTATAAAAAACTTCAGTTAGATTTAGATAAAGTTAATTGGGAAGATATATATAATGAACTAAACGTAGATGATATGTGGGAAAGATTCATATCTAAATTAAAACATTATATAAATAAAAGTACAATGACAGTTTTTACAAAAAATCGAATAACGTATAAGAAAAAGTGGATAACAGCTGGCTTATTTAAATCTATAAAAGAAAAAGAAAAACTTTACAAACAAACTTTACGGAATCCAGAAAATGTTGAAATTAGAGAAAGGTATAGACATTACAACAATAAATTAAATAATATAATAAAGAAAGCCAAACGAACATATTTTTCCCAACAAATTAATAATAATCAAAATACATCTAAGGCTTTATGGGACTGTGTGAATGATATTTGTGGAAAACAGAGACATGAAACAAAAATTGATGAAATAAAATTAATTGATGGTACGAAGGTTACTGATAATGATGAAATTGCTAACCACTTTAATAATTATTTCAGCACTATAGGCGAAGTGTTGGCCAATAAAATACCAAATTTACAGAATTATAAGGATAATTTAGACTTCTTGGAAAACACTATGTATATGTATCAAACTGACCAGTTAGAAGTGTTAGAAATCATAAAAAATCTTAAAAACAAAAAATCGCCAGGTATTGATCAAATAAGAGCAGAAAGTATAAAACAAATCGCTTGTAAAATTATTCATCCATTAACATTCTTAATAAATAAAAGTCTAGATACAGGGTGTTTTCCAAAAGTACTGAAGTGTTCTGTAATAAAACCTCTGTACAAAAGTGGCAGTAAACTTGATATTGGTAATTATAGACCAGTATCTCTTCTGTCGAATTTTTCAAAAATTTTGGAAAAAATAATGAAAAAGAGACTATGCAGTTTTTTAAATAAGTTTAAAATTCTATCGAATAATCAATATGGCTTTAGAGAGGGAAAATCGACAGATGATGCTATCTATAAATTAACTTCAACTATATATGATGCATTAGATAAAAAAACACCTATACTTAGTATCTTTCTCGACCTCTCAAAAGCCTTTGACACTGTATGTCATAAAAAATTGTTGGAAAAATTAGAAAAATATGGGATTCGTGGGAAAGCATTCGATATCTTTGAAAGTTACCTATCAAATAGATAACAGTTAGTACAAATTAACAATGTTAATAGTAACAAACAGATCGTAACCTGTGGTGTCCCACAAGGTACTGTTTTAGGACCTGTTCTTTTCACACTCTACATTAATAGCCTACTACACTTAGACACATCCGCTAAAATAATAAGTTTCGCTGATGATACTGCCGTTCTATACTCTTCATCTTCATGGAGGAACCTAAAAGAAAAAGTAGAAACTGGATTCCCTAAAATATCAAAATGGCTTCAGTTTAATAAATTAACATTAAATTATGAGAAAACTAGATACGTACCATTTTCCTCTTATGCGACAGGCCTTCCTATGTTGGGTCCATTAAGTGTGGGATTAAATAACGAAGTTTGTGAATCTTCATCAATAAAATATTTAGGGATTATTGTGGATAGGCATATGAAATGGGACCTTCACTTAAAACAACTAATAAAAAAGTTAAGATGTTTTCTACCAAAATTTAGATATCTATGTGACTTTCTAAACTTACATTGCTTAAGGTCTCTTTATTTTTCTTTAATACAATCCTTATTAGTATACGGTATCATTGGTTGGGGAGGTGTGTATGATAATACTTTGAAAAATGTTAATGTAATACAAAAATGGATTTTAAGAATAATTTACAAAAAAAATATTTTATACCCCAGTAATGCACTTTACGAAGATTCCAATATCTACGATATCAGACAACTATATTTTCTACAGATATTATTATTTTTAAAGAAATCTAAGATTATATTAATATATCATGACCATCCCTACAATACACGTCGACCTGATGCTATTTTATTTTCGCGATCTGAAAAAAGTATTGGCCAAAGATGTAGTGATTATCTGGCTCCTAGAATTTTTGTTTTGATACCTCAAGAAATAAAGGACATTTCTTTGTACAGCAGATACAAAAATAAACTAAAAATCTGGCTCCAAAAAGAGCGTAAATTAGCAAGTGATGCTATAAATCAGATTTAAAAATTTTAAAATTTAAAAATATGTATATGTATCTTTCTCTCCATAAAAACTGTCACGATAATAAGATTGGTCTATTTCTTTATGTTTTTATTTATATTATCTTTCTATTTTTAATATTTTAATTGTTATTTGTAATCTAATTTGTATCTGCATTTTATATTTTTTTAGGTTTGTTCTAATTTAAAAAAATTATTTAAATTTATGTTGTTGGGTTTTATAGGGACATATATGCTTTGTATGTATTGTATATGTGCCTTATCACATACAAGCAGTTTTAAACTGCTTCTGTGACTGCCCCCTATTGTTTATTCAATTTTTTTTTAACTGTATATGTATCAATGTATTATCTGAATAAACATTATTATTATTATTATTATTATTATTTAAAACATCGAATTTGAAATACGATTAGTTATCACATCGTGATTAGATTTAGAACTCATACCAACTGAAGAGAATTGTTTTGTGGTGGTTCTAGTAACTCATAACCTTATTTTATGTTTATTTTGAATTCATTTTTACACTGGATGTGTCATTTTTCACTGAAATGGAGGACTTTGAAGTGATATATGTTTATAACAATATGAAATATATTGTAGTTGGTAATGAAGTGTTGCATAATGCATTAAAATCAGGCAAATACATTAATTTGTAATTATGTAGTTGAGTAATTTATTTGGTGTTTTATTCTAAATTTTGTACCTATGTTTTAGATGATGATTTTTTTCTGAAGTACATGTAACTTTTATGTCGCCTGTCGAAGTGCCTAAAAGGTTCATTCAGGCGATTCACTAATCGATAAGTCATCGCTAAGTTATCGTTTGATAATCGGTTGCTTCTGCTGAATGCGGCCAATATTCACTGACACTGACAGCAGCAAACAAAATATCAGGTGCGTTTTAATCATCCGCTTCTGCTTCCGGAATTGTCGGTTTAGTCGTTTTAACCTGTCAGATTAAAACAAGAAAACCGATCATTCCGAAGCAGAAGCGTATGATTTTAACGCACCTATTAAATATATTGCGCCAAGATGTAGGCAACACGTAATAAGGGTTCAAAATGGCTGAGTTTTCTATCTCCTTTGAAAAGGCACTCAGAAAGCTGCGCAGTGCGACCATTCTCCGTATAGTAAAAGAAAATCAAAGTATGTGATACAGATGTTCTTTCTGTTCTTTCTTCTTCTTTTATTCATACATTTATTTATGACGACAGCAGCACATTGCGGGGTGATGAGTGACATTGCTCTTCTTATTTTATTCGTATATTTCCTCTAACACCTGCACGCTACTGCAGGGTACAGGATTAACATTATAAATAGGCAGGAGTATATGAATTTATTCGTAGTACCCAAGTTGTACAATAATTGACTAGTAATCTTTTCTAATTATAGTTTTGACCCAAACTGGTTAATTTATAAATTGTACTAATTGTTTCGTTACGAGTTCGCTTATTTGTTTGGCCACTTACATCGATGGAATTAATAATTAACGAGCCAATTTTAACGAGTACGTTTCCTTCTTATTTTAATTAATTTATCAGGTCCAAACCCATATAACAAATTTCAAGATTTTGTTATGACAGCTCGAGAACGAGTTGTTAAAGAAACACGACAATAGTCTGTGCTCTTAATGTTATTCAGGTCTGGTTCCGATTGTCAGGTAATGAAAATTTCACAATAGGCGAGTCCGGCTTAGCTGACGTCTCTCGTTCTGATTTAGAAATACGATCCGCGGTACCTGAGAGGCGCGTTCGTTTTTGATTGTTGTTTTGTGATATTTGGGAGTCTTAAGATTTTTGGCGATCAGTTTTAAATCAATTTTTAGAATTTCGATGATTAAAAAATTTAAATTAGTACACTTTAAAAAATTACAATTTTTGTTAAAAAATTGCATACATAATATGTTAGAGGTCAATAATTGTTTTCAATTATAATCTAATGGCTTCTAAAGAATTGTGTAGTAGGTACTCTGTATATGTTAGGGCCATATATTTGAGAAAGTATACGTATAATACCGTAATATAACCTCATTAACATACCTTTAAAGTATGGTTATAATATAATTATTCGAGCCTAAATTTCACCTAACACAACTGTAGGTAAAAATTTGATATGAACCAGAGATTCTTAAGCCCGTGGTGTTTTCTATCTAACAATTAATATAATCAATCCAGAACAAAAATATACTTGTTGTTCCGTGAAATTAATTTCTAAACTTACTATCTTTCCTAATTTTGAATAACAATTTCTCACAGACACCTTGTACTGATCCTAGATAAATCTATACTATCACGATAGCCCCATTTCTACGTAGCTTGTTATTTATTTTAATTGACTTCTATTATGGTTATGTTTATATCATTGTTTTTGCATGTGTAACAACTGTCAGAGATAAGGGAGATAAAGATAGGTAACGCAGTTAACATCTGACCCACTATGTAGCGCTTACATCGATATAAAACAACGTAGCGGGAAATTTAAAAACCTGATAATAAAGGTTGTATAAATATCGACTGCATTCTCATGTTCTAGTAAATAAATTTAAACAATGTAATTATACTAAATTATTTATTAAAAAGAATACTACACTTACAGTCAGTCTATTGTCGATTAATTATTGTAAATCTATTCTTGACAAATATTTTTTAATTTTTTATCGTTATTTGTAACATTACATTTCTGTTTTTATTTTGTAAACGAATGACCAATGGTTTGTTATTAAAAATTTTGAGTGCAAACTCAATAATGGGAATTCAGATATTTTTTCCTATATCAAATCTTCTTTCTAACGTTTTGAAACCATTTTCTTGTTCTAAAACAATAAACAATACATAAATACCTACTTTGTGACAAATTTTGATTTCTATTTTTGTTACTTACATGACTAGATCTTTTTTTGGTTATTTAAAAAACGCCACATTGAAGTTGTTAAATTTATTTATGTGGCATGTGTTACTAATGCAATGTGATATTATAAAATATAATTATTGTTCTCAAATTTTAAACAAAAATAACCACAACCATTTCACTTAGTTCATGTACAGGTTAACACAATCATTAATTCAAAATTTAAAATTTAAATTCATAGTCCGTGATCTGTAAGTAATGTCGACCTTCACCCATCTGTTTAATGGATAAAAGTTTTTTTTTATTAAATAAAATATGTTTTAAATATATTGCAAATAGGTTTTCTAGGAAAATACGGTCACGGCCATTTTTTACTTTCCTTTCTGTGTGCAGATAAGGAAAGTATAGAAATCATGATAAAAGTTGCTTATGATGTCATTCTCTATTATTTTGTTCTTATACCTGATTTCCCTAAAATGGACTTAATTCGAGATATTTGAGGAAAGTGCAAATTTCGAATTTTGAAGATAACTCAAAAACGGATAAAGAAAACAAAACCAGCGTCTGCAGAGAGGAATGAAGGCGACCGTGCGCGCCTAGCGGCAATTTTCAAAATAATTTTAGTGACAGCTGTCAATTGAAGTTTTATTTGAATTTGTGTCTTGTAAACTCTTGTTTGCTTTGATATTGATCTTCGATTTGATGTTAGCACGTGGATAGTGACTTGTGCTTTGTTTCTTTTTGCTGTATTTTGAGTGTTAATTTATTTATTTTTTGGATTGTGATATTTTAATCATTTATTTGGAAATATGGAACTGTGTGCACATTGTGGCAAACAATTTTCACATAAATCACGATTGTTATAGGCATTTAAGAAATGTTCATAAAAACAATTTAAAATTTTTGGATTGTGACAGTGTCCATAAAACATATAAACAATTAAGAAATCATTACGTTACCATACATAATCATGGAATTTTCAAAGAACTTACAAAGTTTAATACAGAAGGTGGTGAGTTGTAAAATATTTATACATAGTACCTATTAACAATATTTAATCACATAATCATTTATTGCAGAATTCGCTACATGGAAAGATAATAAAGAAAAGAAAATGAAATGCTGGTATGTCAAAAACAGTGGAGTTAAATGCAATGGAGATAATTTTAGGACATATTATGTTTGTCATAGATCTCAACGTGTTAATGATGGTGATAATCATTTTGTAAACAACTCCTGTCTTAAAACCAAACAAATAAAAAGTCAAGGAATATCAAAGTTGTCACAATCATTCCCATCAACCTTGGACCTTGTATATGAAGCCGGCAAATATACAGTTACCCTACATTTACCCCATATGGGCCATACTTGCACATTGACACATGAACGTAAACTAATAGCAGGTTTGTAATATGTTTAAAAATATCTGCTCGTTTTTAATTCTTGTTTAATTTGCAGGAAAAATTTCTTAAGGTTTATCGTTTAAAAAAATATTACGATATTCGAGATAGTGTAAAGGCAGACAATAATTTAGAAAAAATTTACCTTCTTGATCGACATGATTAACATATTATAAAAGAGTTTTCATTGGAAGTTGATGTAACATTACATTCAAATGATGCTTTAAGTGTTGATTTATGGGTTGAGAGTATGAAGAAACTACAGGATGAATCACCTGTTTTGTTTTATAAACCTCAAGGGTTTCAAGATAATATTTCAACAACGTTTGAAAAACAAGATTTTATTTTAATTTTAATGACGAGTTTTCAGAAATCGCAATTGGTTGAATATGGCCTTGATAAAATTTGCATAGACTCTACAAATGGCATCAATTCTTACAATTTTTTATTAACACCTGTGGTTGTGATTGATAATTTTGGAGCTGGCATTCCTGTGGCTTTCGTATTATCAAATAAAACCCATACTTCTACTTTGTCATTTTTTTTTAAGTTATAGCAGACAAAGTTGGTTGCATAACAACAAAAATCTTTATGTCAGATGATGCTCCAGAATTTTAAAATTATATATATATATATTATGGGACAAACTGAACATCATTTATTGTGTACTTGGCATGTAGATAGAAATTGGCGCAAAAATTTACAAAAAATACAAGGAGATCAAGAATTTAAATCTAAGATTTATAAATATTTACGTATTTTACTTCAGGAACAAGATTCCGAAAAATTTGAAGAGCAGTTAGAGTTCTTTAACCAAGAATTAAGTAGTGATCCAAATACACAAGCCTACAATTATTACTCAAAACGCTGTCAATTATGGGCCTACTGTTACAGAAAAGGCCTTGATATGAAAATATTTAGTTTTGTTATAAATTATGTATATAATTTTGATGAAATATAAAAATTTTGTTATGACAAATCAATTTTACAATATACTTAAAAAAATTTAACTCCCCTGATAACTCAACTTTTACTGCTTAATCTCAGGGTCCGTAGGTTCAAAACAAATATAATGATTTGGATCTTAGTAAATCGGAAAATTCTTACTTTTAAGTTTAACTGATTTACTCGAAAATTCCCTCAACGTTTGGTGAACTTACATATAATAATTTTGAAACTAAAAAAAATTAAAATATTAATACAATAACTACACTAAAGTTTTTCTTTCTTCTTATACTCGTCGACCTTCTCTGCAACCTATTTACGCCTCACTGTTTAATTTCGTTTTTCCCCTTGTACCCTATGTGTACCTCACTGCTTATTTTGCTTTTCCCTCTGTACCCTCTAAATCTGTTTTTGTCCTGGTGCTTTACCTGACTCTTTCTCCTTTACTGTTTTCAATAAAAAAATGTACCTTACTTTCCTTTTAAAATTGTTTCATTTATGTTCCAAATGACAATATCCAATAAGTAGTTCATTCTTTACAATATTTATTTCCATTCAATAACCCTTCTTCATATAAAATCCAATCTTTCCAAATTTTTATCTGACAATTTCTAAAAATTTTATGACAATTCTCCTAATTCTATCTGACAAATCTTTCATAGTCTACATCCTGATTTCTTTTTAAAATTTTATTTTTCAGGACCGACCTTACCCATCAAACGTTGATTATCAAATTATAAATTTGAAAACCAATAACATGTAATACTTTTAATTTTGAATAAAAATATCATATCAATATATACCTTGAAGAAAAGAAAAACAAGCGCATTGATAATTGTATAAGTGCTCTTATAAAACTAACGAGAGACAATATATTTAAGCAAATTAAAAAAACTGTAAAGGGCAAGGATTCATATCGAATGAAGTTAATTCATGCAAGTCATACGAATAGTTTAAATATTAACAATATTGTAACGGTTTGGCTCTACGGACGAGACAGTGCCAGGGTTTGCCACAACAGTACGAGACAACGAACTGTCAAGGTGACAGGAAACCCAACCTACAATCGGGCAGGCTGACAGAAACTTGGAGAAAGTGTGAGGAATGATCGAGAACGGTCATGGAAGCCGTTACCATGGATTGTTGATGATATGACACTGTCAATTTGGAGTGGAAGATAGAAAGCCGGTCAGCGCGTGGCGGATCAACGTTTCAATTGTAAATAGTAATAATTGTAAATAGTTTACGCGTTCGGATAGTTATTTTTTTTGTATTTTAATTAAATAAATAGTTTCAACCCACACTCGTGTTACAATTGGTGTCAGGTGTGGGATACGAAAAAAGAAGATGTCTAAGAAGTTAAATCAGTTGCTGGTTGCAGAGCTCAGAAGAGAGCTAGAAGAACTTGAGCTAGACACGACGGGACCCAAGACGGTGTTGGTAGCACGTTTGAGGGAGTACTACGAAAGTCGAGGTGACGATCCTGATGCCATAGAATTTGAAGATCCCTCCCTGAAGGCTGTGAAGTCCTTTGCCGAGCTTGCCGAAAAGATGTCCAACCTGTCTACGGAGATGTCCCTTCAGCGAGATGAGCTTGCAGAAAAGATGGTTAACCTGTCTACGGGGGTTAATGAAGAAGTTTCTAAACTCTCCACCGAGATCTCCGATCAGCGAAATGAGCTTGCTGAAAAGATGACCAGCCTGTCCTCCGAGATGTCCAACCTCTCCCGGGCCATGGCTAATCAGGCAGCAGAACTGCGAGCAGAAATTTCCCAACAGGAAGAAAGAATAACCGGTGTGATCGCTCAACAGGAGGAAAGAATATCCGGCGTCGAAGAAGAGATCCAGAAATTACAAGATTTCCTGTCCAATCCGCCACCTCCTGGAAGCAGAGAAGAGGAACCCAACCCCGTGGTAGAAAGGCTGGAGAGCAATCTTTTAACTCTCGAGATCAAGCTCGATGCGATCGAAGAACGATTCTCCCGCCAGTCTTCAAGAGGTGAAGATCGACGAGACTTCGGCGCTGTAGGAGATACCAAAGCCAGAATGAAGCCACCTACCTTCGACGGCAAGACCTCCTGGCTCAACTATCTCAAGCAGTTCAACGCAGCGGCCGACGCCAACGGATGGTCCCCTGGAGAGAAGGCAGTAGCACTCATAGTTGCCCTACGTGGTGATGCTTTAGATGTCCTGCAGACCCTCCATGCCGACGAGTCCAAAGACTTCGATCAACTGGTGAAGCGTCTAGAGATGAGGTATGGCCAAGCACACCTGGAACAATTTTACCAGTCCCAACTTAAGAATAGAAGACAGAAGGCAGGTGAGTCCATCCAGGAGTTCGAAGCCGACGTTGCACGGATGGTACGCTTTGCCTATCCCTCGGCCCCTGAAAGCGATCTCGAATGCCTAGCTGTCCAAGCGTTCGTCGATGGAATGAGAGACCAGGAGTTGCAGAGAGCACTGCGCCTAGCCCGTCCCAAGGTCCTGGTGGATGCACTGTCAACGGCGTTGGAGTTTGAAGCAGCAACTGCAGCGTCCCGTGCCCATGACCGAGTCCGAGCCGTCACCAGCCACTCCAGCGAAGAGGAACACCATGTAGAGTCCAACAGGGAGATCCTAGAACAGCTGGTGAGCCTGATGAAGACTATGGCGATGAAGAAGAGGAGATCAGTACGATGTTGGAGCTGCGGAGAACTTGGTCACGTCAGAAGTGCATGCCAGCATCGTGACAAGACCATCCATGAACTAGTACGGACCAACCTGCAGTTAGCTAGCGACCGAATGAAGAAGTACTACGACAGCCGAGCAGCAGAGTCCTGCTATAAGAAACGTGACCTAGTATGGCTCTACAACCCACGAAGAAGGCGGGGCTTATGTCCAAAGCTGCAGAAGAGCTGGGAGGGTCCATATGTCATCAGGAAGAGGATCAATGACGTAGTCTATCGAATCTACAAGGCTCCCAGAGGAAAACCGATAGTAGTCCATTCTGATCGACTAGCACCATTCGCCGGAGACCACGATGAAGGTATACGAATACAGCGTCTCCAGGACGGAGAGAACCCTACGTTTGAAGACTTTATGAGAAAGTTCGGAGGAGCTGGAAGGGCAAGGTATGGCATCGTTAGAGAAGTTGAACAAGATCTGTTCCAATTGCCTGAAGAATACTCTCTTGTCCACAGCACTTCTGCCAACCTCGACATCCCACATGGTTTGGCCAAGATCTTCAGGGACAAATACGGTCGAGAAGAGGAACTGAAGAGACAGCAACCAGCAGTGGGAAGTATTCTGAAGCTTCAAGATGGTCAACGCGTTCTCTTCTACTTGATGACCAGAAGTACATTCCACCAACGACCGTCGTATGAAACCCTCTGGAAGACCCTAAAACTGCTTAAGGAGCAAGTTCTAGAGCTCAACCTGTCCAAACTAGCCATGCCGAAGATAAACTGCGGTCGTGATGGTTTAAACTGGAGAACTGTTCGAAATATGGTTGAAGTTATCTTCAAAGACACGGCAGTAGAAGTTTTGGTCTGTAGTTTCCACCTCCGAGAACCTGGACAGAAAACCGTTCCCTGTTACTTCCACAAGACATCTTACTGCAAAGAAGGTACCAATTGCCGGTTCAGCCACAACCTTGAAGACATCAACAGCATTCCAGGAGGAATGCATCTGAGGAGGGGGCAGTGTAACGGTTTGGCTCTACGGACGAGACAGTGCCAGGGTTTGCCACAACAGTACGAGACAACGAACTGTCAAGGTGACAGGAAACCCAACCTACAATCGGGCAGGCTGACAGAAACTTGGAGAAAGTGTGAGGAATGATCGAGAACGGTCATGGAAGCCGTTACCATGGATTGTTGATGATATGACACTGTCAATTTGGAGTGGAAGATAAAAAGCCGGTCAGCGCGTGGCGGATCAACGTTTCAATTGTAAATAGTAATAATTGTAAATAGTTTACGCGTTCGGATAGTTATTTTTTTTGTATTTTAATTAAATAAATAGTTTCAACCCACACTAGTGTTACAATATCATTGAAGTTAACACAACTTTTTGGAAAATAAAGTCATCGACCAGTGACATTTATTATACTGTTTGTAAATCAAATGAAGTTTGTGTTCTAAAATTTTGTCCACTATCCTGCAGACAATGCAAAATTTGTATTCATAATTTTTCTTGTAGTTGTCCAGATTTTTATGTTAAATGTAATATATGCAAACATATACATGCAATAGCATTGTATTTAAACTCGCCAGCTACTAATAAATCTATAAATCAGGAAACACATCCACAGGAACTAGTAGAATCTCTCATACATCACAACCATCAGCATGATTATTAAAATAGTAGTTCCAGATTAAAATCCAAAATGGACCTTTTATATAGCGCCATTTCTGAAGGGCTTGATGATGAGGCTACTTTAGAATTAGAGAAAACTTTAGATAAAGCCCTCAATATATCCACCAAATCAAGTGTCCATAACAAAAGATAAGGAACCTGCAAATAAGAAGGTGTGTAAACAAATTGGTTTTGAGGCTACCAAGAGAAAACGTTCAAAATCCAATTCTTTAAAAACACCTACAGATGTGTAATATGAATAGGATTAAATATAATATTAAAATTTACATTATACTAGTTTTTTAATTTATTACCCCTGTTACTTACCATTTCTTAGACACCAATAAGGTATCAACTTCAGTACAATAAAAATAAATTATGATTATTGTTTTATAAATAAATTTATTCAGTATTAAAACTTGAGTAGGTAGATACATCTAATCAAAGACTGGAACAATAACTTTCAGTTGTGATTATTGAACATACTGTAAAGTTAATAGGTATTACAAGAGTACGATTTTATCACAGGCTACATCATAATAATCTGCGAATTGCATCTGTAATTTTTTGTAGAATGGTAAAGAATTATTGAACACATTGAAATTATGAACAAAATTTTCCATTCTTTTGATGTTTAAAATGTTAGGATTGCTTTTAAAATTATAATTAGGATTGTTAAGAAATGCAAAATATTGAATATATAAACGTATATTTTTTTGAGATACAAAATAAAATAAAAAATGTGGATAGAAAATGGCGGTCGTGAGTATCTCCCGACTCGATGAGTTCCATAAGTTGCCGCTGAGCGCGACGATCGGCTTCATTCCTCGCATAATTTTATACCAACACAAACTATCACGGCATAAGAAAAGCTTCCATGCAAAATTTCAAGTGACAGTCATTGATTACTTTATGTGTTAATTTAAATTTTCATGTATTTTCTTTAGTTTTTTTTTGTTGTAAACATTTTTATAAATAGATAAATAAATTATCATGTCAAAGTTTTTTTTAATTGTTTTATTCCATTTAAGCTATATTATGCTACACATGTACGTATCGTACGATTTTTTTTGTCGAAATACCATTTTTCTACTTTACTTGTACGATTTCTTAAAAAAATATTTGGCAACACTGCTCTGTCTTCAAACGACGTATATTTTTAGTTAACATCTGAGACGCACAGATGACATCATCGTTGCTGCGGTCGTTGCGTTTCCTATCTTTATGTCCCTAATCTCTGGCGACTCTATATTGATTTCTCGGTGTACCTAATAGAAGGTGTGATTGTTGTATGAATACATTTTAAGGTTTGACTTTTGTTTTATCTTTTCCGTCCCTTTTATGACGTTTTAACGTAGCAGAGACGTTTTAAATAAACAGGACATACTTCCAGTTGTTGTCCAAGTTTAAGGAAATCTTGATGGCGTAAAACAAATCAATTTTATTTCTTTTTATTACCGAAGTTTATCTTGATAAACGCTTGATGTAAATGTAAAAATGTAAATTTTTACTCGTGAACAGGTCAAACTACTTCTGAACTTACTAGCACTGGTTAATTCTGAGAATCCACAAAATATTCTTTGGTCTGTAGAATTTACTTAAAATTATTAAATCCATAACATTGTATTAAAACGTATTTTTTGTTAAATAATTGTCATCATGATGCCCACATTGCCGTATTGAATAAACTCAAAGACTAAATCTAGGTTTTCCCGCCTGACAGTTTGTCAGTCATCACTTAAATGCATCCGATCTGTCGCGGCGCGACTTCAATTCTTAGTAGATATTTGATTTTTATTTATTCGCATATGACGTCGATCGAAGTGCCTTGACGGGTTCCCAGATACGAGATATTTTTACTGAATCTTAAACTGTTCAGGCAAACGTGGTTAAAGCTGTAGCTCTGAAACTAATATTTCGCTTTTCGTCTTATGTTGCAACGCTTCCGTATCATTCGATATTTATATTTTTGTTAAAGAATTTTCCGGAATTTAATATTTGTTCGACTTATTTAAACCGTAGGGAATTTGATTAAATTGTTACTAAGAATATCAACAAATTGAGGTAGACAACATAACGCATTACACCTATATTATTACTGTGATTATCCATTAATAGATTAAAAAAATATAATTACAAATCTTGAAAATGTTTCTTCATTAAATTTAGGCCATTAAATATTTGTTTGTGTAATAAGAATTGATATGATGGCCCTATCGCACGAAGATGAAGTTTAAGCATGACGCCGTAGGAAGGTAAACTTTAATTTTAAATTATTTAAATACATCTTAACTGTATACAGGTATGGAAATATAAATGCAGACCTTCTCTTTTACAGTTAATTGGACAAGGTAAAATAGGACCACGCGTGAAACAAAGACCGCCGAGCAGTGTAATACCTATTCTGCAACGTGGTACACACTACGTAGGACTAACACCCCAGTCTCACTTACGTTTGTCTTTAATATATTTGGCCGTGTTTAAATTTCCGTAGCTGCATGAACAACATAATATTGTCACGTTAGTTTTTGGTAACTCAATTTATTTCAACTCAACTTTTACAATTTAACTATACAACTAATAACGAACGTACAACTGAAAACTCTGATGTCACGATCATCATCTTACATAGCTCGGTTTAAACTTCTAGAACCTTCTCGAATCGTCCAGATGTTTCTTGACATGGAATTACATTTCTAGACTACCGTCAACTGGTGTAAAGTCGGACAATATTTTGCGTTTTTTTAAGATACTGCAATCAATTTTACCTTCAAAATTATCCAAAAATTCATTAAGTTAGATCTAGGCACTACTAATGATATGGGCTATTTATAGTTTGCAAAAAAAATCAAGAACTTATTTTTTTTGTGAAAAATGAGTGTCCAACTTTCCCCGCAAAATGAAGTGAAGTTGGAACTGGCTTTAAATGTACATAAAACCAACTATTGAAGTCTATATAAGCAGAGTTGGACAAGAAAAAATATAACTTTAATTTAAACACTTAAAAAAATAAAAATGCTGTTAAGAGTACAAATATTTTATTCTAAATGAAACAAAACTTGAAAATATTTTTTTTTCTCTAAAACAAGTTGACAAAGAGCAAACTACAAAAGAAAGGAACTTAAAAAAAGTTTAAATCTTGATTGAAGCGCCTAAAAAGCGCCTACCCTATAAAATCATAATTGAGATCTTCTTCTCAACTCAATGGGATTTCTTAACAAAATCTTGATATCTTCGTTGTAAACTACTGATCTGTCGGGAACATCTGGATAAACAAAGTAGTAATAATTACCCCTGCATACCTTTTCAGAAAATATCTTTCTTATGAAGTTTATAGTACAAAAGATATCTTCAATTTTTCCAACAAAGTTTAAATTTCTTTTATTGGCCTCGAACTTAACAACAACAAATCGGTCCTTTTGAAACACAGTATTATTAGGAACAGAAGGTTTTACAGCCCTATTTTTATTTAGAGCATCACTGTTATTTGCGTCATCACCACTACTTTCAGCATTATTGTTTACTGAAACTTGATCTGATTTAGCATCATTGTTTGTTGGAACTTGATCTAAGTCCTCGTTCTCGTCTGATTCAGAAATGAATGTTGAAGCTTCTTCACCAGATTCGTATCTTCATCATTATTAGGAAATGATACACTTCTACCTGATACACTGGAAAGCTTTTTTCCTCTCGGTTTTCCTGTAGAAGACGTCGAAGTAATATTGTCTTTAAAAAAACTAGTAAAACTGTCAATCCAGTTCGTTTCTACAATGGTATTGTCATTAACGGGTGTATAGTCCGTTAATTTTTTTAAAACTCTGTCTGGATTGGGTGGTATGATTCCGTATGCTGCAAATCCAGCCTTAACGTTATCGGCAGAGCAAAGACTTATTTTTTTTATTGTCTTGGACAGCAAAGATGGGAAATGACTTTTGGGAAAAACGCCTCTATTCTTAGTTTTCCACTCTCTAAGAACAGAGCGCCACGCTTCTTTCATTGGTCTAAAATAAGAGACATCAAGTGGCTGGCAGAGGTGTGTGGAATTTGGTGGGGAAGTGTAAATTCAATGTTATTGTCCTTACATTTCTTGATCACTGATACAGAGACATGGCTTAAAAGGTTGTCACCCAAAATAATTTTTTTACCTTGGAGCTTAGAAAAATACGGCAAGGCTATTTTATTAAATCAATCTTCAAAAGAAAATTGGTCATACCAGCCACTCTTGCTTCTATTATACACAGCACCTTGGGGCCCATTTTCAATCCATGTTGGATACAAATGTTGTGCCTTATACACAACATATGGCGGGAGAACATGGCCAGACCCTGCAATGCAATCATAACAGAAGTACTAGTTTTGGAACTATCCATAATACGGTCGCAATGTTTTGCTCATCTTTTGGCAATAACTGTAACTTTTCCCGGATCATCTGAAAAGTTAGTGTCGTCATAGTTGAACACATTTTCGGGAGGGACATTTTCGGGAGGGACATTTTCAATTAAATTGTGAAGCTCTTTAAAATAATTTTGAATCACACTCGATGTCACTTCTGCTCGCGCACGTTTCATATTTTGTGACTGATAATTCATTATGTCCGTTTAGAAAATTTTTTGACCATTCATATCCAGGAACGTTGTTATGAAAAATATTAATGGTCTTCCCAGTTCGATCTAAGTAAGACTTCACAGTAAGCCTAACATCTCTGGTAGTAAGTGGAAAATTCCATTTTGCTGCCGTCATAATGCCTTCGCTTAATATTGATTCCTCAGCTGCAGATAGGACTGTTTGGCTGCTATAATTTTTTTCGCGATTAATTCCCTTTAAGTAATTGTAAATTGTAAACTTGGGAATAGAATAATTTTCAGCTGCCTTCCCAAGATTTAGCTTCTTTAATCTTACATCTTGAACTGCCTTGCGCAAATTTTCTTTAAAATAATTTGACTTCGGTGGCACTCCTAATTTCCGTTTATAAGTGCGAATCATTTTGTCCAACTTGCCCCTACAAAATATTTAATAAATATGCGGGTAGTACTTTTACGGTTTGTTACTAACATAATAACGAAATATAAACACAAATATCACTATCCTATTATTGTCCATACGTCAGGTACAATAGTTATAAAACAGAATTTCAAAACACAACAAAATTTCCTATTATATTTACGTAAAAATATGAATTACTTACCGCTAGTAGATCTACCTCTCCTGTCGGCATAAACCATACTACAGTTCATCAAATTTCTAGAGGTGTTCGACGCCCAGACAGAGAACGCGCTACGTGTGACTAAGATAGCTATTGTACAGTCTGCTAAACAAGTTATTTTAAATAGTTTTTAATATTTTTAGGTAATTAAATTTTAAAAGTGTGGAATAGTTTAGGGATTAAATTGGTCTGATTGGACTTTCTTAGAACGTTTTTAAAAGCAGCTAAAGATAGTATGTAGAATTGAAAATAATTATTATGCCATAAAAGGTGTTTTGGTATTCCTTCAACCTTTTGAAATTGAGTCAGAAAATATAAATTTTATAGGATAGCGGAAAATACCTATAATTTTTTTGTAGGCCTTTGTAAATCGTGGGAATAGTTTATATTTTATTCCTACCTTATTAAGGAAAATGGTATCTATTATTAATAACGGTTGTTTCTGAAACATTACTAAAATTTTCGAAATTTTGTTTTTCTACAAAATAATAAACTATACTATTTAGAAAAAAATTTATTTCTCTTATAATTTTATAAAAAATAACAGGGGAATATTTACATTTCTTGATCTATTAAACAGAACGATAAATTATCTCGACGAATGACACCATGTTTGTGTTAAATATGCAGGAGAACAAATCTTATGAGTGACGTTAAAAAAAAAACATTTTATTAACAAATCACAATAGTTAGTATATATAACATATAGACATAGTATGTAAAGAGTGGACACTGGATTACATACAGGCATATGAACAACACACCCGCTTAAGACAGTGGCTCAGTCTCTGTAGTCATACCAAGTCTTCTCTTGCAATTTTCGAATTTGATTCTGCTTTGGGATTTTGTAAAAATATCAGCAACCATTTTATCTGTAGGCATGTACTGTATTTGAACTTCTCCTTCAGAAACAACTTCTCGGACATAATGATGTCTAATATGAATATGTTTAGTCCGTGAGTGATATACAGGATTATTTACCAATTTAATAGCACTTTGACTATCACAGTAAATAATGGTTGATTCATTTACTTTATATAGTTCTGTTAGAACCCATCGAAGGAATAAGGTTTCTTTTAAGCCATCTGATAACGCAACATACTCTGCTTGAGTACTAGATGTAGCAACAGAAGACTGCTTTTTGCTTCCCCAAGATATCGAGCTACCAGTAAACATGAACACGTAACCAGTTAAAGATTTCCTAAGGACAAATGGTTACAGGCAATGTCAGAGGAATATAACTCCTTGATTGCTAAAGAAGTTTTTACATTAGTAGATAAGCCTAAAAATGTAAATATAATACCATGTAAATGGGTTTTTAAACAAAAAAGGAATTCCGAAGGCAAAACTTTAAGGTACAAGGCCAGGTTAGTTGCTAAAGGTTTTGTACAAAGGTATGGCATAGACTATGAGGAAACTTTTGCACCCGTAGTAAGACATGAAGTACTAAGAATGCTTATAGGTCTTGCAGCAAAATTAAATCTGAGTATAGACCATATGGATGTACAAACGGCTTTTCTAAATGGCGAACTTACCGAAACGGTTTATATGCAACAGCCTGAAGCTTTTATACAACCAAATTTAGAACATAAAGTATGTTTTTTAAAGAAAGCTATATATGGCTTAAAACAGGCTTCCAGAATGTGGAATATTAAAGCACATAATATATTGCTAGAGTTAGGTTTAAAACAAAGTAATTACGAGCCTTGCGTTTACTACAAAATTTCTGAAAAGACTATATTTTTTCTCGCACTGTATGTGGATGATTTCTTTTTATTTTGCAATAACGAGAAAGAGAAGCTAACTATTAAGTCAAAGCTAATGTCATTTTTTCATATAAAAGATCTTGGTAGAGCTGAATACTGTTTAGGTATCAGAATTACCTACAATGATTCAGATTCAGGTAATAGCATAAAACTTGACCAAACTCATTATGTCCATGAACTTTTGAAAAAATTTCAAATGGATGAGTGTAAACCCATTCGAACTCCAATGGAATCAAACTTAAAATTGATAAAATTTGATGGAGTATTACCTGATGTACCATTGCTGTTAAATATGCAGGAGAACAAATCTTATGAGTGACGTTAAAAGACAAACATTTTATTAACAAATCACAATAGTTAGTATATATAACATATAGACATAGTATGTAAAGAGTGGACACTGGATTACATACAGGCATATGAACAACAGTTTGTTGGTGGTTTCATGGGTTTCATATCAATTTTTTGTAATTGTAGTTTACACGTACATATACCTCTTAACACTTGTTTGCTTTATTAAAAAAGTGTGTTGTTGTGATTTACGTCGAAATAAGTCAAAAACAACTTGAAACCCCATATAAAATCAAAAAGGAGAAACGGAAAAAAATTGAGCCTGTAAATGAACACAACTCGGAAACAAAAATAGCTATCTAATAATAAAAAAAATAAAATTTGATTCTTGTGCAGCTTCATCTATATCATTAACTGTTTTTGGTTTTTTAATGGTTTTTCTTGGTGATGAAAATTCCGATATCTCACGGTTATCGATTCTTTTTTTCTCTCCAGAAATGGGGACGACAGTGTTTTTAGATACTCCTGTGGCTGCAGCAAAACGATCATTTACATTTTTAAATGGTATTGAAGGTGAATTAAAGTTTCCTTCTCTTCTCATAAACTCTATAACATTGGCTATTATTTCGCGAGATTGACTGTTAATCACGCGGCCTCTTAATTTGCTATTAAACTCCATACTTAGGTTCTATTAAACTGTAATGAGCAAAAAACACAAACGAAAATAAAAGAAATGTTTTAGCGAAATTTACATCTGACATTTACGTCTGAATGAAATAGTGAAATACTTGATGCGCAGAGTGTACTTTCATTGCGTAAATCCGTCGGGGTGCCTGTCAGTAGTGCTTTCTCTGTCTAGCCGTCGAAAGCCTCTAGAAATTTGATGAACTGTACATCTTAACTGTATACAGGTATGGAAATATAAATGCAGACCTTCTCTTTTACAGTTAATTGGACAAGGTAAAATAGGACCACGCGTGAAACAAAGACCGCGGAGCAGTGTAATACCTGTTCTGCAACGTGGTACACACTACGTAGGACTAACACCCCAGTCTCACTTACGTTTGTCTTTAATATATTTGGCCGTGTTTAAATTTCCGTAGCTGCATGAACAACATAATATTGTCACGTTAGTTTTTGGTAACTCAATTTATTTCAACTCAACTTTGTTGAGAGGACCGAAAAAAAGCAATAACCAAGACTTAAAGGAAAGAACTGTTTTTAATCAAAATCTGACGTATTACATATATCAGTCATTTTTCTAAAAACCAAAAACAAAACATGTAAAACTTTGCAAAAACAAAAGCAAATCTTAATACTCCCACTTTTTGAAAAGTTTCATGTTAACCAAAAAACATCTTATTTAACAAAGCTTTTAGAAGTAATTCCCATTTTATTGCGGAGTTCTTCAAATTTCTTTTTATGCAGCCCCTTTGTAAAAATGTCTGCTTCTTGATCATCAGTTTTACTAAACATCGGTATAATATCACCAGCTTCATATTTTTCCCGTATAAAATGATATCGAATGTCGATATGCTTTGATCGACTATGGAATTCAGGATTTCTTATCAATTTTATAGCACTTTGATTATCAATAAATAAAATTGTAGGCTTTACAACCTTATCATCTTCACCAACATCTATTAAAAATTGTTGAAGCCAAATTACTTCTTTAACAGCATCCGATGCAGCGATGTATTCTGCTTCAGTAGTAGACATAGAAACACTATTTTGTTTTTTACTTGACCAAGTAATTGGAGCATTACATAATTTGAACAAATATCCACTAGTCGATCTTCGAGTCTTACGATCGCCAGCGTAGTCCGAGTCTGAGTACCCGACCAAGGTACTTAATTTATTTTGTTTTTCATATAGAATGCCAAGATCAGGGGTTTCAATTAAATACCTAATTAACCGTTTAACAGCATTCCAGTGCATTTCAGTAGGTTTACCTACATACCGGCTTAATACTCCCACTGCATGTGCTATATCTGGCCGAGTTACAGTGGCTAGAAATAATAGGCAACCTATAGCTTGTCTGTAAGGAACCTCATCTTCTTCTAATAACCTGCTTGCATCTAGAGACAAATCACAGTTGGGATCCATAGGAGTAGTGCAAGGCTTGGCATTTTCTAATCTAAATTTTTCTATTATCTGTTTAATGTAACTCTCTTGACAAATAAAAATAGATCCGTTAATTGGATTTCTTGAAACCTCAAGTCCAACATAATAGTTGACTTCACTGATTGTTATTTCGAATTTACTTTTCAACTCATCTAAAACTTCTTCAATTGCCAATTTTGACGAGGATATTAACAAACCATCATCAACATAAATGACAAGAATCACTTTAATATTATTGTTGTAGCCATGATATACACATCTATCAGCTTGGGACCGTATAAACCCACATTTTTCTAAAAAATTGTTGAACGTCTTGTTCCAGCACTTGGGTGCCTGCTTTAAACCATACAACGATTTTCTTAATTTACAAACTGTATTACTTGTACTATTTACATTCTGTAAGCCTTCTGGAATAGCCATGAAAATTTCTTCATCTAGATCACCGTAGAGAAAGGCGGTTTTAATATCAAATTGCATCATTTTATAGCAATTTTCTGCAGCTATTGCTAGGAGTATCCTTATTGAGTCGAATCGTGTTGTAGGGGAAAATATTTCATTATAATCAACTCCTTGTTGTTGTGCACAACCTTTTACACATAATCTAGCTTTATAGCGCGAAATCTCACCATTGGGATACCTTTTTACCTTAAATACCCATTTTGAATGCAAAATATTCCTATCGGGTGGAATTTCCGTTATCTGCCAAGTATTATTTTTGTTTAAAGCAGATAATTCTTCATTTATGGCTTCTTGCCATTTTTGAGCATCAGTGCAGCTTATTGCTTCTTTGTACGTCTGAGGAATATCTGCTTCAATAAAATTTAACTGATAGTCTTCATATCTTACTGGTACCTTGATATTTCTTTTTGGTCGCAGATCAGACTCTTCATTCTGAATCTCAGGTTCAACAACATCTTGGGCTACATCCTTTGTGTCTATCTCTGGATATTCGGTGATATCATCTATTTCTAGATTAATTTTAACCATGTTATTTATATTTACAGTTCTGGAAGTCTCATTAAAAATTACATTACGACATATTGTTACTTTCTTAGTCATTGGGTCAAAAAGTCTATAGTTAGTAGAGTTTTTGTCATAGCCGACGAATATTAGTTTTTTACTTTTAGCTTCAAACTTGGTTCGCCTCGCATCTGGTACGTGTGCATAAGCATCGCAGCCAAAAATTTTTAAATGCCCCAAGAATGGTTTTTGTCCAGTCCAAATTTCGTATGGGGTAGAATCTGGCGTTTGACTTGTTAAAGTTCTATTTAAAATATAAACTGCCATGCTGACAGCTTCAGCCCATAAATATTTTGGCATTTGTCTTTGAAACATCATAGAACGAGCACTTTCTACGATTGATCGGTTGTCACGTTCAACACGGCCGTTTTGTTCTGGAGTGTATGGAGCGGTTGTTTCAAGAGTAATTCCTTCTTTGTCTAAATAATCTTGGAACTCAATGTTACAGAACTCTTTACCATTGTCCACGTGCAATATATGGATCGGTTTTCCGAATTTGGTTTTGACTTTTTGATTATAGATTTTGAAACACTCCAACGCATCGGATTTGTGTTTGATGAAATACACTACTCGATATCCCGAGTATTCATCTTTCAACGACATAAAATATCGAGTACCCGAAACTGAAGGTACGGTCATAGGTCCACAGAGGTCACTAAATATACGTTCTCCGGTATTTAGCTTTTCGTGCTTACTTTTTGTAACAAATGGTATTTTGTGCTGTTTGCCAAACGCGCATGCTTCACAAAAGAACTTGTCAGTGTCGCTGAAACTCACGCCTGTTATAAGTCCTTTCTTAACCATTTCCCGAATTGCGTTCACATTTAAGTGTCCAAGTCTTTCATGCCACAACTTTAAACTTTCGGGAATGACAATATTTGCGCTATTGATGACTGTGCGAAACATCATCTTATAAATATTATTATAGTCTTTCACTGCTGTTGCGATTACTCCGCTATTGTCCCAAATTTCTGCAAAATCGTTCTATTTTAAAATTTTCATACCTTTGCCAGTGATGATGCCTTCTGAGAATAAATTTTTCGTTAAACTGGGTATAAATAGAACATTATTTATAGTAGCATTGTACCATTCTCCATTCAGCAATTTTTGAATGTTTACTGTTCCTTTTCCTTTTACAGATAGTCTTTCTCCATTACCAAGTACTACTATACTATTAATGTTTTCATTTAAACTGGCAAAGAAATCTTTTCTGTATGACATGTGAGCAGACGCACCACTGTCCATTATCCAGTAGTCATCCCAGACATTAGCAAAATTTACATCTACATTAAACGCAGTTTCAATGGTTCCTGTGTAAGCTGCACTACCATTATACTTGCTGTTGGTTCCACCGTCTTTTTCATTGTTAAAATTTAATTTTTCCTTCTTTTCTCGACAATTCTTTGAAAAATGTCCCCTTTTTCTACAGTTATAACATACAACATTCTTGTACCTATTTTTCTTCAATGAAACAGTAGCTAATGCAGTCTCAGCTTCTTCATATACGGTTAAACTTTTCTCTTCGTCTAATAGTCGAGCAGTGAGATTGGGAATCGTCTGCTTGTTTTCATCTAATGAGAGCCATGCTTGGCGAAAACTTCTGTATTTTAATGGTAAAGTACTTATGATTTTCATCATTACAGCTGCATCGCTAATTGACTCACCAGACTCTTTCACATGCTTAGCTAGATTTTCCACTTTCGCTATATGTTGAGCTATTGAGTCAGTATTACACATTCTGTACTGATGAAACCTTTCATGAACAATCATTTTATTTGTTTCACTCTTTTGTAGATAGATTGAATCCAATTTATTTACAATCTCTTTACTAGTTTCACAATTCTCGACTAGCGTAATTTGGTCTAGATTCATTGCCGCTGTTAGAAGGAACATTGCTTGAGCATCTTTTTTGTACCACTCCTTTTGTCCTGCTTGAAGTTCTGGTAACTTTATGGTTCCATCAGCTATTCCCCAGAGCCCTTTAGCTTTAAGAGCACACTTAAGCTGAAATTTCCACTGTAGGTAGTTCTGACCATCAAATTTACTAACACTGAGGTCAATTGACTTCTCCGCCATTTTGGTCTTCTAAATTCGTACACAACGTATCTCCTTTTTAAAATACTTAATGCCTTTTCTAGATGCGTACACAACGTATCTTCTTTTCTTAGATTATGCTTTTTTTTTTTCTAGATGCGTACACAACGTATCTCTAGAAGAAAACCATACAAAAAAGCAACACAACTTTTAAATGTTTTCTTCTCTCTGCTGGGCTCATAACCTGTTGAGAGGACCGAAAAAAAGCAATAACCAAGACTTAAAGGAAAGAACTGTTTTTAATCAAAATCTGACGTATTACATATATCAGTCATTTTTCTAAAAACCAAAAACAAAACATGTAAAACTTTGCAAAAACAAAAGCAAATCTTAATAAACTTTTACAATTTAACTATACAACTAATAACGAACGTACAACTGAAAACTCTGACGTCACGATCATCATCTTACATAGCTCGGTTTAACCTTCTCGAATCGTCCAGATGTTTCTTGACATGGAATTACATTTCTAGACTACCGTCAACTGGTGTGAAGTCGGACAATATTTTGCGTTTTTTTAAGATACTGCAATCAATTTTACCTTCAAAATTATTCAAAAATTCATTAAGTTAGATCTAGGCACTACTAATGATATGGGCTATTTATAGTTTGCAAAAAAAATCAAGAACATATTTTTTTTTGTGAAAAATGAGTGTCCAACTTTCCCCGCAAAATGGGGTGAAGTTGGAACTGGCTTTAAATGTACATAAAACAAACTATTGAAGTCTATATAAGCAGACATTTACGTCTGAATGAAATAGTGAAATACTTGATGCGCAGAGTGTACTTTCATTGCGTAAATCCGTCGGGATGCCTGTCAGTAGTGCTTTCTCTGTCTAGCCGTCGAAAGCCTCTAGAAATTTGATGAACTGTAAATCATGCCAAAAACGATTTGACGTGTTTGGCGTCTCAAGGCCAAGTCATCGCCTTACGACAGGGCCGGATTAAGAAATACTACACATTATCCAACTTTCCCCGCACTGTTCAAATATACTGTAACAACTTTTCATTCCAATGGGTTAGAAATACAAAATCTCATTAATTGCAATCATTTGAAATTTTCTAAATTCCATCACATAAATACGAAACAGTATAAAAATTTCTATCTGCTCGTTCGCAATTGGTTGCTTTTTGAGAGGCTGATTGATTTTTATCGAAGATCAAAGTGAAAATCCCCTGAAATGCACTAAACGAGTCGGCGAATAAAACCCAAGGACTTACCGTAACATTTTTCATGAATTAAAGTAGATTGAAGTTTTGTTTTTTATTTTCTGCTAGTTTATTGGTGGCTGTAACTACTTTTTACTCTAATGCTTGTTCAACTTTGAGACTAGTTGGGTTAGTGATGAAAAATTAGCGACCGATTATACATTTTTGCAGCAGTAGTTTCTATATACATATATATTTTTAAATCGTGGTAGCTGTAGTCTGCAATATCTGGTATGTTTGGTTGAAGTGCCTGTCTTTTTAGAATCTATTTCAGTGTTCATTATAAAAAACGGGGGTTTTGAATGAAAAGATCTTTGAGCAATACTGATAAATGTGGCCAGTAATATCAAAAATGTTTGCAAAGGTATAAAATATTACCAAGGTAAAGGAAGCATCACCCGAAAATTTTATAACGTTTTCTAAGTTAATTTTAGTCAAAAATGTTCGGTTCCTATAGTGTATTGTAGATTAAAGCTTATTTTGAATTACGCAAGAATAAAATATTTTAATTAAATAATCATTGAAAGAAAAATAATATATTACATAACATTTCAAATTAAAAACAAAAAAAATATTCCAATATCTGACATACGAGAACAAAACTAACGTTTTTAAATAAAAAGTAAACATATGTATTATATTATACTATATAATTATAAGATTAAACGAACTTACCAAGTGAAGTTTGATCATAATTATTTGAAGGTCTTGTTCCGAATAGATCACCCTGTAGTATACTCATTAGTCGCTATACGTCACACCATATCAAAAGAAATCCCCTCCATTTCACACCCATCCTCGCATCATACGATACCCAACGATCTCATTACTTTTAAAGCTCATTCTTGCAACTCTGAATAGATCACGGGTATCCATTTTAGTATGTTACTTATTAGGGTCGGGGGGGAGTGATCTATTCGGAACAAGACCTTCAAATAATTATGATCAAACTTCACTTGGTAAGTTCGTTTAATCTTATAATTATTTTTCGGTCTTGTTCCTTCTAGATCACCCTGTAGATGTTTACAGCCTATACTAGTTGCAAGATTAAGAAATTAAAGAGGTATTCCAAAGTAATTATTATTTTATTACAAAAATACCCAGTAACGTTTTCTATACTTAATACACTACATTATATTTTATTAAACTAGTAGTATTATACTTCAAATACCTAAACTAACTTACTATGCTAATTAACAAAACTCTATTTATAATCAGTCTTGATAACAACCTTAAATATAAAGTCACGTTGAAGAAATTATAGCACTAGCAAAATCTGGAGTTATTAAGGGCCTATTATAAAATATCGCAAAAACTTGGGAGGAAGCAGACCACCCAGCTGTATTTCTAATAACCTCCAAGCTTATACCTCTTTGTGCTGCTTTAGAGGTAGCAGCATGTCTGGTACTGTGCGCAGAAAAAATTGATATGTCAAGCCCACTTGCACTTAAAACCTTTTTTATCCACCGACTTATGGTCTGAGACGTTGCAGGTTTATGGGGTTTTTTAAATGTAATGAAAAGATTATCATTTGCTAAAGGTCGGAGCTCTCTTGTTATTTCTAAATAATCCTGGAGTGTTTTTGCGGTACAAATATTGGGGTTATTATGAAAAAACGGAAAGCTAAGATGTGGTTGATACTTGTTAGGACCCGATGTTTTAATTCTTTGTGGAATTTTAATCGATACTCCTTCTTCAGTAATGGTAATGTTTTGCGTTAAAATCAATTGTAAAGTTTGGACTCTATGGGCCGTAACCAATGCCAATAGCATTGCTAGTTTTAGGGTAAGATGCTCTAAGGATAAATTTTTATTAGAGCCCAAACTGGATAGGTAGGTTAAAACTATAGACGGATTCCATGTAACCTTATATTTTGGTTTTAAAGGACGTAGTTTATAGATACCTTTAAAATAACGTTTGATTCGAAGATCTGTACCCACTTCTGGCGATATTTATAAAGATAGAGCCGATCGAATGGTGTTTAGTGAGCTATACGAATGACCCTTGTTAAATAAGGTAGTATGGAATGTTAGAATATGGTTAACCGAAAATGACCAAAACGCGATACTTTTTGTGTTACAAAATTTCCACCAGAGCTTTAAGCCAGATGTGTACTGCTTGATAGACAAATCCGTCAAGGAAAAAATTGCTATTTCTAATGCGTTTTCTGGAATTCCTTTCCTTCTTAGTGCTTGCATGATAATAGCCCGGCCACCAGGGAAAGACTTTTGTTGAGTGGATGTGGCTTCCTGTTAACAGAGAAGAGTAAATCACTACTTGGTTCTATTATGATTGGTTTTGTTTCGCAAAGGGACATAAATAGTGGGAGCCATGATTGAGTTGGCCAATTTGGCGCAATAACAATTCCCCTCGCTTTGTCAGAAATTACTTTTTGGAGTAGTTTCCCCATTAAACTAAATGGAAGAAATGCATAAAAATCTAATGAAGACCACGATACTGTAAAGGCATCTACCGCTATTGCCTCTGGATCCGGAAACCAAGAAATAAAAAATTTAAATTTTGTATTAGTTCTAGACGCAAAAATATCAATTTTGGGAACAGACAGGTGAGTACAAATGTCTTGAAAAATAATATTAGATAGCTCGTACTCCGTTTGAGGAGTTAATTGTCTAGACTCGGTATCTGCTTGTGTATTAAGGGACGTATTAATGTACGAAGCAACAATCCATATATTTCGTTGCTCACACCATTGCCAGATACTTCTAGCCAATTTATTTAAATGTGGGTACTGAACCCCGCCCATTCGATTGATATAGTCAATAGCTGTAGTATTGTCTATGCGAAGTAAAATATTACAGTTGAATAAATTTTTAGCAAAACATTTTAACCCAAATGATGCAGCCAAAAGTTCTAGGTAATTAATATGTTTTTTTTTTTATCTTTAAAACTCCAAAACCCGTGTGATTTTTTATTATTACTAACAATACCCCAACCCGAAAGTGAAGCATCGCTAAAAATTTCGTGAACAAATTTTTGAGGTTTAATAAAATTAAATGAAGATAAATGAAACCAAGAAAAATCGTTTTTTAAAGAAGAAGGAACTTGCATAAAAGAATCATAATCTCCCTTAGATGCCCTGAGAGCTAAAAACTTAGCACGTTCCATTCTTTTTGTATATACCCAGCTATAACGAATAGCTGGGCATACTGAGACTAGTTTTCCCACTAATTTTGAAAACTCTCGGATTTTATATTTATGACCAATTTTGAATTTTGATAACAATACTTGAATTTTGACTTGTTTATTTTTTGGAACTTGCAATGTCATTTCTACAGTATTATATTCAAACCCTAGGTACTTCAATTTCTGTTTGGGGGTTAGTTGGCTTTTCTTTTTATTTATTATAAACCCTAATTTTTCTAAGATTGTAGTGGTTTCAAATACATTAACGACACAATCTTGAAATGTTTTACCAATTAACAAAAAATCGTCCAAATATAAATTTGACAAAAAAAATTTATTTCGTAGAAAAGCCAACACCGGTTCCATAACCTTTGTAAACACAAACGGACATGAATTTAAACCAAAGGGTAAACAAGTATATTCATAAAGTTTATTGTCAAATTTAAAACGCAGATATTTTCTATACGATTTATTAACTGAAACTAAATGATAAGCATCTTTGAGGTCTATGGATGCTAAAAAACAGGACGGTGTTAGAAGTTTTGTCACCGTTCTGTGGTCTTCGAGTTTAAAATGTTTTGTATTAACAAATTTGTTTAACCTTTTTAGGTTTAAGATCAATCTACACGATCCGTCTGGTTTAGGCGCTAAAAATATCCAGGATATAAATTGATTTTTAGTTGGACTACACTCAATAACTGCTCCTGTAAGAAGGAGTTTTTCTATATGTTTGCGAATTGCAAGCTTTTGAGTGTAATCCCATCTGGGCTCAGTAGGTGGTATGCCTTGAATAGTCTTCCTAAAAAACGGGATTTTATAGCACTTAATCCAGGATAATATTAGAGGATCGGAAGTTACTTGTTTCTACAAGAGTAAGAGACAGGTAGCTTTAGTGACGCTGCGTCAGTTGATACGGCATTTTCCTTGGATCTTCTCGCTGGTACCTCGATGTCCGTGGTTGGTCGTTCCAATTCGATTGGTAATGGGACAGATTTTTCGATTTGGCCGGCCAGTTTGTTTGTCCCAAGCGAAGCTGACCTTTGTAGTTTAAAGCTCGTTTCGACTCCGGTTTTCTTGTCTTTGTTGAAGGTTACTTTACTTTCAAATCTGAGGAAGATTTTTCTAATGCTTTTGCATTTTTCATGCGCTCTTCTAACCCTTCACCAAATAGCCACCCATCCACCGGTACACTACTTAATGTTTCGCGAAATTGTTTGTTAACTCCTGTCAGAACCAGATTTCGACGAGATTGGGAATCTTCGTGATGTACTGTAGCCAGAAGTCTTCCGGCATCACTAAGTAGCTCTATCAGGCGTAGGTTATGGTTCTCTCCCCCCCCCCTTCTTTTAATAACAATGTAAGGGCTGTGCCAATGGCTGTCATGCTCGAACCTAATCGATTTTGTAGATCACCTAATCTTTTATCACGATTGCGATGTTGTTCCGTGAGTACGCATGCCACTTCTTGATTAAGTTTTGGAGCTTCGACTAAAAGACAATTTTCCATTGGCGGGTATTTTAGGAGTAAACCAGTGATCGTTTCCGAATCCAATCCTGCTTTTAAGATTTTTTCCCATCTTCTTGCGATGGATTCGTGAATTGCTTCGGAACGGGTGGCTTTTTTTAATTTATTAGGCCCCAATAAGTTGACAATCGACGGGTCTAACGCAGAATCTACGGGACCATCTAGTTCTAGGGGCTGTAGTACATTGTTGCTTTTTTCCCCAATACCTTTAAATAAAGAAAATATTGTTAAAAGCAACTAACACTCAACTCGTTGAGTGAAAATATTTTTTAAAAAATATTTTAAAGAGTAGCATTTTCTGCCACTTGGACTAACAAGCCAATCGTTAAAACTCGTTTAACTATAGCAAAAGGAATATTCCAAACTCGTTGGATTACCTGATGATAAAATAAAATTTAATATTCCAGTCGTAACCCTGTGTAGTAGGCCCTTGTTTTTAAAACTCGTTAAAAACTCCTGGCCGGGTCGTCCCCACCTCGTCGTAACGTGCACATCATGTAGATAAAACAAAGAAAAGAACTAAGTTCCACGATCGTGGTTAAAAAATTAACCATAGCCTTTTTCCAAAATCCTTTCCTGCTATGTTTTTAATAAGTAGTACTTACTTATCGGAATTCGGTCTGATTCACTGTCCGAACTAGACCCTGTACATGCCGAACTAGAGCTGCTGCTAGTTGAAGATACTGAAACCTCTCGTTTACGACGTTTTTTATTTGTTAATTTATCTAATTTCGCCTGTAATTCGCGTATTTTTCGTTTATTGCCTCTCATTATTGTCGAATTTATGATTATGATTCACTGCACCGGTTTTACACAATACGTTTTTATCGTTCGCGACAGCATAGCACCAAAATGAGTAATGGGATCGTTGGGTATCGTATGATGCGAGGATGGGTGTGAAATGGAGGGGATTTCTTTTGATATGGTGTGACGTATAGCGACTAATGAGTATACTACAGGGTGATCTAGAAGGAACAAGACCGAAAAATAACTAGGAGTAGTCAGTAGTAATTAGAATTGCAACATGTAAATAATTAAAGATCAAATGACTTACCTGTAAGAAAGTTCAATCTTAATTATATGGGAACCACGTCCGCATAGAATACATATATAGGAACGCCTCAGGGTATCTATTCTTGAATCTTAGGGTGTAGAAATTTTGAGGGAAGAATGAGACAAAAATACAAATTTTGCGCGTTGCAGATAAAGAGGTAAAACCGGTTTTCTATTCCCTCGAATTCAAGAATAGCTACCCTGGTGTTACACACGACACTTTATTTTAGAGAACCATTTCCAGCCTGGCCTCTTTATGATCTCATCGGCATAATCCAATCATTACGTTCGAAGTGCCCTATTTGAAACTAAAAATCTGTTATCGGGTGAAAAGGAGGATTGGTCTATACTGACGTTGTTCTCATATAATTAATATTGAACTTTTTATAGATAAGTCATTTAATATTTAATTATACTACGAACCATGTCCTTTAGACCACATATGTAGATGTTTAAAGAAAGGCCAGTAAACTGATTAATTTTTCTACTTTATAATAGTTCAAAACTACAACATTTTATCTATATCAGTCTAAAACTTCGACTTTCACAACTAGGAAATTAGGGCCTTACTTTAGTACTTTTTAACATTTCTACAGTAAAACCATGAAAATAAATCTGAATTATGTTAGTTCATAGCATTCCTTATGGATCCCATGATGGGTACTACGTCCAAGGAAAATAGATGTGTTTAACTCAAATTTACTTAGCTTTGTTTAAATCCAACGTAAAAAATGTGTGAAAAAGCACTACGATGTGGATTTTTTTTATGATATTTTACCTCTTCCTTAAGCTGTGTGCTTGCACCTCTTAGGTTTAGAGGCCCTAGTCCCTCCAATTTCCTCCTGCGGTTGAATGCAATTATGTCAGATTTGTTTGGGCTAATGTTTAGTCCTTCCACCTCTGTCCATTTTGTTACTATATTTAGAGACTCTTGCATTCGATCTCTTAGTGTTGTATTTTCCCTGTGCCACGATCACTACTAGATCATCGGCATATCCCAGGGTTATATGTCCCTTATCTTTGAGAGCCCTAAGCAGCCCGTCCACTACAAGGTTCCACAGGAGTGGAGACAGCACGTCACCCTGCAGATATTCTCTCGCTACCCGTGCCGCTATTGTCTCTCCCATAAGGGTTGTGTGTATAGTTCTCTCCCTTAACATAGAATCGATTCAGGACACGCACGTGTCCTCGATTCCTCTGTGTTTGAGAGATCTAATGCTCGATTCAACGGAGGTATTGTCAAATGCACCCTCGATATCCAAGAATGCTCCCAGCATTACCTCCTTGTTTATAGTGTGTTCTCCACCCTTTTTATTAATTGATGAAGAGCTGTTTCAGTTGATTTCCCTGCACTTTAGGCTTTTTGGTCCTGGTATATTGGCATCTGAACCAAAATTCCGTTTCTAATATGCCTATCTAGCAGTTTTTCCAAAGTTTTAAGTACAAAGGACATAAGAATTATTGGTCCTAGGGACTTTTCCGTTTACTATCCTATTTTCGCAGGTTTTAGTATAAAAGTTACCCTAATATTTCTTCAAGCTTTTGGTATGTGTTCAAAGGCCAGGCCACTTCTGAGTATGTTACAGAGTCTGCTGTATAAAATATCAGCACCTCTTTGTAACATTATTGGATAAATCCCGTCCATGCCTGGTGATTTATATGGTTCGAATGAGGTAATTGCCCATTTCAGTTTATCATAGTTCACCACTTGTTTGACTATCCTCCAATATTCCCTGTTGTCTCTATTATGAGCTTCCAGTCCGTTTAGATTCCGGTTAGCCGGTGCGTGTGCTATGGTTTGTGCACCAGGGAAGTGAACCCTAAAGAGTTCCCTTACTGTTTCCTTCCCTGTTATTGTTTACTACCCCAGTTCCTTCTTAATACTTCTTTTGCAAAGTTATGTATTGCTGACATTTTTCCTGGAATACTGTCGCATGTTTACCAAAGGTCAGTGAAATTCTTATGTTTGGTTTGGCACTATATATACATACTTCTAAACCTTTATGGGTTTTAGAGCCGTTTGTATACTAGGTGTTTCCTGCGTGAATAGAAAGTACTCCCGCCCACACTTCCACTGTTTTGCTTTTGAAAGCTATATTTTGGGAGTATTTTGTCTAAAGGCATTCCCATTATTTGGTCGTTCTTTAACTCTTTGTATAGCTTGCTGTAGTCACGTCCATATAATCTGCTTATAGGTGTGAACTACTCGTCAACAATCTTTAGAGTGGTTTGTATACACTCTGAAGTTATACCTGCCAAGTTGCCTGTTGCGGCGATCGCCAAATTATCGGCATACCATAGGCAGCAGAAGTCTGCAGATATTAGCCTTTTAATAAGTTCGTCCACTAGAACTTAACAAATAATATAATCGATAATAAATTATCAAAACTCAAATGTAATAGTAGCAAAATGAAATAAAATGAATTTAGCTCAAAGCCGAATATCACATAAAATACAACGACCGTTTCCCCTTCAGAAAAAAACAACTACTCCTTTGGCTAATACCACAACAGGCATTGAATTACATCCGAAGGAAAAACAGCAGAGATAGAAATTAATTTTCAACACTCTCTACTTCGATTTTGCTCACCAAGGAGAACATCATTCTTGGACCGGTTTCGTCCTTATTAGGACTCCTCAGCAAGAAATAGATAGATTCCAGTCTCTAATGGAATTAACAAATGCTACACATTTCACCAGTATACCATAAAGTTGGTTACGGAGAGAATAAAATTCAAGTAGTGAAAATGGTGTCGCCATCTGTTCTTAGTAAGCAAAATCAAAGTGCGCTATGGTACCCAGTTTGAAAAATAGGTGGAACCAAAAAGACCAGGCGGGCAATTTGTAAACGATAATAAATTATCAAAACTCAAATGTAATAGTAGCAAAATGAAATAAAATGAATTTAGCTCAAAGCCGAATATCACATAAAATACAACGACCGTTTCCCCTTCAGAAAAACAACTACTCCTTTGGCTAATACCACAACAGGCATTGAATTACATCCGAAGGAAAAACAGCAGAGATAGAAATTAATTTTCAACACTCTCTACTTCGATTTTGCTCACCAAGGAGAACATCGTTCTTGGACCGGTTTCGTCCTTATTAGGACTCCTCAGCAAGAAATAGATATGTTCTCAATTCCAGTCTCTAATGGAATTAACAAATGCTACACATTTCACCAGTATACCATATATTTCTTGCTGAGGAGTCCTAATAAGGACGAAACCGGTCCAAGAATGATGTTCTCCTTGGTGAGAAAAATCGAAGTAGAGAGTGTTGAAAATTAATTTCTATCTCTGCTGTTTTTCCTTCGGATGTAATTCAATGCCTGTTGTGGTATTAGCCAAAGGAGTAGTTGTTTTTCTGAAGGGGAAACGGTCGTTGTATTTTATGTGATATTCGGCTTTGAGCTAAATTCATTTTATTTCATTTTGCTACTATTACATTTGAGTTTTGATAATTTATTATCGTTTACAAATTGCCCGCCTGGTCTTTTTGGTTCCACCTAGTTTTCAAACTGGGTACCATAGCGCACTTTGATTTTGCTTACTAAGAACAGATGGCGACACCATTTTCACTACTTGAATTTTATTCTCTCCGTAACCAACTTTATGGTATACTGGTGAAATGTGTAGCATTTGTTAATTCCATTAGAGACTGGAATTGAGAACCTATCTATTTCTTGCTGAGGAGTCCTAATAAGGACGAAACCGGTCCAAGAATGATGTTCTCCTTGGTGAGCAAAATCGAAGTAGAGAGTGTTGAAAATTAATTTCTATCTCTGCTGTTTTTCCTTCAGATGTAATTCAATGCCTGTTGTGGTATTAGCCAAAGGAGTAGTTGTTTTTCTGAAGGGGAAACGGTCGTTGTATTTTATGTGATATTCGGCTTTGAGCTAAATTCATTTTATTTCAAATAATATAATACTCTCCCAGTCGACATAAAATGTAATACCTTGTCCATATTTAAAAATAATTTAAAAAAATTTATCAAAAATGAGAAAATGGAGATAATAAATAATATTCTTTCAATTAACTGATATTTATTTGCGTTTTGTGTAATCAAAGTTTCGATATCTTTTTAATTAAGGGTAGGTATTTTGATAGTGTTTGTCTCCTATATAAAATATAATCTAAAATGTGTATATATGTATTTTTTTCTGTAATGCATTAATTTTATTTTATATGTATATATTTGTTTATATTTATATTTTTTATATTTATATTGTTCTCAAAACAAGTGCCTTATTGGCACTTATTGAGTATTAATATTTATTTTTTTATTTGAAATTGTTGTTTTATTACTTTGTAACTTGTGTTATTCTTGAATAAATATTATTATTATTAATATTATTATTAAAAACAAAGCAGGAGTGATTGTACTCTTTCGTCAGTCTATCTTTTCCTAGAGATCGTGTTATTTGCCTTTATTTTAGGCTGGCTTTTATCTACTAACAAAGGAATACTGGTACCTGATCGTTACTAGTGCATTAATTAGATCTTATATGGGCATTAATAAAAGCTCTTTCAATGTCTACAAAATTTGATGCTGCCATTTCTTTATCCTCCAGGGATTTTTATAGTAGCTTGCTGAGATCATTCAGTGTCAAATCGCTTTAGTTTCGTGGCTGATATGCATATTAACTATCACTGAGAGGATTTCTTTTTAGTATTTTGTCTCGAATATATCTATCTAAAAGCCTTTTTAGCGTTTTTAACTTAACTGAAGATATACTACTATAGAAAGGTAAATGACTCACCTTTTGCCATGCGTCTGGTATACGCCACCAGGCAATAAATGCTTAAATATGAAAAATTAAGGTTTCCTGTCCCTTTTTGTAGTAGATTTTCTATGGCTGAAATGTATATGTAACCCATCTATATTTGTTGCCCTCGATATTTTTGTAGCTAGCCTCCATTCCAAAGTCGTTAGCTTACTAGAACATCTTTGAGGTCTGTACGCTAATATCGAGCATTTTTAACATTTACTCGAAGGTTTTCTGAGATTTTAAAGTGTTTCGGAAACTAGTTTGTAAAAAACGTGCAGATGCCATCACCACATCTCAACCAAATTTATATGAGACCACCCTTGAGGTACCCTCTTACTAACAAAAAAATAATAATATAAATCGGACAACGTGGTAAAGCATTATCGCTAAACATACATTAAAAGAATTTGAGGATTTTCTCATGGACCCAATTATTAGATTTTGACCAAATTTATATGGGACCACCCCTGATGTACCCTCTTTTTAACAAAAAATAATCATTAAAATCGGACACCGTGTTAAAGAATTATCGCATAAAAAAAATATTGCGACGAATTGAGAACCTCCTCTTTTTTTGAAGTCTGTTAAAAATACGACACACACTCAGATTAAGTTGCCTTTTTAGGCGAAAACTGGCTAGTTTAAAATATTATTTATTTTCTATAAAATACTGACTTAAATAAAATATAAAATTACACTATAATATTAAAATTGTTGTCACATGTACTACCATCGTCGTTAATTACGTCTGGTGATAGCGACTTTTTTTAAATAAAAAAAAAAGAAATTAAAGTAAAATTGTAAAATATAAATTCAAATCATAATATAGGAATAGATAATATTAAACGGGGTTAATAAATAATGAGTAAAATAGAAAATTTAAAATATAAATAAAAATAATTTCTTGTTGGAGCTTCTTATTTATTTAAAAAAAATGTCATCTTTTCTCATCTCTGCTTCTGTTTACTCTGCAAAGATATTGGATTTGTCGATACTTAGCACTCAAATATATATTTCTCGGCTTCTCATTTTCTCCAAAAGGAACCGATAACTTTTTCCATTGCATCGTAAAGGAATTTCATTTTGGAGCGCTAAGGATCAGCTCAAGAATATATTACATTTACAACACTGTAACGAATTATTCTCTATTTATTTTCGACGAAATGAAACGAAAATGAGTTTTGCTTTTGCTGTGTGACTATATTAGAGTTTTGTTTTGAATTTTTGTTAAGGGAGAGTTCGGTGGAAATAGAGAGGTTTAGCCATTCCATATGAATTGGCTGATTGCTGAGTTAATGAGTATTATATCGTTTTCGTTATTTCCATCAACTGAATCCAAATTATAATATAGATCTCCTATTTTTTTAACGAAATATATAGTTATGATTATTAAATTCTTTATTTAGCTTTGCTTATACAAAAATAGTACAGTTTTTACAAAAATAAGTATAGTTTATACATTATGTATAGTGTCTAAATATGAATAGGAACATAAATAAATTAGTGTCTAACTATGATTAAAAAAATATGTATACATGTAAGATATAAAATAAAATTTATATCTACAAATTAAATCTCTCTATATCTACAATTAAAATCTTTTTTTTTTATTTATATCCTTTGTAATATAGTTTTCAAGTTTATATTTAAACATATTTAATGAAGTAGCATTTTTAATTTCAACTGGTAACTCATTGTAAGCCTGCAGACCCTTGACAAAGACCGAATTTTGAGCACTTCTACTTATAACATGTCGAATATGAAAATTAGTCCGATTTCTTGTATTATAATTGTGAAATTGAAAACTGCAATCGATTTTTTCAAGTAAGTATGAAGGCATCATTTGAATTTTAAAAATAAAATTAATGTTAGGTATAGAATATAATTTTTAACTGACATCCACTCAAGATCCTGTAACATTGTTTTTATATGAGTTCTTTTATCATAATAAAGTATTATTATCATTATCCTCATTATTTTAAAGTTTCTGTAACATATTTATTTAATTTTGGTTTAGCAAATATAAAATTATGGCACAATACGTAAAATGGGGCAGAATTAAACTATTATAAAGAAGCTTTAAAGACCATTGGTTAAGATGTTTTGAGCATATATATAAATACCCGATTTTAAATGATATTGTTTTAATAACATAATTAGCTTGTTCTTTAAATAGTAAGATATAGGGGTCTATTCTGTAACAATTCCTTTATATTTAACGGCCTTTAAAAATATTGGCGTCCTTTAAAATATTTTCGTATTCATTAATTTACTTCTGTCATTACTTAAACAGATTTCTTTAAGATAGTTCTTTAATGTATTTTAAAGATCCGTTTAAATAATGACAGAAGTAAGGAAGAAAATATTTTAAAGGCCGTTAAATATAAAGGAATTGTTACAGAATAGACCCCATAGTCAACTATAACACCCAGATATTTAAATTTCTTAACAACTTCAATATTACTATTTTCTATATTTACTTTTAGGTTACTAATATTATATTCTTGATAGTTTTTGTCATTTCCTATAATCATAAACTTAGTTTTATTGTTATTAATTTTTAAAGAATTAAAACAGCACCATTCAAATATTTCTTTTAGTGTGTTATTTATTTCAATTATTTCATGTAACTTGTCTGATGCAAAATAGATCAAAGTGTCATCCGCAAATAAGATAATTTAACAGTTTCCTATGACACGCGCGATGTCATCAATGTACAAGAAGAACAATAATGGTCCTAACACACTTTCCTTGCGGGACACCTTGTTTATTTTGGAATTAATCTCATGTAATGTTAAATTTTAGCTTCTGTTTTCTGCTTTCTAAATAATAATTTATTAACCACTGTAATGCATCATCAACTATTCAAAAACTTCCTAATTTACTAATAACTAATGTACGATCCACAGTTTCGAATGCTCTTTGTAAATCAAGAAATAGAGCACCAGTAATTAATTTATTATTTTTATTTTGCTTGAATAGTCCATTTAAAACAACGAAAATAGGTCGAGAAACGCCGCACTTGACGAGACCACTTGTCCCCTACGCATTTTGGGGCGCTGATTACGGAAATGAGAGTTAAAACTGGCAGCCATAGTTGAAACACCCCTAAAATTGCATAAAACACCCCTAAATAGGGGTGTTTTTCGACTCTACTTGTTTTTTTTTGCAAACTAACTCATCTCATATGTTTTTTGGGGCGCGGATTTCGAAAATCGGGGTGTCGAGACTGGAAAATTAGTGTGACACCTCGTTTAATTTAGTTTTTAGTTAATTTATAAAATGAAAAATTCTGGAAGGCAAAAATGCGCAGCTGACAAATTTCTATTTTATTTGTTTGCTGCCAGAGTTAGTAAATCCTAGAGAAATACGACATGTGCCAATTAGGGAAAAGAGATTGTCAAGAATTTTGCCCTCTTAAAAAATGTGTAATATACAGGGTGTTTCTAAATACATGCGACAAAATTCAGGAAATAATTACTCGTATGAAATTAAGATGGGTCTTTCCTATAACAAAATTTCCTCAGCCCACCCCTTTTCGAGATATCACCCTTAAAAGGTGGTGACTAAAATTGAGTTTTTATTTTTTTTCTAAAATTTCAGTAAAGCTAGAAACTTGAAATTGTGTAATCGCAAAGGACTAACCACGGGTATTTTTTCAATATTTCTGTTACATTATAGGGGGGTGAAATAAGCAACACTTACTTTATTTCATATCAAAACTTTTTTTCGAGATGAACTTTTATGAAATCCTTGTTTTATTTAATTTTTTTTATTCTTGAATTTTTTTCCCAAAACCAATAGCTTCAGAGAAAAAAAATTAACACCCTAATTTATCATTTTTTTTTTAATAAATTGAGTGGAAAACAGTTTTTTTTTTCTATGAAGGTATTGGTTTTGGGAAATTTTTTTTAAATAAAACAAGTATTTCAAGTTACAAAATTATTTCATAAAACTTCATCTCAAAAAAAAGTTTTGATATGAAATAAAGTAAGGGTTGCTAATTTCACCTCCCTATAATGTAACAGGAATATTAAAAAAATAACCGTGGTTAGTCCTTTGCGAGTGCACGAAAATTACAGAATTTCAAGTTTCTAGCTTTACTGAAATTTTAGAAAAAAAATAGAAACTCAATTTTAGTCACCACCTCTCAAGGGTGATATCTCGGAAAGGGGTGGGCTGAGGAAATTTTGTTATAGGAAACACCCATCTTAATTTCATACGAGCAATCACCTCCTGAAATTTGTCCCATGAATTTTGAAACACCCTGTGTGTTGGTATATTAGGTGAATGCAGCAGCCTTTATAATTTTTGGACCAGGATATTTCAAAAAGTAATTTTGTTTAAAAATTAAAATGTTGGCAAAATAAATTAGGAAATATTAACTATATATATTTTAAAGTTTTAATTGACATTTCGTTAAACTATTCGTATTTAACAGAATGTTGACAATAGCCTACTAGTACTAGCGTCGCTATTAGATAATAATGTATTAAAGAAATGAAGAATACGCGTTAAGATATTTTATTTTTTTGCATAAAAACGGCGCCCCACACGAAAAAAAGGCCAGAAATATTTTTTGTGACCAATTTAATGAGGAATTCAAAAATTATTTTTAATTTCAAATATCTCAGTGGCGTACCATTTTTTTCTTTAAATGAATTGAGATTATTACCCGTATGCACGCCAATGATGAACATAAAATTCTTAATTGCATGTCAAAAAATGCGGAATAACTACTTCTTAAAATCCACCAAATTTCATTTGCTTATCTTGACCGGTTTCAGAGCAATAAACAAATCGTCAGTTTTTAAGAAAAACTTTAACACCCCGTATTCGGTAAACGAAGCATTTTTAGACATACGTTTATATAGCAAACTGTCATTATTTTTTCATGCTGAATTACCCCCTGAAGTTTGTCGCACTTATTTACTAACACCCTGTATAAAATTAAATTCGAATTTGAATGCATCTCTTATAAATTAAAAATAATTAATTTCAATTATATTCTTTCAGTGCCTCGTGTTAGATTTTTTGTTTTTCTACAAGTTCCATTTTATATTATACATATCCCAACAAAGGCTTATAAAACTACTAAATTAAAAAACAATAATTTAAAATTAATTTTTTCATGAACCGTTTTATTATTCACTAAACGCTCCTAGCTGTCAGAATAAAAACTAACAGAACTCACGTACGCGAATTACGCCTGTATAAATTCATTATCATCTTTATAAAAAAATTACTCGGCTTTAATTAATTTCTCTTTGTGTCGGATCCAGTTAGGAGCGCAAAGTAGCACGGGCACGAACGTTCGCCGAAAATGCAATTTGTAGTCAGCATCGCGTCAACAACCTCGTACACTTCACACCTTTTGACCGACACACGCGATATGCGATATACCGACGATGCACCCGAACATTAAAAAAGCGAAATGCTCTCATCTATCAATCATCTACAAAAAAAAATCATTAATCTGATCCAGCATTAATTTGCCGCGCACGGTCCCGTAGACTCATCCATCACTATTAATGTCTTTTGTGTATCGACCGCTCCAGAGAAAAAACCACGGAAAGGAGACGAATCGAGTTTTATCTTTACGGCTTTTCGAATATAAATATACATGGGAGAAGTTAATTAAAAATCTCAAGAGAGAGCGAATTAAAGTTTGATTTCGAAATTGAGTTTGGCGGAAAATTGTTTTCCAAGATCGTTCGGTCCTAAATAACTGCTGGAATTTTCAATAGCTTTCGAGAATGGCAGTTGTTTAAATTCAAGTAAGTATTTTCCACGATCTAATATTTATTTGTATAAACATAATATTTTTATTTAACTAAATTGAAAAAATGTGATATGTATTTATATTCGCTGGAGCGTGATGATTTACCTTTCTCTGCGTTTTTAACTGATAACCTCTGGAGTCTAGAAGTTCTCGGTGTCTTGAAGAAGGTTTTGAAATAACATGCTTGGTTCAAAAATTTTAAAGTTTACAAATGTCTTTTATAAATTTTATTGGGTTGTTTGTTGTACGATGTGCTTACAACATAGTGAGAGTATTTTTTTCGACGACTACTACAGAAAATTATAAATTCCGAATTGTTTTTTAAGGGTCAAAGTAGGCAATTCCGCACACATTCATAATTAGTGTGGAAATATTATTCCACACGGTAATTCCACACTGTTTAGTGCATCGAATAAATTGTCGTATAACCTTTAGTATGAATGAAAAAACACAATATTATATTTTAAGGACATATCTATTTAACTAAATATTTCGTCGAATACTACAAAATTCAGTTAATTTAGAAAAAAACTTAAAATAATTTATCATTTATGTAATGTTGGCTGCCTATATAAGGGGGATAATACAAAAAAAATTAAATCTAGTTACCCGATTTAAAATATTGACATTTCAAATCTTGACATTTAATTTATTTTATTTCGATACTTTTGAAAACTATAAATAATAAAATGGACAGTGATAGTAATAGTAGTGATAATAGTTATAATACTCCACCACATATTAAAGAAATAGCGAATAACATTACAGAAGACTTATTGCCTCAAACATCGGCGAAAAAATACAACTTAGCTTATTCAAGATTTATGGATTGGCGACTACAAAATAAGGTGAACTCCTTTTCAGAAACTATTTTAATGGCTTATTTTGGGGAGCAATCGAAATCTTTTAAATCTTCTACATTATGGTCAATTTACTTGATGTTGAGAACTACATTGTCAATAAGGCAAAATGTAGATATTTCACGCTATCAAAAATTGCGCTCGTTTCTGAAAAGAAAGTCTGAAGGATATGTAGCAAAAAAGTCAAAAATACTTACACCTGAACAAATCAACCAATTTTTAAATGAAGCTTCCGATGATGTTTATCTACTTATAGAGGTAAATACTTAATAATATGAGAGATTAATATTTTTTCATGTTAAATTTTATTTTATAGACAGCTCTGATTTTGGGAATAATGGGAGCATGTAGAAGAGAAGAATTAAAAAATTTAAAAATGTGTGACGTAAAAGACATGTGTTCTGCTGTTTTAGTTAATATAACAAAGACAAAAACTAAAGTTCCTAGAAAGTTTACGGTTACTGGAGATTTTTATGCAATATTTAAAAAATATAACACTCTTCGTCCTTCAAATATACCTCAAGATTATTTTTTTACGAATTATCAAAAGGGCAAGCGCTCGGTGCAACCAGTAGAATTCAATAAATTTGGAAATATGGCACAACAAATTGCTAAATATTTAAAGTTACCAGATCACAAAAATTATACAAGCCACTGTTTTCGCCGCAACAATTCTAGTTAATTCTGGAGCAGATATAACAAAGCTTAAAAGACTCGGCGGATGGAAGTCAACTACAACCGCGGAAAGATTCATCGATGACAGTTTATCACATAAAATGGATATCGCAAATTAAATTCTACATTCTGTAGAAAATAGGAGTGAAGAACCTGAAGCTTCTACTAGCAGAATATCTATTTCAGAAACAACATATGAAAAAACCATCCAAGGTCATGATTTACCACCTCTTAATATTTCAAACTGTAATGTTATTATTAATTTTTATAAAAAATAAATTTGTAATTGAAATTTAAGAAAATTTAAATACGTTTATATAGTTTAGTGAATTATTAAACAAAATTAGTAGTGGTAATAATTTGTTTCATTTTATTTGAGGCACAAACAGGAGAAACCAGGACGATGTCCACGAAAAATATGAAAAAGAAACTATGTTAAGTACACATTTAAAAAGTAATAACAATAATAAATATTTACCACCTCTTTATATTTCTAATTTTAAATCGTTAATAAAGATCATCCAATTATTAAAAAATATACTAATTTGTGTTTTAAGTCATTGTGGTCGTAGAAAAAGTATAGTGTGCCACTCGTGCTTAAAACCAATTCCACACTCGTGTGATTGTTTCACAAATCGTGTGGAATTGGTTACTTTCTGCACTTGTTGCACAATATACTATTATGTCAGAAAATATGTATGTGTAAATCACATCGTTATGCTTTTGAATCCTGCCGGGATGAATTGTGAGATCAAACTGATAATGGAAAAAAAAGTATTTAATTTTTTTTTTGCTTTTCCGTGAAGACAGCGATTTGTTAACCTGTATTCACAGAGGACCGGTTATTTTTTTTGTTTTCCCCTCCACGACAGTTAAAAAATTTTATTTGTCGAGGAGCGTCTGATAGACGTCAGGTCTGTGAAAGTGTGACTATTTTTAAATTTGAAATTTTCATCATTTAAATTTTTTATAAGGTTTTTGGGGTGAATAATACTTGTTCAACACGTTCACTGTCCTATGACCCATACATGGGTCGTAAATTCATTTACCTATACGTCCTGCGAACCCCTCGAGAATATATATTTCATAGAGTCCGCATTTATTAGGGTTTGTTTACGTTATAAGGGGAAATGCCTAGACACTATTACCAGTGTCGCATCATTTTTACGGGATTTGCAATTAATATAAATAATAAATTTGATACATATCTTCAAAATTCTTTAAATTTTGCACATATTTTATAAACTTGAATTATATAAGTAGGTACCTAGTAATAGTAAATAATAATAATTAGTATTATTTTTTTTTTTTAATTTGGTGTCATCGGCATCGACTGCTAAGGTCATAAGCCTCGTGTTCTGTGTAGGCTTTGTTACTGTTTCCCAGTGCCACTTTAGGAACATTATTATTATTTGTGTTGGAAACATCAGTTTTTTTTTTAATTCAAACATCAGAAAGTGTAGAACGAAAAAATGAAGGTTGAAATAATAGGCAACAAAAAAGATAAAAAGCTTATATTTAAAAATCAAAAATATAAATAAATGGGTATATTATACAAATATTTATGATATCTCTTAACACTTGTGTACGAGAATTAGAATACAAGAACTTTTTCCAATAATTTATTAAATTTAAAAATATTGTTCGTAACCAATGTTCAATAGATTACTAAACGATATATTACAAATAGAAACCAAGCTAATATTTAGGTACTTAGGTACATTTGCACTGCTAGTCGTTAACAAATAAGTGAAGCTTCTTTAATTTTTATTGGAAAACTGTCTTAAGCTTCGATTATTTCTTAATGACTAGTGTAACCTAAGAAATGAACTTGGTGATTCCACCAAAATTTTTAAACTTAAAAAAAAATTATTAAAGTATTAACTACAATTAAAAATGTTGTCTACTACGGTTACACAAGTTTCGGTTGTTCCGGTGTCAACCTTCGGGCCTTCGACGTCGCTCAGACGGCAGCTAGGGGGTGGATAGCTTACAATAATTTCGGAAATAGTAGACAAATGAGTAGGCGCCAACTGGGTCTATATAGTGGCCAAACTATGATCCTATTTCCCCAAAAACCCAGTAAATGAGGAAAGAAATAAAAGACAAACCTCAACTTATGTTCCTTTATAAAGAAAAAAAAATATTTACTAAATATATCGGCTTTAGATTTCAACAATTATAATGGACAAACTAATTACCTAATGGCTAAGATAATCCAAAAAAAGTTGGAGGAAATAAAAGGGAAAATTTACAGTGTATATGTATATGCGTAACCCAAAAAAAATTAATAATGTATCAAAGTATGGCACGGTTCGTCGTTAGCTTGGTACCAGGCATGACGCTTGCGCAAAATATTAATTTCCACCTTACATAAAAAATAAAATATAAAATAATAGTTAACTTAAATATTGTGCATAACCGCACCTATACTACATCATATATTATAAACTAAACAATACACTTATAATCCTTATAAGCTTATAACCCTCTCCAAATTGGAAGGTGATATCTGCTTAACTTTTAGTTAAGACCAAACTACCCAAAAGAAAATTATTAAACCATGAAATTTTATAATTAAGTATAATTCATAGAACTAAATAAAAATATAAAAATAAAATAAAAATACAATGAACACATAAAGGACTTTAGACACAGAGGTAGGTTATTTACTTAAACTCCCAGGTTGGAAGAGGTTACTTAATCTCTGCCCCCACACGGGTCTTCTGAGATTGCTTAACTTATACGTTAAGTCTTGTCCATTTAATAATGAATAAATTGAAAAAGTAAAATTGTGACAGTAGCCCTTAATAACCGAAGAATTACAACTTAAACGTGGAAGCAGTCCAAGTGTTTTGCGACCCGAAGGATTACTACATCAGCATTAAGTGCTTAAATTAAGTAAAAATTTAAAATATTAATCAATTAAACGATGTAACATTTGATAATACTTAAGTTATGAGTGAAAGAACCCTAGAACATTCTGTGCTCAAAAGTATACATAATGTTGAGAATACCTTGACAACATTCGGTTGAAAGTGAATGTATAGTTTAACAGTGCACACATGAAACCTTCAATATAACGTATAAGAAAAACCTGATAGTAGGGTGTCTTCTTTCACAGCATTCCCATCTTCCTATCCAGAACGAGAATCATCCTTGTAAATCTAGCTACAAGTAAACTGGGCGGCTAGCATACCAATGTTCTGTGTTCCCTCGATGAGTCCACGATGAAACCGTTGAACTCCGGACGATGTCCCTCTGTGTACAACTGTTGAAATCCTGGGTCAACAACCCCCTGGGTGAAACTGTCGTCTAATCCTGGGCTAACAACCCCCTGGGTGAAACCCTTAAAATATTACAAAGAAAAATGTCAATACACATTGACTCAAGTATCCCGAACTATAGGATTACCCAAAAATGTACATAAACTAGAAACTATTTAGCATCTAGGATGAAGAAAAATTACATTAGCTCAACAGTGAGTCATAAACAGTATTATGAGCTTAAATAATTAAAATTCTGTTACACCATGCCATAACATAAAAGAAATTGACAGCCACATGGTGCGTAACCCGAGAATACCGATCAAGGAGAAGCGACAGCTTGGTGTTTTCAGTGAACCGTTTTGTAACGCGCATGTGCGAAAATAAGTTGTGTATCACTCAAAATGATGTTATCTGTCAAAGTCAGTCCAAGTTGTGTTTAGTATATGAGCAATGTTAAGTGATATTTCATGGTGTTTGTTTTGTGTAGTAATAAGATGAAGATTTTTTACACACTTAGGTATTCTAATACAGATATAAAATGTGCCAAAAAAGTTATTAGGAAACTAAGAATTTTATCACATGTATAAATATTAAGTATAATGATTTAATCGTTTTTGACATTTTATTTTTCATATGTAGGTATTAAATTTTCTGAAATATATGTTTGTCTTCTATTAAATAAATTTAATAAAGAATGAACTGGATGTCGGAAGTCCAGAAAAAACTCATTTTTGGATGTCTAGACGTCCAAAATTATATATAGAATGGGCGACGTCCAATGGACATATTTGTATTGTCTGGGTGATAGCTAGGCCAGGAATTTAACTCTAAATACATAAACCTTAAATGACATCTGGCTTATCTTTGCGAGAAAACACTTGTTTCTACAGAAATGAGTAATAAACTTGAAAGTTCTTTTAATATAATATGAATCCAAAAATTCTAAAAATATGTAAGTACTTTTTAAACCTAAAAGCTTTGAAAATATATGCACATTGCAAATATTTAGTTAAACCTCTCAAACTTAATGTCTTTTTAATTGTTACCTAATTTTTTTTTGGTACCCTTAATTTTATTTACCTTATTTTTACTTAAGGAAAAGGTGATTTAATTTAAATATGGGGCTTTTATTACATTTTTAACAATAATAATAAATTCATTTATTTGCAGCTTACACAGAATATGGAACAAAAAAATATAATTGTAAAAAAAACACCTAATGTAACACTGCAAAATAGAGCTGGCATACAGTAAAACTGATTCTAAGTGCCAGCCCTAGATAAAAATTATTTTGTGAAACAGAGTAGCCATATGAAGTCTTCTTCTACATGTCATATCCAACCATTTAGCATCACTCAATTTGTGAATTACTCTATCAATAAATATATAAATAAACCAAATATTGAACAAATTGTATAGATAAATTATAAAATAATAAACGTCTTTTACTTTTATAACAAATAAGTAATTGTTATATAATGCATTATATTTTGCTGCTGAAATTTCACCATTGCTATTAACCCTAACTACTTCAATGTAATTAAATCACATAACATAATTTGCGCATGGACTATAACAATGTTTCAGATAATTTGCCAAACGATTTCGCTCAGTGTAGAAAATAAGAATGTTTTCTCAGCGTGCTAAGTTGTGTATTAATCAAAGTCATTCTGTGAAAAAGGTCCATCCGATATCAAAGGCACCGACAGCTACTGTCGCTTCTCCTTGATCGGTATTCTCGGGCGTAACATAACCAACTATATACAAAACATACCTTTTTTGTAAAGGGTTAACTTGGTAGCCTTCCAAGGATGAGAAACACGTGAGATGATCCACAGCACAACAATATTCCACACTCCAAATGCTGTGAACTTCCAATTATTGCGTTAAAATCCTATAATAGATATGGGCTGGACCAATGACCATAGGAATTTACCAATACATTAAAATTCCTCTCAAAATACGAAATGTCTATTTACCCACAATTAACCATGAAGTAGAATCTAAAATCCCCTTTAATTAGGGTAAGCCGATGGGGCTAAATATTAAGAAAATTCTATTTCGACACAAAAATCGTCTTTCTCGTGACTCAACACCCACTGACAGAAACAATACGTCAGCCGTCCAAAAATGGCCGAAATCCCTTTCCGATAAATGTCAAGTGGGTTCAGAAATTCATCCTCAAGAATTCCCCACTATATAACTTAAGAGACCATTTACGAAAGGTACCCTAAAAACTATATTTATACACAGTATAACTACATTTGGGAAACTGTTCCCGACAAAAATTAATACAACAGCGATCGCAAAAAAATCCCTCACGACTTAAAATCGCTCATTGTGAAACTACCTTACCTCGGGTTCTGAGCCCGATATTGGAACCTCCGAGCAATTACTAATAGAGGGAGCGTGAAAACGAGTTTGTAGGCGATTGTTGTGTTAGCAACATCTGTAGAGGAAGTGAGGAAGCGGGCACAAGGGGGAAGGTAAACATCCTTCTTGTTCAGTGGCGTATCATTTATCTATAAAAACACATTGTCCAAACTTTTTAATTGTAAAAAAACTAAAAAATTTGCTAATTTTACTATTTTTAAAATGAATACCGTCATATATATGTCTAATGCAGAAAAAGAAACAAAATCAATGTAAAGGTCTAATTTTTTCAATTGAAGAATAAAACCTTAAAATAAATTTTATTATAAATACAGGAGCGACTAGTTTCGGCCTTACAGGAACATCTTCAGGCCTGTAATACAATAATCTTTAATTATTATAATAGGTTGGTCACTTACGAATAACATTAAATAGTATAAACCACATAAATGGATCCATATTGTAGCGTTACAGCATTATAGAATAAAAGAGCAGTGCAAACGTAACTAAAAATAAGAAAACAGTACGGAATCTACAAGAGAAGAGGTGAGAATGAGCAATTACGAATGCATTTAAATTGCTCGGGATAACAAATAAAGCTGATAATGTAGTGGTACAGTCCCCATCAAAGAAGGTCTGGATATGTTAAAGAGGACGGTGTTTTCTCTGTAAATCTGGAGAATTTAAGGATGGAGGGAAGACGAATCTTGCTGGCTCAGGTGTAGATGGCTAGAAAAAGGAGCGTGTAGATGAAAGCTCCAGTAAATATCGTCACTTTCGTCTAATTTTTATTCTCACTCACCGTTTCGGCTTTATTTTCGAAATTCATTTTTAAAAGGAAATAAAAGTAATCATTCATACAAGCATATAATAAAACAACATGAATTTATTATATTTAATAAGCTAATAAACGTTTGTTTTAATGAAAAAAACATATATGTGAGTACAAAAAATATATCAAACGAAAAAAGTAATTTTAGGATGTCCTAATAGGTTTTAACTTAAAACTAAATAAAATGTATATTGCAACTGTGTTTAAATAAATGAATGTTTTTATACCTGACTATAGCACCAGACAAACATTATTTTAGATCATAATGATCTGCATAACTCAAAATAGTCAAAATCCACATTATTTAAGTTGTTCTAGTATTGTTTTAGCATAACGATGTTAACTCCAATAATAAATATTCACATTTTTTTGGGACGTTTTTTAAGGAAATTAAAAAAAACATGAATAATGTGATATTCTTGTTTAGTTTTGTACTATATAATATATAGTTCATTAGGTAGTGATTTAGAAGCAAATTATGTTCTATTTATAGAATAAAAAATCACTCATAATATCTAAATATTTATACCTATTTATATTTTGGACAGGAAGACTATTTTATGTTTTTGGCTCTGAATACTTTTCTTAAGAATTTTAAAACCTTCCTTAGCTCTTTTGGGATATTCCATGCATATCTTAGAAGTTCATTTAGTTTAAACCTAAAACAAATTAAGTACAAAAAATGAACATTTAAACAATACACAAAATTAGTCTTTTAGATTAGTTAAAAAAAAGTGTCAACAAAAAAATAGCTATGCCTTTTTCCTTAAACATTCTTTTTGAAAGAAACTTAAGTTTCTCTACTTACTTGCTGTTTTAGTAGCAGATGAATATAGTGTAGAAGTAGTGACAGGATTGATTATTATACTTCTTTTGTCGAAATTGCATTTTTCTTTAATATTTTCCTTCCCTGAGATCTGTAATAAAAATGCATTAGCATAAAAAGTTATTCAGGTGGTCACTTGTTGAATTTCTATATTTTGGAACCATGTATTTCTTTCTCATATCAAGAAAAGGAAACCTAAAAAAAATAACAATAAACTTTACAAAGATGTGAGATTAAAATAATAATAAGTAATTAACCTTTACTATAATCATTATGAGACGGATGAAGACGAACGTAGCTGGAGTGTACTTGCTCTTAATTTTAATTTTTCGATAAGAAAATAAAGTAGTTTAATTGCAAATTAAAGGTGATTGCCTAATGCACCGCCTCTGATAATTAGGTTGTGTCTGTACTTACTTATGATATTATCTTGAAGAAGCATTTCCAACAGGCCTTTTACACATAAAGCATGTTTTCACCATATTATTAGAGATAATAAATCTTAAATATACATTTACAACCTTTACAACGTTATAAATAATAATATTTTCCGTAAAATACAAATAAGAAATTGACATGTGTCAGAAAGTGTCAGAACTGGCGCTCACAGAAAACTTCTGGCGCTGTCAAACTTGGCAACGCTGATTAAATAAGCCAATTACAAAAGAGGTATTTTCCCCCTCGGAGGGAGTTGATGTTGCTAACAAAATTTAGCGCGGGGAAGGGGGGAAGACTCCCTCTAGTAGTAATTGCTCGGAGATTGGAACATCCCACCAACATGACACTTGTCGGTGTTCTGTCGTCAAATGACGTTTATGTCATTCACTCTCATAATTAAAAAACATTAATCCAATACTGACAGCTATAAACAAAAATAAACAAAGAAAATCTTAAAGAATGGTATCGTAAATAATTAATTACCCAAAGGTGAGACTATAATACATAATATGTATAAATTTACAACGAAACTTGGTCTATTTTTAGGAGAACTACTATCCTTTTACTTAGCGGTGAGATGAAATAAATTGTAATAATGATGTCCGAAAGTTAGAATACAGGTGAAATTAGTTAATGACAAAAATAATAGTGATATCATCAATACGATTTTACCCTTTTTTTTTCGTATGATTAACCAGGTAAGCCAAAACAATTTTATTAATTCGTGGGGCCAAAAATGAACGTTACACTAGGACTTCAAATAAAAGAAGCTTAAAATTACTTTTTATTGGAAAACTCACATTAGGTTTTGCTTATTTCTTAACGACTATCAGTCTACTTAATTAAAGAACATAGGTAAATTTAATAAAAAATAATTATTGTCAATTTTTGTGGTTTATAAAAAATATAGGTAGTAATAGGTAATTATTTTAAAATAAAATTTATGTTGTATTAAAAAGTACTTAGTTACTTACATGTTTTCTTATTCTGCATTTTCTTTTTCTGCAACAGAGGCTTCATAGTTCAGATCATCACTGAAAAATTAAAAATTTTGAATGAGTAACTCACAAGAAAAGTGCAGGGTTATTTACCTTTTAGATTCATCTTCTTCCGGGGCCTCAGTAAATGCTGATGGCAATAAACCTGGAATTAATCTAGTTCTTCCTCCGCATCTAGTCTTTGACATAAATATATATCCAGAAAAATATTTGGAACATATTTGAAATGTTTTCTGAAGTAAGTTTTAATATGTTTCACCGTTTTTTCGCAGGATTAGCTGGAAACCTACAAAAAACAAAAATTATTGATTTAACATCTTCAACATTATCATGATAAAATGACTTAAAAACAAAAAGCTTGTTTATATTGAAAAATTATGATTATTTTTTTTTATTTTCAGAAGACCCCAAAATCAAAAACAATATTTCTTATACATATTACAAGCTCTTTAAATTTAATTAACTAAATTTACCATTTATTTTAAATTCATGAAGTACTATGTTTCTTTTAAAAAAGTGGTTGAGACGCTAATGGTTACTTACTTGTGAAATGCCCTTGACGATGCCTTTTCTTATTTCTATCTACAACTTGCACAAACTCTCACTATTGTTAAAATGTGTATCAGTAAAGTAATAAAATACAAAAAATCACTTATAAGCTACAAAAATAGGTTAGAAATTAATGAAAATCAAAAATAAAAAATCAAATGACAGTTCTGTCAATTTTGAACGATTTGACATGTCAAGCATAACGAAACAGACCAATGGGAATGCTGGACACTATTTTTTCCCCTTGTACCAAAACAAAGTCCATTTGGACGATGGCTCTAGTAATATATGCTCGAAGTGCAAACCATATATGGGTCACAGGTATTTGTGTCTGGGTCGTAAATGTATGTTTTGTTATAGCTTAATATTAAGAAGGACGTGTAAGTAAATTATTGCTTTCTTTAATCGGACTCTAAGGGAAAAAAACTACATTTTGGTAAAAAAAAACATTTTATTCTATCAAAAAACAACCAAGATACGGCATACCAAAAATTAGGTTACACAATAATGAAAATATTCTTATTAAAAGTATATACAAAGGAAACAGAGGAAAAATCAATGATTTTCTGCGTAGCAAGAAATACAGAATGCTTGGTTCAAACAACAAAAAGTTGAGACTTAGTTTTTTACATGCTTCTTTTAATGTAAGAGTATTTCTCAACTTAGTATAACACCCATGACAGTGTTTTCTGTATATTTTGTCATCGCTACATCTAGGTAGCTCTTCTAGCTTATGGGCTCCCTCCTCTTGCTTTTTTTCTCATGCTTTTCATCTTTTCATTTGTTTTGGAAAGGCTGCGAATAAGAGATTATCTTATTTTTATCATTGATCACTGATCTTTCCCTTGGACGCACAGAATTAAAATAAAAGTATTGACAATGAGTGTACCACAAATTATTTTAATGGCCAATTTTTTGAACTAAACCACTTCCGAAGTCAAAAGTGTAATAACTATATAATTGGTCAGATATATCTACCCCCTGCTTTTCTTTGTTATACTCTATTATAGCTAAGGGTTTGATTTTATCTTCTCCATTTCTTGTTTTCCCATAAACATTTATTTGATGATCGTGGTACGTGGAAAGCATATGGACATCACGTTGATCGTGCCACTTAAAGAATGTTATAAAATTATTTTGCTTTCTAGTTATCTGTCCTTTTTTTAGTTTGCAGTTGACTACATCTTTGGGCAGGCCTATTCTATTTTTTCTTACGGTTCCTAACAAAATTGTTTTCATCTCGTAGAGGTATTTGGCAAGTTCAATGATTGTATAATAATTTTCAGTTATAACCAATCTTCCAGAATTTAATAAGGGATCAACTAGTTCAACAACTGTACTACCAGGAAGATCTAGTCCATGGCGTCTTTTATTTTGTCTACTGTAAATTTTTAGATCCCAAGTGGAGAGTACACTTTGAATAGTTTGATACCAAATCTATGGGCTTCTGATGGATTATACTGCCGAAACTTCAGACAACCTCTGAAAGAAACCATGGTTTGGTTCACAACAACTGTATCTTAAAGAAAATGCGCATTTTTTAGGTTATTTCTAACAAGATTCAACAAGTGTGCAATTTTTGACAAACGGCCTTCTGAAGGTATTTTTTTGTCTTCGAAATGCCAACATGTCAGCAATAATGTAAAACGGTTATACTTTATAGGAAGTTGGTGAAAAAATTCATGGTAATACAATGGGGTCGTTTTTCCGGTAACATTCTATATTAGGGAAGTTTATAAGTCCCATAAGCAGGAGCATACCTAAAACAAACAATCACATCATAAAAGACATCACTATAAAAATCAAAGTTGTAATTACCTACCAATAAATGTTTTCATTTCTTCTTTGTCTGTATCGTTCCATCTAGAAATTATTGCTGAGCGTACTAAACATTTTTTGCGCTGAAGTTCTAAAGCATAATTATTTTTGTTCGACCATTAGCTTAATAATATTGTCAGTTATAAATAAACTAAAAATATATGTAGGTTCCATATCTTGAGTAATTTAAATGTTTGTTCCACCTACTGCCCTAAATGTAAATCTTGAAAACGAGAGTATGGTTGACGACCAGAAATCGGGATCACTCTCATTTATTTCATCTTCTGAAACTTCATTAGTTTCTTGTTTACTTTTATCTTGAATGTCAGTATCATCTATTTCTTCATTAAAACTTGAATCGTTATCTTCATTTCCGTAATGCGGATCTGCCACACTGTCGTCTAAATCAAAATCACTGGCAGAACTTATTTTGGATAGATTTTCCGCGATATCTTCTAACTCTTTTTGGACCGTGTTTTTAGGAGTAAAACAACACACATGTTTGCACGCTCGAGAAAGACTACCAAACAATATTGGCGGGCTAAAACACAGAACACGTGCTAATTGCGAAACGTTGCCAAATATTCAAGGTTTTATTTTACGACGCACATGTAGGTCGTAGGACGTAGGTAGTACATCTAAATTATCACAGATTCCTGCGAACTACATATCTGTACCCCAGAGCCAGAGTATGTTAAGTCCAAAAACTTAGTTTTTCAGGAGAGCATTTTTTATATATTCATTTTAGACTGTGGAGTGTGGGCTTAGCGTAGTTAAAAAATGAGCTGTTTTTGTTATTTTAAAAGATACGTCAAAATGGAAAATATCGAACCATGCGCCGCAAAATTTTAAGTCACTTAACATATTTACCTAAAATTTGGCCAATTTGGACTTAACATAGTCTGGCTCCGAGGTACAGATATGGAGCATACCAATTTAAATGGGCACGTGCAACGGTTTGCGGAAAAATACCATTATAGTGTAGTGCTAGTCAATAGAAATTATGCTTTCTGTGGGGGACTAAGTGTCACAAGTTAAATTGGTAATTTATTGAAAAATAATATTTCAGAGATTCCAAAAACCGGAGGTAATCCAAAATTATACCTTGCAGAAGGGCACTATTTTCGAAAAACGAGATATTGGTGCCATTGCATAAAGCGGAACTTTTACTACAATATGACCGCAAAATCCAAAAAGACCCTTTACTAGTTACGTAAATGTATTATTTTAAACATTTAAAAAACCATTGGGGCTTACGGCCCAAAAAAACTAAAAATGCGATTTTCTCGATTTTATCTTAAAAAAAAATTGAGAAAAAGTTGAACTTTTTATATGTACACTATGAAATTAGCTAAACAGGCTTTCTAAACAAAAAAAGTTACTCTTTATAAAAGTTTCTAAAATGTGTATAGATCATAACGAAATATTAGCGATATGTTTCTATTGATTGATAATCAACTTAATATAAAAACAATCAATTAAAACAGCACGCGCTCGTTGACTTACCGTCGGTTTCGGTGTCTGCTTTCTCATCACTTGTAAAAGTTGGATCACTAATTAATAAAGCCAAAAATAATTTTATTTCACCAGTGGCGTGCGACTGCAAATATATTATTTCTGTAAATTTTGAACCCTCTGTAACTTTGCTGCTGATCGAGATCAGTTCATTGCTAATATTAACCTTTTTGGATAAAATCTATATTCTGTTTTTTTCATACAATTTGGGACATCCTGTACAATATAATAGACTTTTAAAATAGGGCTCTCAAATAAATTTTATATTATTAATATTGAAAACAATTAATGTGCCACAAATAAAATTTGAACGATAAAATATCTAACTGGAAGAGCTCTCAATTTAAAATAATTAAATCCCTTTATTCAAAGAGCTTGGATGTGGATATTCATATTTTTTTACTAGAAAAACTATAATAATTGTATTAAATTTTCTCCTCGCCTGCAGAGTCTTTACTGTTTTCTTCAAAAACTGGCTTTGGTAAAACAGTATGTGCTTGTTTTTGCAAACTCTTTGAACCAATACAACCAATATAATTTTTTTGCAAGAGCATACTTTACTTCCGCAACCTAAAACAATAATTAATCTCGCATTACTATTTAAAAGATTAATTGACGCTCATAAAACATTACCTTTTTTGCATTTGCATGAGGCAAGGATTTTAGCATCCATTGGAATATCTGGTAAACTTTTAAAAATTGGTCGCAAATTACCAATGTTGTCGATTTCCCATCCAAAGTCAGTAACGGCTGGTAGTTCCATTTTTGGTTTTAAAGAGTTTAACCAAATCTTGGTTTGGTAAAAACTCTAAAAACATGGAAGCGTAAGGAATCGTCTCTTGGGGGCAGCCTAGATAAAACCGTTGAAGATGCCATTAAACCTCTTAATACAATAAGAGAGAGAACATCGGATGTTGGCGAATATAATTTTATTACAAATTTTTTAATATTAATAAATAGATTTTCGGAAAAGTCGTCTGATTCAAATCCATTTAAATATTCTGAATGTTGGAAGAATGTTTTCCAGCAGGTCTTTTTTCCCATTCCTGTAAATTGACTCGTTGTATCGCTTCCTGTTAAAGCATGGAAAGCAGGTAGGTTTTTCTTTAGACTGTCTTTAAGGGATATTTCATGAACTGCCACATAACGAGTAGAATTTCCGATTCCGACTTTTAACCAAATTTCGCTCGAGAAATTGTTTAAAATACACCAAAAGAATAAGCACATCGGTATCATTGGACTCAATAATGCATGTAGAAAAACCTTTAGTTTTAGCAGAAAGTGCGTTAGTAGAATTCCAGTTTCAGCTTCTTCATGGTTTGTGCCAGCCTAAATTCGTATAATCGACACTTTTCCCATAGTCAACAGCCTTGTGTATATCAGGATTTATAATTTTATTAATATTATCTCTAATTTTTGTAGAGTTAACAAATGTAATAAAACTTTTCTCTCTCCCCTTTTTTTTGCAAATTATATATTATTCTTGATATTTTATTTTGAATTGAACCAATGCATCTAGATCACTTTTTGAACTAGATGTGTAATCGGTACTTTCTATTTTACATTCGAAATACGACTAAAAAGGAAAAGAAAGACCTAAGCAATTTAAATTATACATAGAATAAATTTGTCACCTAAAGTTTTCCCAAATTCACATGCACTTTGGCACTTCTGGTAGTAATTTATTTGGTTATAGATCGGAAATTTTGTAATAAAATAACAACACTTCACCAGTCGCTATAGTCAAACTAAACAAAAAAATTAAAGACCCTTATTTTACACTAGGATTGGAAGGCAAAGTCAGATATATAATACAATGAATATGTTTAACAGAGACAGATAAAACGAATCAGTGGAAATACAACACCAGATTGCATATTTACACATCCTCCTATACGATGGCACCAGGGTGCTGAAATCTGTTAGCCTTTGTGGCTACAATTACGCTACAAAAGCTCATTGATTTAGGCACTAAAGCATGAGGCCTCTCCGAGGAAGCGTGTCTGCATCCTATATAAGAATGGCGTTAAACGGTCGTGTACTAAAATGCCGTTAATAGAAATGATGTCATTCAAATAACGCATTTGAAGTGTTTTGGGATTAAAAAAAAGAAAATATACAAGAAGAAAACGAAGCAACGACTTCTCGTAGGCTGGCGGCTTCGCCGCCACCAAAAGATTTTAACCCATACCTGGCTACGCCTACCGGCAATTTTCTCCTAAGATAAAATCGAGAAAATCGCATTTTTAGTTTTTTGGGCCGTAAGCCCCAATGGTTTTTTAAATGTTTAAAATAATACATTTACGTAACTGGTAAAGGGACTTTTTGGATTTTGCGGTCATATTGTAGTATAAGTTACGCTTTATGCAATGGCGTTTTCTGAAAATAGTGCCCTTCTGCAAGGTCTAATTTTGGATTACTTCTGGTTTTAGAATCTCAAAAATATTAGTTTTTAATTCATTAACAATTCAGCTTGTGACAGTTAGTCCCTTACATAATTCATTTCTAGAGCGCTTTTGTTACAAATAGCACCACACTATTAGGACAGTAAACGTTTTAAGATATGCCCTTCAAGAAAGAAAACAAAAACAGTCTAAATTTGTATGGTCTGTAAACGGCCGGTGTATTTGAAATGCAAAGACTGCGCCACTTAAAAAATGTAGGAAAGCAGACGTTGCAGTTTTTCACAATATTAAGTTATTTTAAAAAAAAATAGTTTTTTAAAATCACTTATGTTTATATTTGGTCTCTTGTTAAGTAAATATATTCTGTTTTGTATTTTTTTTTTTTTGTATTTTTTGTGAGTTTTTAACTTCTTGTTATTTTTAAGAATTTCTACCATTTCGTTAATAAATTATACAATTAAATTTTAGTGATATCGTATTTAATAATAGAAACCCCTTAAATCACATCTTAAATCATTGTTATACACTACTGATATATCGAAACTTTTAAATTTTATTAAAAAGTTTTGTTAATTGTAAACAGAAAGGTGTCTAGGAGACGTCAAGTCTGCGGTGATTGAAATTTCATGTTTGTAGTTACAACTTAAGTCAATCAAACCACTGCTTTTGTTCTCGTAGCTCTTTGGCGGGTTTTATATGGTGTAGCATAATATGCTTATCATCACCCACTTCTGGTGCGTTTTAAATAATAGTTTGCTACTCTAGGTTTGCGCTTACACAGAGGCATATTTATTTATTAACGGTTAAAAGTATGTATGTTTTAAACATATTTTTTACCAAATATTTTCTATTGTAGATCCTGATGATGGCCTAATAACCCGAAAATGCTAGACTTATTTTAGTTTAAAGACGAAGTTATATTATTATAATCTAAGCTTTAATATTAACTTTAAATACCCATTAGTCTCATTTGTGAATGCCCTTTTTACATTTAAATCAGAGCAATGTTAATAAATATACACATTAATGTCCTTTTGGCAAATATGTATTTTTTATTGTCAATGACAGCTAAATGACAGTTTTAAGTGTATTGCCGTTTGGTCCGTTCGAATCGGACAAACAATAGTTGAAATATAAGCTCAGAAACTTTTGGAAATGTCGCGTTGCTACTGCGCATTACTTTTTTAACGTTATTGTTCTTCATAATTCCGTTAAATCCAATCAAATAAAAGCAAAAACAACGAAGATATTGACAAATGCCGCTGTGACAATGATACTACACACGATTTTGTTTCCAACGTTAATATGCGTCACGTTTACTTCATAGTGCCATTTTTTTCCATTCGAATCGGACCAATACCAACGGATATACAGTGTGTCCGTAAAGTATGGAACAAATTTATTTTTAGCTAAACAGACCATTTTAAGAAATAATCCTGAAACACGTCGATTTTTGATTATAATTTACCGTATTTTAAAATAATAATCTAATATACAGGGTGAATTACTTTCGAGTAATGACGTCACCGTCATTTTTTTTAAATGGAACACCCCCATTTTGTCTCAATTTTCGGATTACTTTAGCTGAGTTGATTCCAAAAATGTATCACATGTTGATTCCAATTGGTACAGGGTGGGAAAAAATACAATAGTTTTGTGTGTACTCATAAAGTAACGCGTAACATTCTTTATTAGTTAAATTAACAATATCAAAAATACTTATTGTCTAGCGGGCAGAATATGATGAAATACATGACTTTATAAATTTTTGAACTCCAGCCCTTGCTGTGTTTGACAGTAATCCAAACGGTGTACAAATTCTTGTTGAACCTTATTTATTGTGTCCTAAGAAATTGTTTATTGTTGTTCGAATTCTCTCTTTTAATTCTTCAATATTTGCTGGTTTCGTTTGATACACAACATTCTTCAGATGGCCCCACATAAAATAATTCAAAGGATTGAAATCTGGTGACCTCGCTGGCCATTCGATAGGTCCACGTCTACCAATTCACATGTTCGGAAAAATTTCATCTAGGTACCTTCTAACATCTACAGCATAATGTGGAGGTGCACCATCCTGTTGAAACCATAAACTTTCATCACAACCTCCAGGATTACGTCTGCTGGGAAACAAATTACGTAAAGTAGGTACGAGATACCCCCTTAAAAACTCAAGTTACGTTGCCCCGTTTAAATTACCTTCGATAAAGTAGGGTCCGATGATTCGATTTCTTACAATTCCAGCCCATACATTTACCTTTTGCGGGTATTGTGTATGATGCTCACGCATCCAGTGGGGGTTTTCTTTTGCCCAGTATCTACAATTCTGATGGTTCACCTCGCCATTTAACGTGAAAGTGGACTCATCAGAAAAAATAATGTTTTGTATCAAGAGAGGGTCTCGGTGATATTTATTCATCATTTTTTCGCAAAATTGGATTCTTCTATCGGGATCATCTTCGTTTAAATCCTGCACAAGTTTGATTTTATAAGGATTCCATTTTTCAAGCTTTGATAGTTTGTGTACCGTTGTTTTGCTAACACCGATATCTCGACTTACTTTACGCACAGAAGTGTGCGCGTCTTCTTCAAAACTAAGTAAAACATGTAATGCTGTATCAGCATTTGCAGAGAGACGACCTGATTTGCGTACATTTTCAACCGTACCAGTTTCTCGAAATTTCTTTTCAATCTTACTGACTGTTGAACGCATTATAGGTCTTTCTGGATATTTATCATTAAACAAATTGCACTCTTCCATCTGAGTTCGCGACCTGTCTCCATACCCAATCATCATAAGTATTTTAATTTTTTGTTTTACACTTAACTCCATTTCAAATTAAAACAAATCTAAGCAATAATTAAAACATTTACGAATACCAAAAATATTGTAGTACTAAACTGTCACTAAACATCAATAAACTACTAAACAAATAATAACATTTCACAAAAAAACTAGACGACTATGTTTTTTCAAAATTGATAAGAAATAATTTCTTTCATATTCTGTCTGCTAGACCACAAGTCCACCCTGTACCAATTGGAATCAACATGTGATACATTTTTGGAATCAGCTCAGCTAGAGTAATCCGAAAATTGAGACAAAATGGGGGTGTTCCATTTAAAAAAAATGACGGTCAAGTCATTACTCAAAAGTTATTCACCCTGTGTAATAGATGATTATATTAAAAAACGGTAAATTAAAATCAAAAATCGACGTGTTTCAGGATTTTTTCTTAAAATGGTCTGTTTAGCTAAAAATCAATTTGTTCCATACTTTACGGACACACTGTATACGCCAATTTCATTTTGGCTTTGCCACTGTGCATGGTTCTTCTCTTCACCGTTTTTCTATACCACGTCTCCTGAATATCGCCGTACATGTAATTTCCCACACTCCCTAGCTTTTCATAGGCGAATCGATCTAATAAGTTTTCAAGTTTATTGTGAAGTATTTTAATCATAATTTATATCAAAAGATTCATAATATCATAGGCTATAAAAATATCAGGTGATATTTGCTAAAAAATTATTAGTAATCTCGTGATTTGATATAATTTGCAACATTTAATATAAACTTTTTTTGGTGTCAAGGAAAAACTAAAAGTAATAATCTGTTAGAAGAAATCAAATAGTAAAGCCCAGTGCCGTGCTTAATTATTTTTAGTAGATGTTATAATAAATAGCCATGAGTATATCTATGAAATGTAAGAAGGATGTGAATGAAGATAAATCTTCTTTTAAGTGTGATGGCTCCAAAAGATTTCTCCATATAACTTGTGCTAATGTAACAGCTACAGAAGTTAGGTGCCTACAGCTTTCCTCAGACACAAGAAAGTTAAAATTATTCTGTGAAGACCGTGAACAAAGTTTGCTACTAGTACCAGTTTTGAAAAGTATGGTTGATGATTTAAAGACGGAAGTAAATAAACTTAAACAGGCCAATGATAAAAGATAGAAAAATTGAAGAGTTAATAAAGAAAGTAGATAATTTAAAGCAGGATTCTAGTACATAAAATTTTTTGTGTGATGAAATGTTTTGAGAGATTAATGAAAGAATTATAAAAGCCAATAATGTTATGTTTTTTAATGTTCCTGAATCTCAATCCAGAAATATTGAAGAACGAATAACAGAGGATAGACAAAGAATAGAAGAAACTCTAAATCTAATGAGCAAGGAAGAAATAATCAGCGATATGGTTAAAATTATTTGAGTGGGTAAATCACCTTTATTGTTTAACATATTTGTTAACGATATTGCAAGATGTTTCCAAAACTGTGAATTTCTAATGTTTGCCGATGATTTAAAGCTGTTCAGGCTTATAACATCGTTAGAGTATATTAGTTTAATCCAGGACGATTTAAACAATTTAAGTACTTGGTGCAATTATAACAATTTGCATTTAAATGCTAATAAATGTTGTCATATAAGTTTTTATAAAGGTAATAAGAAATTTCAAACGTTCTACTCAATTAATGGCGATCAGTTGATATATGTAACCTTTGTAAAGGATTTAGGAGTCATATTCGATGAACAATTACGTTTTGTACGACATATAAATAATGTTACAGTGAACACTTCAAAGTCCCTGTGATTTATTTTACGCAACTGCCATGGATTTTCTGTTTGGACCGTACGGACAGTATATTTTGCTCTAGTGATATCACAGTTAAAATATGCATCTATTGTATGGTCTCTACATCTTCAGAACCATTGTACGAGCCTGCAAAGAGTTCAGAACAAATTTCTGAGGTACTGTGCATACAGATCATATATAAAAATTACTAATCACAACTACACAGACATTATGAAATCACTGAATATTGACCTATTAAGCAAAAGGTGGGAAGATTATGATTTGATATTTGTTTTTAAGATTCTTAATGATTAAGTAAGTTGTCCTGAGCTTCTTGAGAGTATACGCCTATATGTGCCAACTAGAAATCTGCGATACTCTGAATTGTTTCACATTCCATTTCATTGCACAAATTATGGTATGCATTCGCCAGTTAAACGTACTCTGAGAATGTTTTACAATAGGGATATAGACATATTTGGTATGTCACTTTGTACATTCACAAAACGTGTAAAGAGAGCTTTATTTGATTGATACTCTCGCAAATTTAGTTTTTAAACTTGTATACATATTTTATAGTATATTTATATTTTTATTTTTTATTTTTTTTAATTTACATTTTTTTTGTAATAGATAATACTTTTATATATTGTATATTTTTGTAATGGGGGTGAACTTGTAAATTAATAAATAATACTGAAGATATAGACTTAGGTTCTTTTGACTTTGCCATTGCGCGTGATTTTTTTTTCGGCGTTAATCTACTTGTAATTTCCCCCCGCTTTTGTGTTTTTCCATTCAAATCAAACCAATAGCAATGGAGATATGCGTTAATGCCCTTTTGGCGTACCCATTGCGGACTATTTTTTTTTAAGTTTGCTACCTACTTTCTGTGCCTAAGCACCTGAGGTGGGATTTATGTCAATCCAAAGTTGGATGCCGACTAACTACAGTGAAGAAGGGGGTGAGTCGTAGAAAAAGTTATGTTCTTCAGTGGGCGCCAGGAGTTTAACCTCACATCCAACAATCCATGTGACAGTTCACTACCAAACTCCAAATAGGAAACTATAGCATCTCCTCTACAAGGCCATCAAGCGGCTACAAATCGAGTATGCTCCTAATATACTAAAAGTGTACTTTACCATAAAAATAAATGTTGAACCAGATGTTTATAAAATCAAACAGACAATTAGCAAGTGGGATAAATAAAAAGTAAAGTTCAATATATATATACCCAAGTTTAATAATATAAATCGTGTTGACATGGGGGGGTCAACTTCGTTCACACTATGAAATATACTAATATTTACCAAATTAGTAACAACTAAAATACTATATCAAGCTTAAAAATCATTAAATGGGACTAAGGGTAATCGTAAAACTATAACACATGAAGTGTGTACTGTATTTATTAAGAAAACAAATAATAGTGTACTATTTACGGACGCTAGGGGTAAAAACAAGTAAAACTATATTACTTATTAAAAATATAGTAACCCATCAGTAATATAACCCACGAAGAGCTCTTGGTGAAGTGTTTCGGGTTTAATAAAAATGTACTTTGAACCCCTAAACCTCGTTTACATTAGGTTTAGATACAATTATATACTAATAACACCCCCAAAAAGATAGCAAAACTTGCGGTACACTGTGACTTCTTCCCAGTAGACGTTGATGTCTCTGCTTCGTTAGCAGCATACGAATCAATCAGCTGGTCACAAGATGTGCTAGTCAGCCCGTCACAAGAAGTGTTGGCCCTTCACAAGGACTACTGGCCCGTAACAAGAAGTGTTGGCTTTCACAAGTATTGATAGCCCGTCACAAGAATACTGGCCCGTCACAGGAAGTGTGTGCCCGTTACAAGAAGTGTGTGTGCCCGTCACAAGAACCCTAAAGAAAACGTATAAAATAAAACACAGTAATAACTATTTATTCCTGGTTAATAAGAAGTTAAAATTAAATAACCAGGTACCTACATAGCCTTCTCGTGAAGCGAGGTCTAGAAATAGGTAAAACTACTCAACGTTTACTAGTTAATTAAAGTTCGGCTTATCAATTTATGTAGGTAATCTTCAGATTTACAAAATAACAGGATAGACGTAAAGCGAGTTCTACCCAACAATTACACTTAATAAGCAAATTACACCCTTAGATTTCAAGATACTATCCCTAATAGTTCATCCCATTTACAGAAAATATATACAACGAAAAGAACATAACCTAGGGTTAGGTCTAAGTAAGCATTCTAACTAAAATCAAAGCATATTTACCCTTTTTTTAATCCGCAAAGGGGGAACAAACTATGCACCAGATCAGCTTGGAACGGCAAATTCGTGAACGACTTATTCAGAAAGACTACATATATATGTGGACACTGAAATAAAAGAACGAAGGTCTTACAAAAGAATAACTACGTCGTAACTTGAAATACTGTGTAGAAAAAACTCACCAATGAGATTCAACACGTGGTTAAATATATCCTCCTAAGAGCTCCTACAACATGTAATCACCAAAAAATACTACCAAATCCACACTGTTGTAACTTAAAACAAAAAAGTTGCTTCGTAATATCCCAAATGGATTGAAACGACTTGCAATAAATTTCGAAACAATACCTTCGAAATCAAAAACCTCGTGTCGAATAATAATCTCGAAAAATCCAGAAAGAGAAAGACGGAACAACGTCACTTGACATCTCCCAAACCAGGAATACCAACACACCTTAGTGACAGATAGGTGTCCCATCAGCGCCCTCTATTACGAAATAAATTCTTGACAGAAAGGGCTAAAATAAGCAAACAAAGCGTCTAAAACGAACTAAACAGCCTAACTAAACTCAAATAGAGGTCCTATCTACCCCAAACTGATCATATACTCACAATTAACGTCAGAGCGGAAACGCTAAACCGACATCTTGAATACAGGGCAGCCACATGCTTACTCAGAGTGTCACAGAAGGACCGCTCTGTTCGCATATCGAACCAAAAGCACAGTGGTTAAAAATGCGGGTATAGAAGGACCCATTAAATAATTATTGAACACGGATAAAAACTAGTGTATTCTTATTTTTATGAAAAACCGCTATAAGGCCAAATTTAAACGTTACAAGTTTAACTATACTTGTTCACGTAAACGTTGGCCATCATCTTGGATTGCTTAGCTGAGTCGCAAACCACTTATCCAAGTTTCTCAACAATGACAGGTTACGCTATCTCCTGGCGACTTTTGTAAGTACTGCGCCAGCTTTCTCTTTGATCATCTACTTGTCAGATAATGACCAAAAGGGCACATTAGGCACCGCTATTTCTCTACTACTCATACGAAGAATCTTATCAATAGACTTTAATCCTTGATAATATAGAGTTATTGCTTATATGAAACGCTGCTATTAAATTATACAAAGCAAAGATAGGACATGAAACAACTACTCCTTTAACAACCAGTCAGATATGTTTTTAAGATATTAAACTTAATTACAGTAAACAAAAAAATCAAGAAATAATTATCCAAACGAGAATTGCTATATAAACATGGATTTCTCCATTAAGGAATCATACAATAAAAGAAGAAACCAACTGATGCAGAAATATGGTGCGGAAAAGCACAAAAGTGGAATATTAAAAAAACTGTTAATTGTAACGAAAACTAGACTGAAAATTGAAAAAGGTCTATCGATAGAAAATTTTATCGATAGTAGTAAAGTGAGTTAAGAAAATAATTTTCAAAACCTACCGGTATATAGAGAAATGTTTTATGTATGTAATTAATTAATAAAATATTCTGTACAGATTGAAAACTAATCTAATTTCTTGAAGCGCTAAAGCAAGATAAACTTTATATGATTAGTGAAATGAAACTGACAGAGATGCAAAGGGGATTAATTTGGCAATTATACAATAATGTATTCAAGTTAGTGCAAAGCTTGCATTTCCTAATGCTTATCAACAACTAATTTATATGCTTAAGTTTCGCCACGATTCTCAAAGCACTGCCAGCTTTCAGTCAATTTCCCTTTTCGTTTCTACATTCGTCATTACTGTCAACTAAGTTTAATAGAAAATAACAGTAATTTTACCTATTTAAACTAAACTCTAAGAGTTATTCAACATCAAAGAAACATGAAATGTGAATCATAAAACATGAAACGTGAAACATGAAACAATAAATTGCGAAACACGAAACCGTTTTATTTTTACACATTCATCAAAGAAACAAAAATAAATTTGTTTCAACAATGGAAAGTGACGATGACGAAGTCGTTGTTGTAGTGGCAACTCTTTTATTACTGTCCAAAAACAAAAAAAAAACAAAACGACGTTACTGGGTGGTGCATCCATATAATTATATAAATATCAAACATAGTACATATTTGCAAAGAAACTAAACAGTCATCCTGCCAAATTTCAATCATTCTATAAAATGAGTACACAACCATTTACAACATTATATCTTATTGTGGGTCCTAGTTTAAAGAAAAAAGATACTAACTTTAGAAAGTACCTCAGTGTTGAAGAAAAATACTGATAACACAATTAATAGCATCAGATACAAAAGAAGCATACGATGAAAGACTCTGTGTTTAATATAATATATATATTTCTTACTTGATTGTTGGCTTCATTAAATTGTGATGATGCGCATGATACTGAAGAATAGTTGGATATAGCTGAGGAATACATTGGAATAGGTATACAATGTTCATTTATAATTTTATCGTAAAAACCAAAAGACTTTGTTTGTACCGCCTTTTTTGAGCATCATTCAACTTTTTCATATCACACAACAAATTCTTTAAGAAAAAGAGATCGCTGTCTTCCTGGTCAGTCGATTCATTTATTTTTCTTTTGTATTTGGCACTCAGGTCACTTAAACATTGCTTTGCAGCATTTTCCCAACTTCCAGTACTTGGCTGTTATTTTTTTTTTGTTATTGGTACTTGCAGAATTCTTTTAGTAGCGTTATCCGTAGATTTAGAAGGAAGTTCTGTCTCTGCTTCATTTGTTGCTGAACTGTGAGCTCTTTCTTGAATCGTCGGTATTGTGTTTATACCTTCTTCTTCGTCTTGGGCGTTTTGCATATCGTTTTTCTTGATTTAAATATTAAACTGGGTGATACATTTTTATATGTAGTTGTTATTTTTTTTTATAAACTGTGGAGGGATACTTTATCTTAAGCCTGCTCGGTTATTTGTATTTCTCGTATTTTTAGAGACTTAGTGTACAGTACACAGTCTGACACTATTAGACGTATATTCACGAGTTGATTTATTGTTCCACTTCCGAGGGTTTTATTACTACCCCAACAGATACTAAAAGCGTGAAGTGAACTTTTATCTAATCACCTCTGGTTGAGAGTTGTTTACCAGCATTGAAGGAAGCTCCAGAAACATACCTGGAACGTTCACCGAAGTTTGACACAGAACACTGTCTCGAGAAAAGACGTTTTATTTAATTACGTTAATTTTGCTGATACCCTTTTATAGCTTCGACGTTATCATAGGTATCTAATTTTTTCTAAGTAATATTTTGGGAAGGGATTTTTTATATTTTATACGACATAATATAATGCATAGTAATGGGATTTTATTAATTTTATTAACTGATAGGTTATAATACTTGATATTTTAATCTAGTTTCATAAACTTTTTCTATACGTCACACTGTGCCGATAGCACTAACCATTTAAGCCCTGGTATCAGCGGTATGACCTTGTTTTAATAAGTTCTACTTACTCTTGCGGCAGGGGATTATTTGTCCCAACTAAGATTTGATTTATGTCGTAGGGAAATTGATTTTAGTTACATTTACTTTTATTTTTATGCTATAACCGACTAAATATATACCTATTTATTCTTTTTTTTTTACTTTTTATCCAAGGGACATACTTACTGTGTATATAAAAAATACTTGTAACGTCACGTAATTATTGTGGAAAAATATGATTATTGATATTTTATGTTAGACATTTTTACGTCGACTGTTTTACTATAAAGCCTGGAGATGTGTGTTAATTTTCACTATAGGGAAAGGTTTAACAACCTACTAAATGGTATAAGCAAAAGTTTTCGTTGTTTCATTTTGTTTCTATTGTTTGATCGATTGAGCATATTTATCAGGCATTTAAATCGGTCTGGCACTCGTATTTGAATACTGTGATTCTTGGTACTAAACGGACTACGTCTTCTTCACTCAGAGCGAAACCGGAGCCAGACAGTCGAAACTGTTTGCGTTACCTGTAAATCTTCGCAAGTTGGAAATTGTCTTTGTAGGAATGCGTTTACGGGAAATTTTAAATCCGTGCGGGAATAGGTAGCTTTCTGTAACTTGTATTTTAGTATTTGCATTTAGATCATTCTCAGAATATATTAAGTATGTTACGGGACGTGCTATTCAAATTCTGAAAATGTACTCAAGTAAGTGTACAGTGTGCAATTCTATTCTATTCTATTCTTTATTAATCCATTTAAACAGTTATAATGTTATTGGACACGTCAGAATTATAAATATAAAGGTGTATACAATAAATAAAAGTAATTAAACAAAACAATACAGACAAATATAGAAGAGACAAACGTAGAATGGTAAGCGAAAAGGGGCATTTGTATAAATTTATCTAGAACAGTTTGGTGGTGAAGCATGTGGTACAAATTTATATTGAAAATATTCTTGCACTGAATATGGACATATTTCTAAAAGCTGTTGTTTTATTCGATAATTAAATGTTTTTAATGTTGATTCATTTTTTATGCTCTGTGGCAGTTTATTGAATAATTTTATTCCAAGAATTGTTGGTGACTTAGCACAAATATTTAGCTGTGCTAACAGAGGAACAAGTTCATCTTTGTTCCTGGTGCTATATGAATGAAAGTCGCTATTACGTTTAAAATTCGATTTGTTTTTATATATGTATATTAAAAGTTCTAAAATATATACTCCGAATACGGTAAGGATTTTAAGTTTTTTAAATAGAGGGCGACAGGAATCTGTTGGTAGAATACCAGCCAAGCATCTTATAATTCTCTTCTGAGATATAAATACTTCATTAGCATGGGATGATCCGCCCCATACACAGATACCATAAATCAACCTAGAATGTACATTTGCGAAGTAAATTTGACGAAGATGGTGAGGTTTTAAAATGCATTTAAGGTTACGAAGTTGAAAACATTGTGAGTTTAAGGTTGTCGCTAAATTTTGACAGTGAGTTTTAAACGATAGATTTTCATCGAATGTTATTCCTAGAAATTTTGTGGAATCAACTGTATTTATGTGTGTGTTGTTTACAGACATATCTAGACAAGGTATATTAGAATTTTGGTATGTATGGAAATAAATGTAATTAGTTTTTGTAATATTAAATAATAATGAGAGATTACTAGCCCATTCCGAGAATATTTTAATTGACCTATCGATTTTATTTTTCAATTGTTCTTCAATGGGATCAGAAAACAAGAAAGTCGAATCATCTGCATAGAGAATTGTGAATGCATGGTAAAGTAATTCTGGAAGTTCATTTACATAAATTGTGAAAAGTATGGGAGCTAACACTGACCCTTGGGGCACTCCTATATTATTTATTATTTCTTGAGAGAAACACTGTTTTCCTGAGTTGTTACTTTTAACCATTTGGGGTCTATTTGTAAGATATGTTTCAAACCATTTATTTTGATTGCCTCTAATTCCAGATGAGTGAAGTTTATTTAATAAAACATCATGCTGAACACAGTCAAAGGCTCTGCTAAGATCACAGAAAATCCCAGCCGAACCCCCACTACACTCAATAGATTGAAGCACTTTTTCGTATAAGGAGATAATGGCTGTATTTGTAGAGTATTTAGGACGGAATCCGTGTTGAGATTCAGATATAATCTGATTTAAGTTAAGGTATTTCATTAGTTGCTCCAGCATTATGTATTCGAATATTTTTGAAAGAGTAGAAGTCATTGAGATAGGTCGATAATTAGACATATCGTGCGGGTTACCTCTTTTTAATATAGGCGTTACTATAGATGTTTTTAATCTTTCGGGAAAAATACCTTCTTCCAGGGAATAATTAATTATATGAGTTAGTGGTGTTAAAATATATTCTGCGATTTTCTTTATCAAGTTTCCAGAGATATCGTCAAAACCGCTGGATGGTTTGTTTTTGATTTTTTGTTTTATGACTGTGTTTACATCTGATTCAGAGACATAAGAAGTAAAAAAGCTCTTTGTGGGTGACTTATTGTTATTATATTTATGATTTGTTTTTGGAGTTGAGATTCTGTTAATTGTTTCATATGGAATCGAAGTAAAAAACTGATTGAACATATCAGCTATAGTTGTTGGGTTTTCAATAATTTTGCCATCGTTGTGAATTGAAATACTCTTTGTTGTCTTTGTCTTACCTTGTAGTTCATTTATGACTTTCCATGTTGCTATATTTTTATTTGCCGAATCATTAATTTTATTATTATAATATTCGGATTTCGTGTTTTGAACAAGCTTTCTATGATTTATTTTAGCATGATGATAACATTCATGCAACTCGGGGAATTTTTTCTTCAATTGAAATAGATCTTTTAATTTATTAGAGGACTCTTTTATGTTCTTATTTACCCAACAGCGAGGTGGTAATCTGGAAGCATTTATTTGTCTTAAAGGGCAACTAGCGTTAAAATAGTATGTTAAAGTATTGTGAAACACATTGAATTTTGAGTTGGTAGTATTTTCTTGATATATCCCATTCCAGTTTTCTTTGGAAAGGTATGTTATTAGGTCGTTAATGTTAGTCTCTCCCATTAATCGACTTTGATATGAGCTAGGATTGGTTTTTAGTTTTAGCTTATTGAATTTTAACAGGAAATTGTCATGATCTGAGTCTGTATTTAAAGTTACGATTCCTACAGTATCTTTGTAATTTGTGTAAATCTGATCAAGTACATTACTACATGTTTTGGTAGTTCGAGTAGGAGTAAAATTTTTTGGGATGAGCCCATATGATGTGACTAACTGTTCAAAGGCAAAGCTTTGATTTGAGTTCATAGAGGTATGATTAAAATCCCCAGAGAGAACTATGAAATACTTGGGCTGATAAATTTTATTTAGAATTAAGTTAAGATTGGATAAAAATGTTGTAGGATGTCCGCTAGGTGACCTATAACATGAGAGAATTATAAATGTATCGCCATTGAATATCCACCTTATACCACATATTTCTATTTCCTTCTCTATGCAATATTCTTCAAAGGAAATCGATTCAATTATGAGATGTTCTTTGGACCATATGCAGACACCACCTCGTTGATACAATGAACGACTAAAACAACTAGCTAGGTTATAACCTGGAAAATGAAATGTTTTTATATCCTGTTTAGATACCCATGTTTCTGTTAAGCAGACAAAATTTATAGAGAAATGATTGATTTCCGATATAAGGTTATCAAGTTTATGTTGTTTCAATCCTTCAATGTTACACAAAAATATATCATAACAAATACTTTTTACAGGATCCTTATGTGATAAATAAACACTTTTAGTATCTATGTTATTGACATTTCGTCGGCTAAATTGACAAAATTTACATCGCTATTGAGTCCTACATTTAAGTCATTTGTTATATCTATAACATTGTCATTTAAATTCTTGTTAGAAGTTTCAGTATTTGTAACATCACAAATTACATTATTACATGTTATGTGGATCAAAGTACCATTTTTTTTGTCATTGTTAATTAAATTTGATAATCTAAGTGCTAATATTTTTTTATTAATACTATACCCATCCTTATTATTCACATCTACTATTGATACCTTGCTTTTTTCAACACATTTATCAAGTCTTATAATATAATTTATTGGTTTATCGTTAAACTTATTAATGAAAAATTCATATTTCGGCAATTTAGAAGGAACTGTAGTCAGAATTAAATTGGTATTAAGACATTGTTTTAATTTAAAATTTAACAGTTTGAAAGAAGGGTAATTATGATACAGAAAATCATTAAAACCAGCTTGAATAATAACAAAATCATTTAAAGTAAATGTTTTTGTTAGTCGATCTATGTATTCAATCACATCTTTAAGGCAGGCGCCAGGTTTAATAATAGTTTCTATACTATATTTATCCTTAAGTTGCAAATTTAATAATCTACCCAAATTTCTACCCCCCTCATCACACAAAATTAAAATTTTATTTTTATTGTCTTTATCCCCTCGGCGCGTCACTGTTATGTCATTCATTGGTTTGGTTACTTCATGGGCTAATTCATTAATATTTTTTGTTGATTCAACACGTTTGTGGGTTGTATTAGAGAACTTGTTAATATCATGTGTAAGATTTTTCAATTCCCAATTGTATCTAGCATTTTCACCTTCTAAAAGTTTAATACTTTCCAACATTTGCCTGCTTATCCTATCCAAATCCTTTATCTCATCCTCCAAAGACACAATTTTATCATTTTTATTCTGAAGTTCACTTTTATGTAATTTCTGCATCTCATGAAAATCTGAGATTTGTTTGTTCAAATCATTTATTACATTTATTTGTTCCTTTAGTTTTTCAACGTCTTCTCTTTCTAATTCCAGAGCTTCATTTTCAAAATCACGAGTTCTTTTATTTAATCGTTTAATGTGATTATTTTTTTCTTCCAAGGTTTTACTTATTTCATTAATTACTGCCTGCATTTGTTTAATTTCTTCATTTTTATCATATTCATTTTTCTGTAGTAATATATTTTTTTCGGAATTTTCCTTTTTTAATGAGTCAATCTTTTCATATAACTTATCTGTTTCCTCTTTTTTATAATTATCTTTATTTTCGCAGTTTTGGGAACAGTAAATTTTACAACCGCCTAATTCTTTAAAGTGTTTTTTTCTTTCAATACAAGAAGGATGAAAAACATCAAAGCAAACGATACAATACAGATTGTTAAATACCTTATTCTTACAACATTTAAAATTGATTGGATCCATTAGTTACAAAAATCATTGGCAAATGGAGACGATACGCCACTGGTAAAAGAAATGTATTTGAAATAAAATCTTCAGCAGTTACTGATGAGAGTTTTTACTTCACCGATAAGTAGGAGCATAAAAAGTGTACAAAAAACACCAAACAAACTGAATGCTCCAATAATCAGATGCACTTATTTCACACCATAAAATATGTTTCTGAAAAGTAACTATATCACTGGACACAGAAGAAATTTCACTTTCGGTTGATATAATTTTCGATTAGGTCCGCGCGGCATTACGCGGTTTTCTTATTAGTATCTACTTTCATTGAATAGTACGTTCTAAGTATTTAGGTTTAACATATACTAGGTATATACTAGACACTCATACAGAATATTTTATTAATATTGAACATTGATGGATAAATAGTAAATATAATGAAAGTCGTACAAATTTTTAAATTCTATATTTTCAAAAAATAATATTTATTGTTCTTATTTTTATTCCAAATTCTCATATGGAATTTTATAGGTTAGGGAGGGGGGGCTTTCACCTCTAAGTAAAGATACATGAAGGTTTACTTAAAAGTTTAAAAAACAATAGCCCTAGAGCAAGTAGTTACTTTCAACTTTATTCAGAGGTGATAAGACTAGCCCTAAGTGTACAGAATTAATGGAATATTTTAAATATATTTGTAAAACGTAAAACATAAAAAATTGTACACGCGATTCAATAATATTTTTTTTTCTTGTTTTCTTCTATTAGATTGTGAATGTTGTGGCCTGAACACTCAACTTGCGGTTGTAAGCTAATTATCAAATCTTGCCAAATGCGACAAGTCGGAAAAATTCATATAAATATATAAACGTGGTTTTATATTTGATGTTATTTTTTACCTGTAAGCATTTAAAACGTTTTAAAAATATGAGGTATATGCTGAGTACAAGACTTTTTGTATCTTCTAAGAATATCCTGTTAAAACACGTAATCATTAAATACATTTTAAAATATACTTTTATGGCACATACTCAGTGTGTATGTTTTAGATATGCTTTTAAAGCACGCATTCAGTATATACTTTCTAGATTTAGGGTATATTCTAGGCACGTTCTAAAAACATTCTAAAAGGACGTAGCAAAAGGTACTATTCTTAGAACATTGATATTATGTGGGAACTAAAGATAATATCAAAAAAGTAGAACTTAATAAAAACAAGTTATTTTGTCTTCCTGGATAACCTGGACTAAAAAGATTTTATTTCTTTTTAAATAGGTGTTCCTGAACCACACTGTATAACATTCTTCTTATATCATTAATTATTATTTAATAATATTTCATTGTAAACAACTATCGTATAACTAGTAAATATTTTGAAATCAATTTCGATCTATATTTGAATTATTTAAAATAAAATTTAACTTTCGAACTATGAAATGAATAAGAGGAAAAAAAAAGATATTTAACGTTATTTAATATCAATTTGTAAAAGAAGTTAAAAAATGTAATCAATGTAAATACATACAGTATGGTTGAAATAAAGGGAATACATTCATTATAATGGAAGTAGTTGGTTTTTCGAAAAAATGCTCGGACAAGTCAATTTTGTTTACTAAAAGTGCAATTTTTTAAAAAGAATTCAAGTTTCCCGCACTTCCCATTTATGGGCTGTGACATTGTCAATAAATTCTTTTTTATTATTATTATTTTTACTATTATTTTTATTAAAAAAAAATTGTGATGTAAGATATTTTAAATATTATGTTTCCGAGTAGGAAATTGCAAGATCTATCAAAATCAAGAAAAAAAAATTGGGTGTACTATTTAAAAAAAATGTCAATGACGTCACTGCCCAAAAAAGGAAATTGTGAAAAAATTGAATTTTATTTAAAAAATTGCGCTTTAAGTAAACAAAATTGACCTGTCCGAGAATTTTTTCGAAAACCCAACTACTTCCATTATAATGAATTTATTCCTTTTATTTAAACCATACTGTATAATTCACCATTTAACATAATTTTTGATGGTTCTGATGGAAATATGCTCAGCCAGCATGCTTTTGAAACTGCAGAGAGATTTAATACTTATTTTCTTGAAAGCGATAACAATATAGTTGGAAGTTTTAACTGAGAAACTCCTCAACGTATCCAGCTTTAATTTCTTTTAAACCTTTATCATTAGTTAACCTTCGGAAAATTATTAATTTCTTTGACAATAAATTTTAAATCTGGTTAACACTTCTTTGCAAATGGGCACTTTTCCAGCTGTGTTAAAAATTAGCACCATTGTTCCAATACAAAAAGTCGCGAATTCCAATAAGGCCTCTGAGTTTAGGCCTATAAATACATTACCGCCTATTGAAAAGCTTATTGAGCTGGCAGTCTACGAGCAATTGGTTGAACATATTAAATCTCATAATATATTGATCACTCACCAATCTGGTTTCAGGTGTAAACATTCACGTGAAATAGCACTACAATTAAAACTATGTTAAATTAAAAATGGAATAGAAAATAATAATTATTTCGTATGTGTATTTTTAAATCTAAAGAAAGCCTTTGAGACACTTGATAGAGGACTCCTACTTAATAAGCTGATGCAAAATGGTAATAATGGTAAAGTTTTTAATTGGTTTTGTAACTTTTTAAATCATCGCAAGCAACATGTAAAGTTTAATGGCGAATGCTCTTTAAAAATTTCTGTTTTGTTCATTTTATATCTCAATTATATACAATTGTATGAAGATATAAAGTTTATAAACTTATTTGCAGACGATATGCACTAGTATGCACTGATATAGATTTGCAATAGGAGTGAATAAAATGAATTCAATATTAAATAGAATTAGCATGTATCTGCAAAATAATAAACTAAAACTTAACGTTTCTAAAACCAAAGCTATGATCTGTACATATAAATATAGTAAAATTAAATTAAATGATATATCTCTAATGGTGAACAATGGAAATATTAAAATATTTTAAAATTTTAAATATCTTGGTTTTTACATTAATAATATTTAATCCTTGGACTCTAATTTTATTTATAATTATAATAAAATTTTCAAAAATTTATTCTTTTTTAGTAGAATTTCTCAACATCTTTCAACTGAAACTAAGTTAACTGTATATAACACGATAATACAACCTCATTTTGACTACTGTGCATCCGTATTATTTCTTTGTAATGATAATAAAACTAGTAAATTACAAAAACTTTAAAACAAAGGTGAACAATTATAAAATTTTATCATTAAACACGTATTATTTTAATGTTAACTTCACTTCAGTGGTTAAACGTTAGGCAGAGGATTTTCCTGCGTAGGATGATGTTAGTCTACAAAATTCTAAATAATCTTGCGCCAGCCTACTTGATTGTATTGTTTATCATAGCAATATTCACCAGTACGCAACTAGAAATAACAATTTACTATATATTTGTAGAGCTAATAGAGCCAGTACAAGAAACTTTCTATTTTTTAGAGGCTTCCATAGTTTCATTCAACTTCCTGATATTATTAAAAATAGTAATTCTGTAAATAGCTTTAAAACCAGTCTCATTAAATTTATTCATGAACATAACGTTTATATGTTTTAATTATATATATATATATATATATATATATATATATATATATATATATATATATATATATATATATATATATATATATATAATTTAACCAGTAATTTGTGGGTAATGCAGCAAATGAAAGTTTACTTTTTTAAGTTTATTCCAAGCTTTCGGAAATGTTTATTTCCATCATCAGGGAGACTAAAATAAAATAATACCACATATTATGATAAAGTAAGGTAAAATTTTTTAATTACTTACATCTTAATTAAGGTTGTTCATTATGGTGGTATTATTCATTTTAGTGTAAATATACAATGGACAAGCTGAATCAATTACAAAATAATATACACAAACAATAATTACGATACTTTAAAACTAAAAAAATATAAATAACGAAAGATCAATTTATATTTTTTTAGTTTTAAAGTATCGTAATTATTGTTTGTGTATATTATTTTGTAATTGATTCAGCTTGTCCATTGTATATTTACACTAAAATGAATAATACCACCATAATGAACAACCTTAATTAAGATGTAAGTAATTAAAAAATTTTACCTTACTTTATCATAATATGTGGTATTATTTTATTTTAGTCTCCCTGATGATGGAAATAAACATTTCCGAAAGCTTGGAATAAACTTAAAAAAGTAAACTTTCATTTGCTGCATTACCCACAAATTACTGGTTAAATTATTAACTAGTCAGCAACGACTATCAACTCTCTTATATATATATATCTACAAAGTATTACTGAGCCTCCCCCCATGTTAAATTTCAGGTTCACTGAGACTCCGCTGTTACTGGGCTTCCGATATACGGATCCCCAGTGACAACCCATTGAAAATTGTTCCAGATGATGTAGACACCCTAAAACACCCATTAACACAAAAATCTCGAGGACGCCCATTTGAGCCGTTTTTTGATCCTGTATAAAATATTAGTTCAGGCGTTCGCCGCTTGGTGCGCTGCTAATATACATTTCGCTGTGTATAAGATGTTTAATGTTACATGTCAACTGGGCGCCTTAAGCTATTCGCTGCGCGCTTTTGGTTTGGCAACGTTGCAGTTGATTATATATACGTACTAGGAGGCTTGGTGATTTTGTCTCTCGACTCGGGTCAGTCTAAAAATTAAAATGAACTATTTTCGATCTTGAACGCGACAAGTACTACAGAGCGCCGTAGAAACTAAAATGCCACAATAAACATTTTTGTTTTAGAAAATGTTTAATAATTTTTTGGTTGATATTATTTAAATAATAAGGTTAGCACCTTGATTAGTACGTATATTTAGGCATTATTATAAAAGTAAATAAAAAGAAAATTCCAACTCAAATGTGATATATGACCAAGACGTAAAATAAAATAAGTAAACTTTTTATTTTAATTTAGTTTATTTTCTCATAATTCAATATATCTTGTAATCATCTTGTAATGACGTCAATGACAGTATTTTATAAATAGAACACCCTATATTTTTACCAATTTTACAAGAACAAGTTACGTATTGTATCAGGGATCCTTACTGGGCATTGCCCACTAAAAGGACACCTTAAGTAAACTAAGAGTAGTAGAATATAGTGAGCAGATTCTGTGAAGAGGAAGACAAAACCTCCATTCACATTCACTATACCTAAGAGCATATTAAATAGAAGAGTGATATTTACCTAACTTGAAGCCACTCAAGGAAGATATGATTGGAAGGATCGTTGTAGGCATTGCGACATTTCCTTGCTGCATTAGCGACAAAAGGGGTACAATAAATATTTTAGGTCGTAGTGTTTTAGCACCCCATTCCCAACATAACATACAAATTTTTAAGCTTCCTTTTATTATGCTGATTTCAATTGTATCACCACTTGCTTCAAATTAATACAAAGAATTGTTTAAATTAGGTCGATTTTTATTCTAAGGCTGGCACATTTTTATCACATCCTAAACTGACACACAACATTCCCCTCTCCTCCTTCCCACTACTAACCAATACAATTTAAATAGAAAACGTACTAAGTATTACACATCAACGCAAATGTAATTTAATGAATAATTTTTAGAAATGTGACTGTTTATAGTGTTACTTTTGATTTTAGCGCCCTTTAGCACGATAAAAAAGTGGTACATATTGTTAAGTGTGACAGCTCATTTGAAAGCTTATTATAATAGTAATTTAATGTGCAGCATAATTTTGTTAATTTGGTTTATTGGGATTTTCATTACATTTATTTATTCTTAACCTTAATGGCAACAATCTATTTAAGTTCATGTTCCTTCGAATTGTTTTGTTACGTTGTCCTATAAATCATTAAAATTGACTTTCCACTGAAGTGTCGTATTGTGGATTATTCATTTTCATACATCCAAAATTAAAATATACCATTTCGAACTTTTCGTGTGGAATATAGAGATTTAAATAAATATAAGTATGCTTACATCCTTGAGACTCATTGCGATATGAGCTGTGCAGCGCACTACCTATTCAATGGCCTGACTCACGGTATGTACGACTTCCACCTCACTCCAACTTAAGTTCGTCCCTAATGGATTTCGCTTGTATGGTCCGCGTTTAGATTTTTGAAGATGTATACGGTACGACTAGGCCTCCAGCTGTGTTAATTTTCAGGTTCACATAGCCTCTGCTCTCGATTATACAATGCGGATCTAAAGTCCCTCCACCTCCTATTTATTTTTTGATCCGTCATGAGATATGAATTCATAAAAATCTTTGATTTTAAACGAGAATAATACAGTGCCAAAGGTTAAATATTTGTGGTACACCAGTTGATAACATTGAACATTTAAAACAAAGAATTCATTATGAGTAAAAAGAAAAAATATTTTAGTTATATTGATATCATTGGAAAGGGTTTCAAATAATATATCACTTGCCATAACGGCTCCCGTCTGCCATTTTTAATGATTACGTCACCTAATATAATTAAAAAGGTAGTGTACATTCCTTGGTTTAGTTTCCCAAAATTTCAAATAAAAAAAAAATATATATTCAGGTTTAAAGATACTAAATGGGGCAGTATACAAGTTTGTAATAGGTACACAAAAATAAATATTTTTTAATGAAACTGTGGTTCTTTGTATATTAAGGTACTATAAGATATGTTCCTAATATACACTATATCTAGCGCTATATCTATAGAGTGTGACTGGGCCTCCAGCCTTGCTAGTTTTCAGGTTTATTGAGACTCCGCTATCAATTATATACGGATTCTACAGCAGAGTCTCAGTTAACCTAAAATGATTCATTTTTACTTTCCTATCTGTATACAGATATAAGGAAAATAGAGGAATCATGATTTTTTTTGACGTCGAGTTTTCGACGGATTTTTACGTTTTGAGGTCCCCTGAATCCGTTTTGACTATTTTTGCGATAATGTCTGTGTGTGTCTCTGTGTGTCTCTGTGTGTCTGTGTGTCTGTGTGTCTGTGTGTCTGTGTGTCTGTGTGTCTGTGTGTGTGTGTGTGTGTGTGTGTGTGTGTGTGTGTGTGTGTGTGTGTGTGTGTGTGTGTGTGTGTGTGTGTGTGTGTGTGTGTGTGTGTGTGTGTGTGTGTGTGTGTGTGTGTGTGTGTGTGTGTGTGTGTGTGTGTGTGTGTGTGTGTGTGTGTGTGTGTGTGTGTGTGTGTGTGTGTGTGTGTGTGTGTGTGTGTGTGTGTGTGTGTGTGTGTGTGTGTGTGTGTGTGTGTGTGTGTGTGTGTGTGTGTGTGTGTGTGTGTGTGTGTGTGTGTGTGTGTGTGTGTGTGTGTGTGTGTGTGTGTGTGTGTGTGTGTGTGTGTGTGTGTGTGTGTGTGTGTGTGTGTGTGTGTGTGTGTGTGTGTGTGTGTGTGTGTGTGTGTGTGTGTGTGTGTGTGTGTGTGTGTGTGTGTGTGTGTGTGTGTGTGTGTGTGTGTGTGTGTGTGTGTGTGTGTGTGTGTGTGTGTGTGTGTGTGTGTGTGTGTGTGTGTGTGTGTGTGTGTGTGTGTGTGTGTGTGTGTGTGTGTGTGTGTGTGTGTGTGTGTGTGTGTGTGTGTGTGTGTGTGTGTGTGTGTGTGTGTGTGTGTGTGTGTGTGTGTGTGTGTGTGTGTGTGTGTGTGTGTGTGTGTGTGTGTGTGTGTGTGTGTGTGTGTGTGTGTGTGTGTGTGTGTGTGTGTGTGTGTGTGTGTGTGTGTGTGTGTGTGTGTGTGTGTGTGTGTGTGTGTGTGTGTGTGTGTGTGTGTGTGTGTGTGTGTGTGTGTGTGTGTGTGTGTGTGTGTGTGTGTGTGTGTGTGTGTGTGTGTGTGTGTGTGTGTGTGTGTGTGTGTGTGTGTGTGTGTGTGTGTGTGTGTGTGTGTGTGTGTGTGTGTGTGTGTGTGTGTTTGTGTGTTTGTGTGTGTGCGCGTGTGCGTGTGGGTGTGCGTGTGGGTGTGCGTGTGGGTGTGCGTGTGTGTCTGTATAACTCATGAACCGATACAACGAAAAACACCAAATTTTAAACTTAAGCTTTGTTTTAGCGTCCAATGAGCTGATTAGATTTTGGGCAGAGTCGGAACATCTGGGGGGATACTTTATAGGTGGTCATTTTTATATTTTATGGAATATATCTGTTATTTACGTTTGGAGAAAAAAATTCTTCAAATAATTATCTATAATTTTTGTTCTATGCAAAATTTTCCTAAAATGGTCCGTATCCGAGAAATTTGACAAAATGTAAAAAAAATAATTTTTTATAAAAATTGTTTAAATAAAAGTTGTTTGTAATATAATTCTCTATAATTTTTATTCTATACATAATTTCTCTAAAATGGACCGTATTCGAGATATTTGAGAAAATGTGTAAATTTCGAATTTTGAAGCAAACTCAAAAACTGATAAAGAAAAAAACATAAAATTTTAAACTTAAGGTTTATTTGGGCCTGACTTGAAATGATTAGATTTTGGACAAAGTCGAATCATCTGGGGGGATACTTTATGGGAGGCCGTTTTTATATTTTATGGAATATATCTGTTATTTATGTTTGGAGGAGAAAATTGTTCAAATAAAAGTTACTTCTAATATTATTATCTATAATTTTTGTTATATGTCAAATTTTCCTGAAATGGTCCGTATTCGAGAAATTTGACAAAATGTGCAAAATTCTGATTTTTATGAAAATTGTTGAACTAAAAGTTGTTTGCGATATCGATCTCTATAATTTTTGTTTATACATGATTTTTCTGAAATGGACCGTAATGGAAAAGTGCTAAATTTAAATTTTTCAGTATTTTCGTTTTCAATGAATATCTATAGAAAAATGTTTCGAGGTAGATATATGTGGACAATGTATATATTTGGTTTATCCTCCTCTAAACATTTATAGAAGTGCTGCAATAGGTTGTACAAAATAACCGGAAAAGCCTATAATAACTAGATAGGAAAGTCATGTGTTGGACACATCAGATTTTTAAATATAGGAAATGGGAGAATATAAAAGTGTGTAATAGGTACGCAAAAAAGTGTTGAATATTTGCTACATAGGAGTTTGAATTTTTAGTATTCTTTTTATGACTTTTTTTTAGTGCAAATATGACATGTTTATTTACGTGTTTGTTTTTATTTTTTCATGAATTTTTTATAAATAAATATTTTTTAATGGAACTGTGGTTCTTTATATATTAAGGTACTATATACGTCCTAATATACCTAAACTATATATCTCGCTATATTTATAAAGTGCGACTGGGCCTCCAGCCGTGTTAATTTTTAGGTTCACTGAGACTCCGCTGTTAATAATATATGGACTCTACAGCAGATGGACTCTACAGCAGAGTCTTAGTGAGCCTAAAAATTAACAAGGTGGGCCCAGTCGTACCGTATGGATATATAATGAGAATGTTTACTCATCAGTAAGCTTTAAGGATTTTTTTTTGAATTCGTTTAAAAATTTATATTATGTAGTAAGAAACTATTAACAGATTTCTATAATTTTTTAACCAGTTTTAAATATACAGTGAGTCCACTTAAGTACGCAGTATATTAAAAACTTTTTTATTATTAAATTAACGAGAAAAAGTTATTCTTCATAAAAAGTTCTGCATTGTTTAAAACCTAAAACCATCAGATATTTTATTTTATAAATTATTTCTAGTACCTTCTGGTAATCTATGTAGACGTAAATGTTTCAATCTATATTTTTGTTCTTGTTCATCAAATTTATCATGTAGATTTTTATTTTCTTTAAAGCGTACTGATATATTATTCATTGATGTGATTTTATAATTTACTTCTTTTAAATGTTCTTCAATTGTTGTTAAAACAATATCGGTCATTGTTTAGCCAGATCTTTTAAAACCTTATATGTAATAATAATATCGGCAAAAAATTTCTGAGAGATATCTGTAACAACATTATTTAATTTTTTGTCTTTTTGTAAACACCATTATTACATTTATGAAAACAAAAATTTTAATTTTAAACTAGTATTGAGCAAAAAAGTCATTATAATATATACACACAAAACTTGAGAAGACTTAAAAAGAATAGAACTATTGCAATTGGTTTGCCGGCAGAAACGACGAATTCGCATACTACTCGCTAAGAAGGTTTATCTTCAACGGGTTATTATTATTTTAAATAAAAACATATGGTCTGAGTAATTAGGTTTTTCTTCCTTCTGCTAAATAAATTATTAAAAAGTGGCAACAGTGCTTGGAGTCTCAGTAAATACATTATCTCTAGTAAGAGGAGGCGCATTAACATAAACAGTGTCAAAACATATGTCAAATGTATATAGTGGACGTTACGTTGACCTATCCAACTAATGGTAGTTGAATTAGTCTTTACAAATAACGGTGTATATAATGGCGTATATACGGTGGAGTTTTGGTAGGCCATTTATGGAATGGAGTCCCAGTAATGCCACGTAGCTAGATACATATATATATATATATATATATATATATATATATATATATATATATATATATATATATATATATATATATATATATATAATTTAACCAGTAATTTGTGGGTAATGCAGCAAATGAAAGTTTACTTTTTTAAGTTTATTCCAAGCTTTCGGAAATGTTTATTTCCATCATCAGGGAGACTAAAATAAAATAATACCACATATTATGATAAAGTAAGGTAAAATTTTTTAATTACTTACATCTTAATTAAGGTTGTTCATTATGGTGGTATTATTCATTTTAGTGTAAATATACAATGGACAAGCTGAATCAATTACAAAATAATATACACAAACAATAATTACGATATTTTAAAACTAAAAAAATATAAATAACGAAAGGTCAATTTGACAATTTGACATGACAAGTAAATTTTAAATAAATAACAAGTTATTAAAGGTTAGGAAATAAATGTGGATAATGCTATATTTACATAACATTAATATTTTTTTAATGTTCAAAGAGTGATTTTTATATTAAATTAGCTCTGTATTATTTATATTATGAATTTGGTTTGGTTTATTGTCTAAATCCAATAAATAAGAATAAATTTATATATATATATATATATATATATATATATATATATTAAATATGTCTTTATTACTTTCTATTGTAAATTTTATTACTTATTACTTTTTTTATTGTATTTTTAAATTAATATTTGTATATTAGGGTTTCCTATTTAAATAAATATCTATCTATCTATCTATCTTCAATTGACGATAGTCAGTACTTTTTCTAAAATATTCACATTATTTTTAAAGTCCTGCAAGCCACCTGGAAATTCTCATTCGCTCCTTATATATCGAATAACCAAGAAACACTACGAAACCCTCAAAATTTAATTTATCTTTCCTTACCTCGCAAAGGTTATTACGTTGTTATCTCGAAGACACGTCCTATTAACAAAATATTTCCACATCACAAATCACATCTGAAATAATGAGTGCTTTCGATTTGGCATCGCAATCCTGTTATGTTGTAGAGATAGGCGCCATACGTCGCGACCGAGAGTTTATCAAGTCAGTCGGAGAAGATTTGAGATCGTGGGAATGGAGCTAAAATGAAAACTAATAGATGCGAAAACCTTCTGTGAATTTCAGATTGTATATGGTTTACAGCCGATCCTCAATAGTACATTAAAGTCTTTATTAAATCATATTTGTTACTTAAAGGTAAATTGTAAATTAGTCTTATCTTTATGTTTATAAAATTATAATCTATTTTAGTCTATATTACACTGAATGTAAGTTGGTTTTTTGAAGCGTTTTTAACCTAATTAAAAACCTAAGAAAATAGTGATAATATAATAATATTACTAATAATAATACTCTCCCTAATTCACCCCCTTACGAGTGAATTTTAACCCCAAAAGCTGAGCTTGTGCGGAGAAAGGGACAGCTATTATATTATTTGCCATAGCGCTCCGGGGTGACTTAAACATGATTGATGGTGCCATTTGACTTACAGGTGAGGAAAACCTCACCCACCATCATCGAGACGGTAATGCATGACCATTTTATAATCTGCATGTCATATCATAATTTTGGATTCTTTATTAGAAAAATTGAAAGAAAAAGAATTGTTTAATGGATGCCGCATGGCATTATGGACCTTATTAAAATATATTGGTTTTAAATGGAAAAAAGATTACCCAAGACGAGGGCTTATCAAACTTTCCGATGTTGCTGTGAAACGGGCTATATTGCTAAGAAATTACATAAAGGAAAAGTAAACAGGTTTATTTCAGGTTTTTATTGATGAGACGTGGATTTTTCAAGCTAAGACTATAAACCGTTCTTGGCAAAAATAAAAGAAGTGTGAAAACCACAAAAGTTATGGTAAAAGGTATATAAATAATCACCAGAATATAGCTACATGCTTCAGTTAAAATTTTTATTATTAGTTACATTTACTCAAAGCTAGAAATGAAAATGGGTTCATTAAAGGAGCAGAGGCTATATTTGCGTCACAAAGTAAGCTGAGTGATTATCATGGTGAAATGAATAATAAGAATGTTTTTAAATGGTTTGAAGAAAAGTTACTAAAAAAACTTAATGAACAATCCTAAATCATAATGGACAATGCTTCATATATCGGTACATAGTGACATAAAACACCAAACGCTAGCTGGACAAAGATTAAAATACACATGGTGTTATATTTTAACTCACTATTTATTATTAAATACACAAATATGTTATTCAAATACCTACTAATTTTATTATAAAACTTAAATCAGTATCACTTGCATTTTACTTCGCCGCCTGACATTGAAGAGAAGCTTCTTGCGTATTACAAAAATCTAATATTCCAATAATAATTGAAAAACATATTAGGTTCCAACGACCTGTCAAAATTTTTAAATTAATTTTTTTAACCATTTGACAACTCATCTGCAATTTTTATTACGTCGGTGGGCTTTTTCTAAATGTTAGACAGGCGGGTGTCAAAAATACGTGACACATTAAAAATGTCTTCTATTTTATAAAAAAAAACAACTTCATTTCGTAATCATCTAACCTTAAATAAGTAGATACTTGGGTAATATAGAAAAAGCAAATAAGTAGCTTAGATTTAAAATAAAAAATAAACCTATACTGGTTAATAGGTAACAAACTTTTATATTTCCTGTAGGTTCTCACTTCTTATTTTTTTAATATTTTGATGTTATACTCAGGAGCGTAGATTCTTTGCCAGGATGTATTTCTTATTGAGAGGGCAAATTAGGTCAGTTCACGGATCTAATTTACCTTCACGAGAAGACAAAATAAATATTAAAAGGTAAAGTACAAAATAACAAAAAAAACCTTGGACGCCATCTGCTTTTCTCAAAAAGCAGAAAAATACCTCAGTAAGAAATACATATGGTCTCTTAGTCAAGTCTGTAAAGTTGAATAGGTGGAAATTAAAAGATGAATTTTCCTATATACAATATAATACAATGTCAGTTTGAATACAATGTCAGTTTGAATACATTTGAATACAATGTCTTTAGATTGTTCAGATTTCTTTTATTCGAACAATAGGTACTTCCTTAAGTTCTGCGAAGCGATGATATCCCTCGTAGCTACTGATGTAGTATAACGGTGAATTTGCCTTATCCTGATCTCCAATTTAGTTCATCTGCCATCTGATTCCGAGTCTGATTTATCTCATATCTCACAAGGTCTTATAGGTCCTAGTTAGTTAATTATAGGAACTCCCTCTTAATGCTAAAAGAATTTCAAACAATGTAGACCGTGAAACCTTTTTTTGTTACAGAACTCAGACAGATTGTAATCTAATAAATCTCAGTTTAAATTCAAATCAAAGTTGTACAAAAATAACTCAATTTAGCATTTAACAATAATTAAAACAGAAACAACTCAATTTAGTATTTAACAATAGTTAAAACAGAAATATTATAATTTAATTGACAATAAAAAAAAACAAAATCAATTTCAGCAAATCATTGGGAACATATCCATTATAATTTCAAAATGTCTGATATTGTTGATAAATAAGAAAAAAAAAAATATGAGAAAAAAAAGCAAGTAGTTTTGTATGCTTATAAGACAAGAGTGACATTCATGCAAAATTTAAAGCTTTTATATTAGCAGAGAGAAAACAATTTCGACCGTTATTTGGAATATCATAGTTTACCTATTTTTATATGTATAAAAAAACAATGAGAAAAAAAAAACTACATCAGAAATTAAATATACTAGCAAAATAAGCCAAAATATATAGCGAAATTTGAATAGGAATTATTCTTATAAAATTGTTGAACAAATTTCTCGACCCCTCAGCTGCCTGTATAAAAAAACTTAATTACAGAAAAATATTAAGCCGGCATCCATTTTGTAATCACACGTGTCAGCATTTTCTAAGAAAAAGAAATACACATCTTCTTATTAAAACAAATTATTCTTACCAGATATTCTAATGTGGCAAAACCCTTATTATCTGCACTAACGAAAGTTACTTTTAATTCACTACATCGAAAAATTTAACGCTTTTAACAAATTCACGACTTGCGTTGGCAGCGATCGTTGATAGAAAAGAGCTGAATCAGTCAAACGCGAGTCAAGGTGCGCCACCGCGAGACCAAATATCGATTTTTCACCAGGCCAATAGCATTGGTTCCAAACAACAAGCGCCAAATGTTCAGTTATTCAAATTTTGGCTATGTCTACTGCTCCGATATCCGACACGATTACTATAATTTTATTCGTAATTATTATTATTATTATTATTATTATTATTATTATTATTATTATTATTATTATTATTATTATTATTATTATTATTATTATTATTATACATTGATAAAGGCTGAGGACACAAGTCCTATGATAGCCTAAAAACAAAATAGAAAAATTCTAACAAAGTAAACACACTGAAACAAAAATAACACTAAAAATTGAATAAAAATGTTAATTAAACAAACACGCGTCTAACTTATTTTTAAAGACGTTAACTGTTATGGCACCAACAACTTCGTCGCTGAGGTCGTTCCATACATTAAATACCCGGTTGGAAAGGAATGATTGTCTGTGCTTCGTTTTTAGGTTTTCCTTTTTTAATTTTAGTTCATGACCACGTAGACGAGAGTCAGTATTTAACAAAAAAATGTCACTAAGATTTCCGTAATTATATTTAAGTATTCTAAAAGTAAGAATTAAGTCCCCTCGTAGTCGACGATTCGCAAAAGTTGACAAGTTTGACAATTGTAGTCTTTCTGCATATGATGGTCGGACTGCTCCAAAGGTCATTCTGGTAGCCCGGCGTTGAACATTTTCTAAAAGGTTCTGGTCTCGCACAAGAAGCGGACACCAAACTACACCTGCATATTCTAATAAAGGTCGAACATAAGTCTTAAATAATTTGATGTATGTATGAAAGGATACCTTTGCAAAAGTCTTTTGAAGCAAATATAACATCGAATTTGCACGTTTACATGTTTTTAGAATGTGTTCAGACCATGTTAGTTCTGACGTCACTAAAACTCCTAAATCTACATACGAAGACACTTGCGCCAAATTATGGCTACCGAGCGAGTAACCAAGACGTGGATTATTTTTGCCGATATGTAACACCACGCACTTGTTTATATTTAACGGGAGAAGCCAGTCCGAGCACCAATCACTTATTGAATTTAAGTCAGCTTAAATATAATCGTAGTCTACTAAGGGGTTTCCGTAAAATTTTGCGTCATCTGCATAAAATGCTCTTTGAGACTGGATATGGTAAGGTAGATCACTTGAATAAGTTATAAAAAGAAGCGGACCCAGTATCGAGCCTTGGGGGACACCACTTGTCACTAATCTATCTGGTGAGTAGAACTGACCAACTTTGACTCGGAAGCTCCTATTTCCTAGATAATTGTGAATCCATGACAATAATTTTCCTCGAATACCAAATGACTCGAGTTTGTGCTGCAGTCTGACGAAAGGGACCCTATCAAAAGCCTTTGCGAATTTGAGATAAATTACATCAGTTGGTTGTTTGCATTCGAGTGAGCGAGACCAATCGTTAATACAGCATAAAAGATTTGTTGTGGTAGATTTACCCTTAACAAAACCGTGTTGTTCCTTTGGTATTACGTTATGCTCTTTGAAAAAGTTAGTCATGACATTAACTACGATGCTTTCCATGATTTTTGATGGGATAGACAAAAGGCTTATAGGTCTGTAATTTGAAGCATCCATTTTGTCACCCTTCTTAAAAATAGCTGTGACTGACGCAATTTTCCATAAGTCGGGTAGAGTAGATGTTTTAAAAGATATTGTCATGATTGTGGAAAGCGGGTCGGACAGTGTGTTTGCATACTTTTTTAAAAAGAAAGAACTTAATCCATCAATACCAGGTGAAGAGTGGTTCTTCAACTTAAGTAATTTATTTCTAACCTTTTCGGGATTAAACTGCACATCAATCAGACTATTATGTATCCTCGTGGTTATTATATGTGGTAGTGCGGTAGTGGCAGGTTAGTTTGTAAATACAGAAGTGAAAGTGTTTGCCAGAATTTCCGCAGTATCGAAATCTGTAGAACATAAAGTACCATCTGGGCAACGCAATAAAGGTACACTTACTTTGGAACATAAATTTGAACGCACATATTTGTATAATTTTTTGTGATTTTCTGAGTTTACAATATTTTCTTCATAGTCTCTTCTCGCTGAGCGAATATTTAGTTTTAAGAAATTAGAGAAATTTCTGTGAGAACGGAAGTCCTGTATATTTTTAGAAATATTGTACTTTCTCCAAAGTCGCCGTTTATGATGAATTAAGGATACGACATCACTATTTATCCAGGGTTTTAACGGATTTCTGCGGTACTTCTTGGTAAAAGAATGTTTATTAATTATTTCATTAATGGTGCATAGAAAAGTGTTCCACATATCATTTACATTGTTAAACTCTTTTAAAATATCATCAAAGTTGATAGCTTCTAAGTTCATTTTGACATCGTTGTAGTTGATCACCCTGTATAAATCGTACGTCTTACTGTTTACACTTTCAATATGAACTTGGATCTCGGCTATTATTACTGAGTGGTCGGAAATGCCTATTGGGGGAAGATGTTGAGGTTCTGTTATAAGTTGTTCATCATTTGTGATGATAAGATCTAGAATAGAGGGTTCGTTATTAACTCGAAACCTGGTTGGTTTCTCGTAATGGACAGAATTTCTGTTACAAGAACAGCCTGCTATCTGCCGCGCAAAAGTTAGTATACAGAATCGGCTATCGAACGCTTTCTAATGCGGTTTGCACGAGTGCGTTTAAAAACTATAGAGAGTAAGCATTATAGCGAACAGAAAACGAATAATATCAGCAATGCCAGTTTATACCGCCCGGCCAACCTTACACCGCGGTCTTGAATATATATCTTTGGGTTTAACCTCCATCCAATAATGTTAAAGATATAGTTATTGTCTTGGTGCGTTGGGATAAACTAAAAATATTAGAGATTCCAGAAACATCTGGAACTCTTAGCTAAAAACAGAAAGATGTGTTTGGTTTGAACCTTTGCCCATCTATGTTTATCTTAACTAGAGTACCTACGTATTTATTTCATACTTAATGCTAATAATCCATAGTCGTACAACTGTATAACAGTGTGTTTTAAATTCTTTTACCATTTTCAAAAATATATAGGTTACAATAATATAATAATAGGTGCGGCAAAAAGATAGGCAGGATTTCAAATAGTGGTTGCTTGGTTTGTAAAACCGGCAACACTGTGCACGCGATCGCGTTATGTAGACAAAAGTATGCAGTTTTCAGTTATCGACATGGCTTGGAGCATCGTGCTTTCGTTGTCGAGGAGTTTATTAGAAATGGGGAATCTGTAATAGCGACGCAGCGTGCCTTCTGTAATCAGTTTGATGTTGGTCGGCATGGAGCGGTTCCGGATGGAAGAACAATTCGACGGTGGGTTTTACACTTCAGGGAAACGGGTTCTGCGCTTAAACGAAAATCTACTGGCCGACCAAGGACAGTAAGAACACCGGAAAATATGAATGCAGTAAGAGTTTCCGTACAACAATCTCCAAGACGTTCAGCTCGTAAGCATGCAGCTGCTTTGGGAATTTCCGATATAAGTGTTCGAAGAATTTTACACTACCAACTCCAAATGCATCCGTGCAAAATGATGGTAGTGCAAGAATTAAGTGAAAGAGATTTTGAAACCCGTCCAAATTCATGCCGGGATATTCGTCAAAACATTCCCCGAGGCGCTATATTCATGTCTAGCGATGAAACTCGCTTTCACCTATCGGGTTCCGTAAATAAGCAAAATTTTCGTTATTGGTCGGAAAATAATTCACAGGAACTTCATGAGCGACCACATCACAGTCCAAAGCTTACTGTCTGGTGTGCAATATCTGAGTTCGTCGTGTGGGGTCCCTACTTTTTCGAAGAAGATGGAATAACGGTAACAGTCAACGGATATCGATATTTTGATATTGTAGTGCCTCAGTTGTTGCACTACATACCTTCCTACCTTAGCTAGTACAAACTCATCACCTTTTTCAAGTATCCTTCATTATGTGGTAGCTTTGGTAATGAAAGGTTAAATTCACTTCCTTGGCAACGCCCGTTGCCACGACACGCCACGATCGAATATTTATTGATTATCATTATGACTTTTTATATTTTTACTATACATGACATGTCATCCATTTTTATCTACAATAAATAATTTTACATTTATCTACAAATAATTTATGATGCGATCTAAACAACTAAAAGTTCCCACAGATATGCTTAACAATTTCCTACGTCCAAAAGTTGACGAGTTGAACGTTAATCAACGAGAAAATCTTTGATTCCAGCAAGATGGTGCTACATCGCACACCACGCGTCGTTCACTTAATCTTTTTTAAGAATTGTTCCCAAACAAAATGGTGTCTTTACGAGGTGATTTCTGCTGACCGCCGCGTTTGCCTGATTTGTGCCTTGCGATTTTTTTTTGGGTTATCTCGAATCGAGTGTTTTTAAGTCCGCGGACATTGGAAGAATTAAATTCAGCCATAAGACAAGAAATTGCCGCAATTCCCCAAGAAAGGATCCATCGGGTAATGACGCGCTTTCGTGAAAACCTACAAGAGTGCATCGACAGTAATGGCAGTCATTTAAAAGTTATCATTTAAAAAAAAATGTTCCTAAATGGCATGAAATGTAGATTTCAATAATAATAAAAAAAAATGTTGCTTTATGTGGTTTGGTTTTTATTCACATCCCAAATGGCACCTATTTGCCGCTCCCTTTATAATGTTTAATAATTTGAGAAATTGGTTTACATTAAATAAATAGAATAAACAATGAAATTTCAGTGTTATGTGATGCAGATACAATAAATAAATTTTAATTAATATTTAAATAGTTATTTATGAAATATATTATTTTTTGTGTGAACCTATCAAACCCACTTAATATTTTTATTGGCATAATTTTTCTTTTCTAATAAACTTAATAAAGAAGTAATTTATTAATTCAGTAATTTCTTTTGTTTCAGGTATGTTTTATAATCGAGAAGAGTAAATCAACTAAACCCGATATAGAATAACCATGGTTTTAAGGTATGTACTTACTATACATTGCGTATGCCCAAATATACCATAAAGCCATCATTCTTTTTATATAGAAAAACAGTTATTTATAATTACTGAACAGTTTAATAATCCAATTAGTACGTTTGTATTCTGTACAAGGTGTTTCATTAGTAAACGTACAAACGATAATCGTGGATGAGGAACACCACGATGATTCAGAAAATCCTAAGAGATAGAGGGTGTTTTATGGAGTTTGCGCATTTCTTCTGAAGATCATAACTAACGAATCACTTAATACATCTTTTAAAAATTGGTTTACCTATTTCCTTTTTATTGCGTAACCGATTGACGTAATCGTCAGAAGACATGTCCGGGTTTATATTAAATTAAAACATACATTTTTTTTCCTTTCGTAATTTTCAAAATCCGTTTTGGTATGTTAAAACCAGACCTGTACTCACACTTATATGTGTCTTAAATCATATATCCTTAACGCTATGTTTACTGAGGTATTAATTACTGTGCGCTTCTCTTTTGGATGATGGTTGGATCCACACATTAAACGATACCTACAATATGAATCCTGCCATCATCCAAAACAGAAACCCACAGTTATGAACACCCTTGTAAAGAGAGCGTTAAGGATATGTGAACCAAGAAATATCAACGATGAAATAAAACACCTGACAATAGTGTTACACGCAAGAGGATACATCAAAAAAGACATAACCCGTGCTACAAGCCCAAGAAAGAATAAGACCAAGTCTAGCGATGACCAAAACCAAGAAACTATCTATCGTACATAAAAGGTGTCACTGAAAAAATTGGAAAAATCCTGAAGGAACTGGTACTGTCTACAAGCCAACAAAGAAAATAGGGGAATACCTTAAAACAGCAAGAGGAGTCTACAAAATTTTATGCATTTTCGGAAAAATATACATAGAGCATTGGTTGTTTAGGACAAACCGAAAAGTCTGCAGTCGCTGAATACACATTATCCGACGAAGAACACAAGATCCTTTTCGAAAACACCGACCTACTAACAACATAAAGACATTACTTGACCGGACTACACTTAGGCTACAGAAATGCACAAACTTGAAAAGAACTTCAATAGAAAGCAAGAAAAAACAAGAGTACCGAGAATCTGGCACACATCATTAAAAAACGCGAAAATCAAACCGCCTAATATCAGTACCGCCAAAAAAGAGCTCGCAGACACGCATATAAATACCACACGTCGAAAAGAGTACTTCGTCTACGCCACTGAAGGTGGCTGCCGCAGTTGCAGCTAAAACGTTTGGTAGTAATAATCTAGAATGACCACGGCATAATAGCCCGGAAACAAATTATTATACTGTCATATGTATTTGAACTAGACAAATAAAAAGAAATTTATTTCAGAAAATTGTTACAGGAAATGGACTCTAGGGATAAAAAAAGCAGTTGGTAATATTAAGAAACAGGAAATAGATTTAATGCAAAGTGGGAGAAATTCTTTGTTCAAAACTAGCGAACACGTATATTATATAAAATTGAAATATTAAATGGTTTAACTTTAGCTTTACAATTTAATAGGGATTGAACGATATATTGATAATATGTTGCACCCTGCAGTAGCCTGGGAATGTTATAGAAAACGTACGAATAAAAAAATAAATGTAATGTCACCCATCACCCTACAGTGTGATGCGGTCGTCATAAGTAAAAGTACTAGTAAAGAAAGAAGAGAGAATTGTCGAGTTATACTCCATTACTAAAAGGTACTTGAAACTTCCCCATGATTTTATTTTTGAAAGCATTCTCCCACGAACATAAAATATTTAAAAGAAAGATTAAGAAAGGTATAGAAATTCGCTTGGCAATGTTTGAAAGTCAATAGCGATAAAGCAGAAGCAAGAATCGACATGCATGCCACAGGGACACATTTTGAGAGAGGCGACCCAGTGTGGATGTACAATCCCAAGCACCGAAAAGGACTTTGTCAGAAACTGCAACGAAACTGCGAAGACCCCTACACCGTCCTCAAGAAAAATCAACGAATTGATCTACCGCATTTAGGTGTCAGCGGAAAGTAAACCCAAGGTAGTTCACATAAAAAATTTACTATTATACCGTCCCTTAATCATGTTATTTGGGAAGAATAAATAGAGAAAAGGGAGCAATGTCACCCTGCAGTAGCCTGCGGCTCTTATAGGAGATGTACGAATACAAAAATGTAATAACACCCATCACCATACTGCAGTCACCATAAGTAAAAGTACCAGTAAAAGAAGAAGAGATAATATAGTCTAGAAATGTTTAGAATTGTCTTTTCGTGTCAGGGAACCTGTAAACGGTTTAAGAAGGTTCTAGAAAGTTTAAGCGAGCTATATAAGTCGATGATCCTGAAGTCAGAGTTTCAGTTTTATGATAGACGTTTTACGTTTATGTTAACAGTTGTATTGTTGAATTGTAAAAGTTTAATTATAAAAGTTGAGCTGTGAGTTGAAATTAATTGAGTTCCTCAAATCCAGCATGTATTAGTATGTTAAAATGATTAAAATAAAAAAGAAGTTCGGGAATAAAACTAGATGAAAATTAAAAACAATGACAAGTTGCATCCGTAACAGCTAATGGCTTATTGTTGTTATTTTCGCTGTGGTAAGTTAAATAAAAAACACAGAATAATAATAATTCGGTTCTGTTTACTTGCTAGGTTAAGCTTAATGATAAATATAATACGCAGAAAATTTTAAGTACGCATAACAGTGAAAAAATAATTGAAATGAATCTTACTAACAAAAATAAATTATTTATATTTCAAGCCCTAAAATTGGAGTATCAAAAATCTTTCGTATGTCACTTGATTCTATTTTCGTTCTCGTTTTGGGTTCTTATTCATATTTTTCATCAGAGCAATACATTTTATTTCTACTTCTGTACCCATCTATATGAACTGTATCTCCGTTAGTAAGGCCCAAAAGAAAAAGTTGTACATACAAAGTATATCGCTCTATTTAAAATAAAATGCCATGTCAGTAGTTGTGATTGGCCAGTTCTGGACGGGAGGTAATGAGAGGTAATTAGTAATTATCATAAGTACCCACCCCCACCCTTCGCGCAATTAGCAAGTACCTCCCAATGAGCGTAATTGCATAGTGTAATTGCATAGTGTAATTGCATAGCGTAATTGCATAGTGTAATTGCATAGTGTAATTGCATAGTGTAATAAGTGTAGTTACTTCATACGCATATAGATATAAGTATTTACTATGTATATCGAGTAGCGTGTAACGATCATAGTAAGTACCTCTTAGATAGTAATTGCTATGTATATCATGTAGTGTAATGGGTTTAGTTCAAGTACGTATGAGTGATTACTATTGTAGCATAGGGGAAATACGTCGGAGCATACCCAACATCCTCGACTCTCAACCGTCAGAGCTAGAGTGAAGCGCGACTAGCGCGAGTCTCCAGCAGACAAGCACGACGTAAACATCGGTGGAAGGGATAGTTCCCCATTCTTCACACAATTAGCAAGTGCCTCTCGGACTTGTATATTATGAATAGGGTAGGGGATCATAGTAGAGGTGGGGATTTTTAGAGGATATATAGTAGCGCTTCTTTCCAAATAAAATCAGTTTGAAATCAACTTAAAATCGTGAACTTTAAGAGTGTTAAGAAATCCTAAATAATAACCGATTGTAGTATTGTGTGTGTTTTACAGGTAAACAAATATTTGTTTGTATTCTACCATGGCTCAATCTCAGATAGATACACTAAATAAGTTAGTTGGCGAATGGTCCACAATATTGGATCAGCGGGAACTAAAGTCATTAGTTGTAGGTCAACTTTATATTATTAAGACGATATTTGTCAAAGATACTAGGTATGGTAAATGTTTACTCATTCATTTAATTGATCGGCTTACACTTGAGCTTTTCCAGTGTTGGCTGCCAAGGCGCATTTTTGAAATAATGCCACCTGAAATCATTGCTACGATTAATGCTACTGCGGGCCAATATGCATTAGTCTATTTAGGGGAAATACCGTGTTATGGCTCAACTACTAGATCTCATATAAGGTTCGATTTAGTTAGTCAGCAATCAATTCATTCATCTGTGGTAGAGTCATTGTAAATATTTTTTTACTTTTAATTACATATAGTATACACATTATTTCATTAGGAATTTCTATAAATTTATTGTAAGTATAACTTGACCCATTTTTGTTCCTTTAATATCGGTCACATATTGTTTCAGATTATTCCGATATGTGGATGATGTATTCCGAAGAGCACTGGCCTAAAGCTATCGACTTAGAATCATCGATAAGCAGACTTGGGAGGGAACTGGATGCACTAGCGATGGATGCTTTACACTCCATCAACTATGATGCCGACATATGGCCGTTCCCGGAAGCCGTAGCATTACAGGATGAATGGTATGAGAAATACAGTAAAGGTAGCAGTCTTTGCTGTGAATATAATGCATGTGAGCTGGACTTGGATACATTCTGTGAGAAGATGGTTACCTTAAGTTTGAAGCGTTTCTTGAACGAGGTCTTACCATACATCACCCCGCAAATTAGGAGTAAACATGGTTTGGATAGAGAGCCACAGTCAGACGATGAAAATGATTAAGGATTACTTTTATATTATTTATGTGTAATTATAATATAAATAAAACAATATACATAGTTTTAATGTTTTTTTTTTATTTAAAAAAAGGTTGTTACATGTTATTATGTATTCAGTAAATACTTCTACTACTTATTAGGCCACACCCATTAAAAGGTTAGGTTATTATGTATAAAGTAAATAACGCTACTACCTATTAGGCCACCCCCATTACACCCGTATGCAACGCAAACATGTATATGTTACGGGCAGTGTTGTAAATTGGGCGTAACATATATATTTTATAAATCGAATGCTAGACCATGGCTAATATTAAAATAATAATTTTTCTATGATGGAATAATAGTTGGCGGTGATCTATTAAATTCTAAAATTTGACTACTAATTAGGCATTAATGTTTTTTTTGTTAAAAAGATTATATTATATTTTTTAAAGTGATTGAAAGTATGTATAGTAATATATTACATTATTTCTAAAATGTATTTATTTTTTTATCAATTTCCACTCATTGATAAATAGCCCATATATTTATTATATATTTTATAAAAATTGTAAAATAAAAAAAAAAAAAATAAAAAAAATGGCCCCACAGCGGAGGAACGAACCCGCTGATTTCATCGTGAGCACAATGCTAGCTTTTCGCTTAGCCCCGCACCCACGAAGGAGGCCACTTAATGTTTATCGAAAGCTGGTTATAAAGAACCCCGAACCATTGTCCGATTGTCCGATTATCACCATCCCTACGCCAGCCTGTAAGCGGTGTCCGAACCATTTGAATCGGTATTGCCCTACCTGTGGGTACATGGTTCTCGCTCGGCGGGTAGCTTGGAGGCCCGCATATTTAGTGTTGTTTTTCGATTTTAGTCAAAAAGGCGTGACGATTTTCAGTTTAATATAAAGTTCCGCGAAGAAGTTCAACAGTATGAAACTTTATAACTTTATACGATTATAAACGATCGGATTATTGCAACAGAAGTGGACAAAATAGCAAAAAAATTCAATGTAAATGGTAAGTACTTTTTTATTAACTCTTATTAACTGAATGATTAAAAAGAGGATAAAATTTCCTGGCCGTATTAGAATTTATAATAAAATTTCATTGCTTTTCTCAACCAAAGTTGAGTATCCATCGTCTGGAGCAGTCAGTTAAAATAAAATAACATTAAGGACATAACAAACAGTTTAAAATTTTCGTGATTGAAAACCACGTCTTTTTGTGTGAATTGCATCTAACAATAATGTACGTCTGTATAATTATATTATATAATTACATTTATTAATATAAAAGATGGAATTTAATTTAGAAAATATACCAGATGCACGGCTTATTGAGTTTTTTATAATTAATAAAATAACTAGAAATAATATTGCACCTAAATAGATATTTTGTCCACGACTACTTAATAATAAATCAATATTCTACCTCCTAACTAAAAGCATATGGTACTCATATATCACGGAGTGAATTATGATAATTCACGCTTTTGTAATTCTGGCAAATTCCGGTAAATAAAAAAGCATATGGTACTCATATATCACGGAGTGAATTATGATAATTCACGCTTTTGTAATTCTGGCAAATTCCGGTAAATAACTAAAGATGGGCGATACTTTTCATAACGTATTTTCTAGATCGAAAAATCGAAAAAGTGAAAAATCGAAAAATCAAAAAATCAAAAAATCGAAAAATCCAAAAATTGAAAAAAAAATCGAAAAAATCGAAAAATCGAAAAAAAAAAAATCGAAAAAAAAAAAAAAATCGAAAAAATCGAAAAAAAAATCGAAAAATCAAAAAAAATCGAAAAAAATCGAAAAAAATCGAAAAAAATCGAAAAAAATCGAAAAAAAATCGAAAAAAAATCGAAAAAAATCGAAAAAAATCGAAAAATCGAAAAAAATCGAAAAATCTAAAAAAAAAAACGAAAAATCAAAAAAAAAAAATCGAAAAAAAAAAAAAAATGAAACATCAAAAAAAAAAATCGAAAAAAAAAAAAAATGAAAAATCGAAAAAAAAATCGAAATAAAAATCGAAAAATCGAAAAAACAACAGTTAGTTACCTATGTTTAATAAAAACTTTCTATTCTACACTTCACTTTTATTTAATAAAGAAACCATAATGGTCGTGGACAAAGTATAGTATTAGTCTCGCAATTTATAGCCATTATTCACTCGGGTGACTTGCGTGAATAATGGCTACCATAAATTGCTCGTTTAATAATATACTATTATTGCCAGCGCTCCAGTAGTTAATATTTTATATTATATAGAAGTATTTTTGACCCCATTTTTGAGCGCCTGACATTTTATATTTCTGAATTTTAAACATTCACCTATTATTTTCTATTATTGTATAACTGTTTGTATTATAAATTTGCTCTATTCTGTATACATCCAGTATAAAATAAATTATGTTGCACTCGGTTTTCTTATATCTTATATCTATATGTGCAATTAAAATATAAATAATACAATATACATAGTTTAAATGTTTTTTATTTAAAAAAGGTTACATCTTTTTATTTTTGTTAAAAGTGAACACAGGCATAGGTTTGGATACAGTAAATTAGAGTATATGAATTACAATGGCATATATTCGGTGTGTACAGTGCCATCTAGTGCATTATAACTTATAAGAGCTTCATGAATAATAAGCGCATACGCTTTAGTGTTGGCGGGAAATTGCATTTTACGTGTTTCGAATTCAACCTTGACATCCACAGTTGAAGATTTGATTGGTTTTGGATACATACTGCAATCAATTACGAATAGGGGGTTCGCTCTAAAGCCATTCAGGCCTAACATCGGTTGGGGATTTTCCTTTTTGTAGTAACTTCGCTGAAAATCTTCATAAGCATAATAAGCGGGAGTATCCAACTTTTTCCCAACATCTAAATTCCAACGCTCTAATGGGTAAACTTCAGAATTTAGATATAATCTGATATTGCTTATATCAGCAGCCGTAAACGCCGTCACATCTTCTTTCCTGTTCTCAGTAAAAGAAGTATTTTGAAATCCAATAATTACATATCTAGGTCGTTCCATGGATGTAGTGGTTTTAATCGCCCATATGTCGTGAGAAGTTTGCCTTAGAGTAGGTAATTCATAAAGATCCCATTTATGATGCGGTATTTTAATGGATTGCAAATGTTTGTCATTAATTTTTTTATACATGAGAACATCTGCATCATTTTCGGGAGTAATATGTTTGACTATCCAATCCATTTTAGTGATAGTTATGTCCGCATCGACTTCTCCTATATAGCAATTTTCGAATGCTCGAGCAATTATTACAGTCATCTCATGCTTAACACCTATTATCCCTTTTTTGTAAGATTCAGCAAAACCAAATAGATGTTTTAATAAGATTCTACCTGTAAATGTATTACTCGTTGAATCAACCAAAACTTGATTCTCTTCGCTGAGGCCCCAACCAGATGTTTCTAATAATTTCGCATGTTTTTCACCATATGACACCATATTTTTTATTGCTGTCGTTATAATAGGTTTTCGACATTCAGCAATCTTTTGTCCACCCATTTCATATCTAATTTCTTCAAATAGGCCAGGAAGAGCATTGTTGGCCAAATAGCACTTTTTATTAGCCTCTTTTGGCTTAAATGTTCCAACTATATTGATGTAACTACCGCAAATTAAGAGATTCAGGTCCATATTATTGATCGTAAAGGTGATTGTATCAGAATGTTTGTAATTTGGCGATCCCGTAGGCGGGTGGATATATTCATCGCATCTCTTGATTGAGTTATCGACGATCGGCTTTTCAAATACGTCCAACATCTCATTTCTTACATAAACAGCCATTATTTAATATCTTATATGGAATCCAATAGATTGAAGAAATTTATAATCTTTATTAGACAACAGAAGTCTTCTTCGCTTTACAGTTACTCGGCGAATGTTCATGTTTTTCCCTTCGATTCTATTTATATGATTATTTAAATGGGCGCTAGTTGAATATCGTGGTTTGAAGCAGAATCCCATATTAGTTTATCTCTTTTAATTCGAGTGTGATATTGATAGTTTCCTCTCCAAAGTCAATCAACTCACCGTTATCGTCTACAACTCGGATAGTAATGTTGTCTAGGTATTGCCGACCGGCAGGTATGACTGGTAGATAAATAATGTTATGAGGTTCCTTCGTCAGTTTGTATCCTGGCTCAACGTCTATGTCAAATGAAAAAAGGGTGTGGGCTTCTTTCCCATTTATATAGGAACCAGAAATAATATTACAATCCAATTGAACAAGGTGGAGGTTCATAATATTGATCGGCCTTGTAGAGACATAAGCTTGAGGCCTTGGCGGGCACTTCGAATTACCGAATCCTAAGAGGCTAGCTATACTGTTGTCACAATCAAAGTTGATTATGAATTTAGATGAAATTTCACATTTTAGAGTGTTGTTGTTCGCCGACAATTTAAACATAGCATCAAGTTCTCCCTGATTTATAATAGTTTTGGTATCCGGATATAGATAGTCATATATAGCTTTTTGGACGAACTTATTAATTTCATCAATCTCATAAGCGCCGGGTGCCACACGTACATTAATATTTTTCGGTGCACTGCCTTCCTCGGCCCAACTCTTCTCTCGCTGCACCACATCTGCCCAAAACTTTTCTGGGTCTACCACCTCTAAACAGATGAAATTATTTTTTGAGGTGATATTTTTGATAGAATGGTATGCATAAAATGCTATTAATACAAGGCCATACTGTTTATTAACATCCAATTCGATGGGCGGAAAAAAATCATTGCTGAGAATGCTTGACGCTATGGACGACAAATTAAATGTTTTTGACATGGCTAAGAAGTATGTCACACTGACTTCGAAATCTATTTTCGATTACATAAATTATAAACTCGCTTTTTAGTGGAAATTTTCAGTTCTCGAATTTTACAAAAACAACAAATTACGTGTTTTGGTGTTGGATCATCGCTTACGTCAATTGACCCACGTTTCGAAAATACCGTCGGACCATCATTTACGTCGATAGATTCATTTTTAGAAAAATCCTTAGGTTGTTCTTCATCGTGGGTATTCATTCTTCAGAGAGAAGAAATTGCAAACACAAATGTCCACATAGGACAGTATCAAACTTCTGGTAGCGTTTATAATTATAGTGAACTTCAGATACCGACCAACGCCCTTTATACAGATAACTAATTAAATCTGAAGGTGGGGGTAAATCACCATAACTATCGAAATATATTAAGGACGCATCTCTTTTCTTGTAAGCGACCCAATGTGTTCCTGGCCCGCTACTACTATCCAAATTTACAATGGCTGATTCGTTTTTTAGTGGCCCGCAGTTTGGTAAATTATCTCTCATATACACACCTCGAAAGTAGGGAATCTTAAATCTTTTGGCAAAAGATTGTATGTCTAAATTACTGAGAGGTCTTCGAGGTAGTGAACTTACGAGTTTTTTGGCCGATATGGTTTCATGTAAAGGCCCAACCCCTTTCGATAGGGCTTTAAGTATAATCCTTTACCATTTTTTCCTAGAGAGATGGCTTCCATAGTTCTATTGTGTCGATTAGCTTCTGTTAATTGTTGACTATTTGTTTTAGCGATGTTCACTGCTTTGACGATTCCGGACGCCGCTCCTGCCAAGCTCCCCAATGCAGATAATCCAGCAAAAATAGGTATTAATGGTAAAAATCCGCCTGTTTTTGGTATCGGTATAATACGGGGAATAATAATTTTTTTCTTTCCCCCGGCTGCTTTAACATATTTTCGGGCAGCCATGAGAGATGATGCAGCCATCTTCCTGAGTGTTTTTCCCCCCATTTTCTGTCCGCCATATGTCTTTATTACCCCTTTAATCTTACTGACAATTCCTCTACCGAAAGCAATTCGTTTTTTGCTTTTTGTTCCGCGACGCCGCTTTCTAGACCGTAATTTATGACCCATACCAAAACTTCGCTTTGTTTTCATAATATTTGTGATAGTCCAGGCAGCTGCTTTTTCACCAACTGACGCGTCGCTAGCTTTAAACCGAGTCCAAGCTAATTCTTGAAGGTCCTTGTCAGCAATATGTCTAGCTTTCAAATCGTTTGCACTTTTAGAGTAAGCAATATCATGTAATTTACAGGCTTTATCTAATTCATTTATTCCTGGGTCGTTACGTGCTAAACGTTTTTGTAAGCGCGTACCTGGCCCACAATATTGGTACCCCGGTATGTGCAGTTCAAATGGTAATTTATTTATTAGGGAATTAACAAACCCTTTTCCACACTTTCTTTTTGAATAACGTTTAGTGATAGATCGCACTCGTTTCACGCTAGGCATTTAAATGAATGTTACGTGGGCGAGGGTTTATATAGCCAAAGACAGTCAAACGATGCGCATAGTCAAAGCACAAAATAGTATCTGTGTGGAGAATTTAGATGAAAAAGTTGGTGATGGGCTTAGTGAAAATAAGATTCCTAGACACGGCCCATTGTTGCCCGATACAATACGCGGCCTTCTAATAGGACCATCAAATTGCGGTAAAACAAATGTTATGTTATCACTACTCATTCAACCAAATGGGCTACGATTTGAAAATGTATATATTTATTCAAAATCATTATACCAGAAGAAGTATGAGTACTTGCATGAAGTTTTGACTCCGATAAAAGGGTTGGGTTATTTTACGTTCAACAATAATGAAGATATAATTCAACCAGTAGACGCCAAACCAAATTCCATATTTATATTTGATGATGTGATTTGTGAAAAACAAGATGTTATTAGATCATATTTTAGTATGGGGCGACACAGAAATATAGATTGCTTTTATTTGGCTCAAACGTATTCGAAGATTCCGAAACAATTGATTAGAGACAACGCAAATCTAATAATTATGTTTAAACAAGATGACCTAAACCTACGTCACATATATTCAGACCATGTAGCTCCAGACGTGTCTTTTAGAAAATTTCAAGAAATATGTGTGGAATGTTGGGGTGAAAAGCATGGATTTCTAGTGATCGATAAAGATAAAGATATAAGCGCCGGTAGATATAAGAAAGGATTCGATAGCTTCATATACCCATAAACAATGCAATACGCGTTATTTTTCAAGTAGCGTCCAAGGCGGCAGGTGGTTTCAGCGATTAAAATGTATAGCAATAAAAAACATTTTGACATCAAATCGGAGCTGGCCGCTGTCTCCGATTCGGTTAGACAGAAATTTAATGCCTTAAAAAGTGGGCGCGTTGAAACTCTGCAAGCTCTAGAAAAAATGTATGAACCGCTGACGAAACCGTTGAAAACAATTTCAAAAGCCGCAACCTCTAACCCCTTTAACGCTAAAGAAGAAAACCCCGCTAACACTAAAGAAGAAAGATCTGGCATGAAAAGGGAACTCGCGTCAATATCACCGGACTCGACAAAATATGGAGAAAGTTTTGAAAGTGCAATATCCGACCGCGGTGATGGTGATGATGATGATGATGATAAAAAATATATTAATAAGCATTTATAAGAAATATCACGAGGTAATAAACGCTATGATACTCGGTACGGCGTATATATGGACAAAGACATGAAAACAATGGTTGGGAATTTAGAAGTAAAATTTTCTGATGGCAAAATCTCGTTTTGGGATGGGGATAGAAGAGTTGCTGACTACCGCGGTAATCCGGAATTGTATGAGCTACTATTTTATCGAAGCCCTAAGAAAGTAAGTAATGCGACTAAGGATACATATAAGGAAATATTACAACTTACCGGAGCGGCCTTTAAGGAGTATGACGAGTCCAAAGGGCTAAGTAACAAAAATGTAAATAAATTGAGAAAAATTATTAGACCATTGTTCTCTCCGGTAAAGATAAAGGGTGGAGGGTTTTCAAAAATACCTAAATACAAAAAAATAATGACCTCTAAACCCACATACGTTTATTGGAACAAGCCGAGAGAATTGGTGGCTAGATTGCGTTTATTATGGAGTTCAAAGCAAGCCGGCCATACTGGGCACGATAATGAAATTTTATCTATAATTGAAGAATTAAGAGAAGAGCGAATAATATATTAAATACATGTGCTGTAGAGGTCAGTCGTAAACGGAATGTCTTCAAGGAACATTGTAGATAAATTCGGAAGAAAAAAGAAAAATCAACGCGTAATTATTCGAGAAAAAAGGGGTCTTGGATTCAAATTAACAGGTGACGGTAATTATGATATGCAAACCAAGCGGTTGGTGAACCTCGGAGAGCCAGAACAATCGACCGACGCTGTAACAGTTGGATATATTGACGATGTTACTAGGCAAGCAAAAGATCTCGTTTTAAAAGCTTTAACGGAATCCATTAAAAACGTATTACGCGAAGCTACGATTTATTTCGAAAATCAGCAGAGTGAACTTAAGAAATTAGTATTTGAACATCGAACTGTGTCAAGCAATAGTATTGGCGATGTTAATGTTAAATATCAATCGATGTTACAAATAGTGAAGCACAATAGATAATTTTTTGAGGACATACTTACCACTACAAAAAGTAATATTTTAAAAATTATTACTAAAGTTGATATTTTGGAAAGTGAAATAAAAGGCATAAAAAATTTTACTATAATATTAGAGAACCGTTTAACTGATCTTACCGATAAATTCATTTAAGTGTAATACGGAAATTCTTCGAGACCTTGAAAGCGTCAAAGGAAGTATTGGACAAAATACGGCGGTTTTATCGAAAATTATAGTAGGACTGGAAGAAAGTATCAAAAAGTTTGAATAAAAAATTGTATTTTAATTGGAAAGAATGTCTAAGCACCAAATAATTGAAGAAATCCACCGATCCGCCCGTCGAAATTTTTCCAGAAGAAGGACTATTGTAAAAGGATATGCCGACTTGTGGCAGAGTGATTTGGCTGATATGCAAAGTTATAAAGATGAAAACGATGGTTACAGATATATTCTAATTGTCATCGACTGTTATACGAAATATGTGTGGGCGAGACCATTAAAAAATAAAACAGGCTTACATGTTAGAAATGCCTTTTTAGATATACTCCAAAATTGCGCACACCATCCTAAAAATCTACAAACGGATCAAGGGACAGAATATTATAACAAGGAATTTGGGAAAGTAATGAAAACATATGATATAAATCACTATTCGACTTATAGTACAATGAAAGCGTCAATGGCAGAACGTGTGATTCGTACGATAAAATCCCTATTATATAAAAAAATGGCTATGAGAGGGAAATACAATTGGATAGATATTATAAACGGTGTCATTAATAAGTATAATAACACCACGCATTCAATCATAGGTATGAAGCCAATAGATGTCCTGCCGACAACTAAACTCAACCAATATAGGCAAAACAAAAATGAAGTAAGGCGTAAAAAACCGAAATATCGTGTCGGCGATGTCGTAAGAATAAGTAAATATAAAAGCATATTTGAAAAAGGGTATACTGCTAACTATACAACTGAATTATTCAAAATAAGAAAAATAAATAGCACATACCCCGTAACATACATTCTAGAAGATATGAATGGTCAATCGATTAAAGGCTCATTTTATGAGTTGGAATTATTAAAAACAAAGTGGAAAGATGTTTATTTAGTGGAAAAGGTCATTCGGACGAAGGGGGACAAAGCCTTGGTGAAGTGGTTGGGATTCCCACAGCAAGAAAACTCTTGGATTAATATAAATGATATTGTTTAGTATGGATATTAAATGAAATAAAGATTAAAAAAAAAACGAGTTTTATTTTCCTATTAACTACTACATATACAATAATAAAATAACTTACACTTAAATATATACAGAAAGCTTAAATAATAAACAATTATACAAATTAAATCTATATATAAAGGGTCATTGGGTGCATAACAAAGCCGCCGTATTGCCACCCCTGACTCCTTTATTTCAAGCGCTGATGCATACAGGGCAAACATTTGTGTCGCAGAAGTGGGAAATATATCGGGCGCATACATCACATGTTTGCGGATCCTCCAAATCCCCCCCTTCTACAACAAAATGCTGATGCTCGTGTATGTACCTGGCATTTGGATTTCTTTCGACCTCCATCTGCTCGTAATAAAGAAAGCAGGGGTTGCACAGACGTTTGCTCCGTTTCATGCCGGGAATAACCAACTTCACAATAACGGAGCTGGATGTAACGCAGAAGTGGTTACCGCCTCTGGCCTGAAATACAGCCAGCTCCCTTCTTATTGAAGTCGGTGATCCAGGGCAATCAGCCTCAGTGCCCTCATCATCGTCGTCGCTGGCGGGTTCATCGGCGGGTGGGGCTGGACCAACGGCGTCTTCACCCTCTTCGACGAGTGGTGCCGGACCAACAGCACCCAAATCCTCGTCGGCAAGTTGCGCTAGACCAGCCACGCCTTCTCCATCACCATCGGCAGCTGCAGCAGCGGCATCAGCAGCCTGTAAAGAAGTATATTGATTAGATATTTTATAAGCATAATGATTAGATATTTTATAAACATAAGGTAATAGTTAAAAACTTACATCACGTTCTATGGCGTCCCAAAATTCGTCAATGCCTGGCTTGTTGGCATCAAAACGCGCCAATAAGGAGAGCTGACGCTCGATCTCCTCAACCGCATCAACATCAACAACAACAATTTGTCTATCCATCCTAGCTATTTATTATTGTTTCGGCTTTCTATTATTATTAATGGTCAGCTACAGCGAAGTGACTGATGCTGGTAAGTGGTCGGGACCTCCTTATATATGGTTATGTATTCCCACCTCCACTCCCCCAACCCTCGAATTTACCACCTCCCCTGCATAACATCACGCTCAGTAGGGTGCATCTAGTTCCGGAAAGTTGGAAGTCAGAAAAAATTTTACTCTAGCATTAATCGGTGCTCTGCAGATAATACAACTAACTACAGATCGACTGCAACTAACACAAGATACAGCGTGTCCGCATGGTATAAAAACCATTTGTACCTCCTTATCGACACAAATCTTGCAAGTCAGGCGTTTACTAATAGAACGACCATCACTTAATGTATGCATAGTAGCACGAGGTCTTCAAACAGAATGTGGACAACCATATATCTGAGGCTGGATGGACTCTTTTATTAAAAGGTTTGTGGATAGATGTTGAGTGGAGGCCAATTACAATCAGCGCAAAATTATACTTTTTCGCCCACTGGCGGTCTAGTTATTTAGAGTTTTTTGTTTGTTGATTCTGATTAGGGAGTTCGTTTCCACACCATCTTATATATTACAACTAGTCTATCAACATAAACTATTTATAATATAAGGAGATAGAACTCACGGCGCGTTGCTATTTTTAACGTGGTAGCTCCCCTGTAGGCCTATGACCACGAATACACAAACAAAACAAAAATCCTCTACGTACCCTGCCACGAACATATGTTATCTACTAACTTTTGATAGTCCGCCCTCCGAGCGCGCCCCTGTTCAGTAATTTCATCATAGCGCGTCTTTACAATTTCAGCGGCCCTCTTCTTTGACTGATACTCAGAATGGGACTCTTTGATCCTACCAATCTCGATGCCCACATCCTTCTGCCTTCGATGTACAACACCCTGATGGTGGAGGATCTCATCCATCTGCCTGTTTAAATCACCTAATCGCAGTTTGATGCGGGCATCTTCGTCTGCCAATTCTTCAGACTCATACTGAAGTGGCGCTAAGGCTACCTCAATATCCTTTTCCATATCGTCCACCACCATCTTCAGTTGCTTGTATGTGGATTCGGTGATTTCAATCTGATCTCTATCGGTCTTTAACCGCATCTGCATATTAATTATGGCGATGTTGACGGAGCTAAGATCCTTCGCCATATCGCCGTCATCAATCAGCATCGGAATTGGTGTAGCCCTACTTGTGGGAGTCACACTTGATGAGACTACTGCCTTTAACTTCTTCGCCGGCGTTGTCTTCGGCTTCTTCGAAGCTCTCGGCTTCTTACTTTTCGGCGCAACCACTCTTGGTCTCGTGGGTTTCGACCTACAGGGCCCATCGTTGGTTTTGCCGACACGTTTTGCATTTTTCGTCATGACCGGTACTGGCAATGTAGGGACAAGCACATTGCTAAGAACATGAATCTTCTTCGGTGCCTGAAACTCATCCTCACTGCTGTATACCGGTAACGGGGCCAGTACCGGGGCCGGTGATGGAGTCGGTAACGGGGCCGGTAACGGGGCCGGTGATGGAGTCGGTAACGGGGCCGGTAACAGAGCCGGTAACGGGGCCGGTAACGGGATGTCGCCCACTGACTGCGACAACTCCATCGGAGATACCGGTGAAGGAACCGTGTTAAACAGTAGCATCTCGTCAAAATCAAAATCCACCACATCGAAGTTATAAGTGTCGGCTTCCCCCATTATCGACAGGATGCTGTTGGTAGCTGACGTGGTTTCTTCATTTGAAGGCATCTTAAGTGAGAGTTGGTTCGGTTTACTAGAAAAATAGCACAGAAAGTTAGGTAGTTTATTCAGCGAGCTAAAATAAACTGAATTTCTTACCACTGGTTCCCGTATATATAGCGATAGGTGAAAGAGTGGGAAGTGGAGGGGAGATAGTGGGAGTCTCTCACGGCCTCATGTTTTAAAAAACGAGCATCGCGCATCTAGGGCAATACTTTACGGGGCATTTAGTCGAGTACATTTTTATTGACTGCCAAATGCAAAGGAGTTTTTTGTTGGTTCTAAAATGAATAATTTTTTTTGTTGGTCCTGAAAAAGGCTATTTTTGGACGAAGGCCGCCGACCTATTGCGAGTGAGAATTGTCGTCTGAGTCTGACACCGATTCGTCGGACATTGAGTCATCCGACTCAGTGTTCGGCTCGGCGTCATATGACAATTCGTTCATAATTAGGATGCGGGAGTCGCATGGGCTGGATGGCGATGATGGCCGGCGAGGTTTTAGACTCGTAGTTGAATCACATCGACCATCGGAATCTACTCCTACCCCCCCCTGTTATAATTTCGGTTGTAGAGTCGCATTCTGTTACTTCAATAACGTCGGCCATGACTGTCGTCGGTAGTTATTTAGGGCAGACTGAATTTTATAGCCCGGGCGCTGGGTATGTATGGTACACGAGGAGAGTGGGGAGAGTGGGGAGAGTGGGGAGAGTGGGAGAGAGTGAGGAGAGCATCGACGAGGCTTTTTCATCGAAAAAAAAAAAGTAGAAAGGGGAAAAATATATATATTACAAACTTTCAATTTACATTTATTCTTATAATAGTTTTAACAGTTAATCTAATATATTTTCTTCGATGTTGCTTTGTTGCAGCTATTTTGCTCCGGTTGGAACTTCCCCCAGGTTTTATTCAGCGTCGCATGGTCAATAATGACTTGTTCTCTGGCGATTATGGTTGCTATGTTGATAGACATTTTTACGGCTTTTCTAGTTGGGCTGGATAAGGCAGAATGAATATCTGACCATGAGCACCTACTATTTATTGTGGTAGGAATGAGTATGGAGTGGAGGGGGTGATAGTTGGAAATTTTATAAAAATAAACTTTTTTTTGTTACATATATATTACAAACTTTAAATTTACATTTCTTCTAATAATAGCCTTAACAGTAAATCTAATCTATTTTCATCGCTACTATTATTTACAATATTGGCTACGTTATACCGTAATTCGGCTATAGTTTTTCGAGGTCCATTACGATATTCCTGAATGTCTCTGTGACCCCACGGTAGAGTTTTTACGGTATTTGGTATTATAAACCTTTTCTCATCGTTGTAAGATAATGCAACTTTGTTTTTCATTTCAGTATATATATCGTGTAACTTACTCCTGAATGTATTCATTTTTCTAAATATCTTACCCCCACCTTCTACAATTTTTTGGTAGTCCGTCATGTTTAAGCTGTTTTGTATTACGCATTTTTTTACGCCCTTAGCGGTTTTAGTTTCTTTCTCATCTGATCTAATATAATAGGCCTTGGCGCCTGTCCCTAAAAATATACTGATAGCCTGATTTGGATACTCATCTTTAAAATTTCCCAATATTGGTTTAGTTACTGGTAAGTTAAATTTATTATCAGATTTATAATTAGATGTGTCGAAATGTTCAATATTTCTTCCCATAAATTCATAAAAATTTATTGAATTAACTTTAAGCACAAAACTATCGGTATCTGTATAAAGTAAGGAAATTTTATCACCTAATTGTTGTTTTAATGTGCCGTAATAGAAATCATACATCCTTACTTTTGACAATTCCAACACTGTGAAACCTACGTACAGCGGTTTGTTATAACATATTTTAGTTCTACCCATATGTATAGCCACAAAGTGTTGTGAAAATATGGAACAAGACTTAAAATTTGGTCTAGCAATTAAGTTGTTTGCCCCCGGGGAATTTCTCTTACTAGCCCAGTGAGTTTTAAGGTAAATATCGCATCTGTCATCCACATTTTCCATAGTTTTCCCGTACACGCTATTAACCATACGCTTAAAATGATTTTTCTCTGATGTGTCCTGTTTCTCATATTTGTATTGAGATCTATATATTTTTTCAGCCAGCGAGATTGCTTAAATTTGAGAGCTCGATGAATTTTAGTTACAATTAGCCCATTATTTATGGCTTGCTTAAAGTTTCTATAGTGTAATATGTATTTGTCTTTATGGTTCAAATTGGGAACCAGTTTGGGTATTTCTGTTTTTGAATGGGGTGGAATTATATTCTCCACTAAAAATGGTAAATCGGCATGTTTATCATGGAGGTGATGTGGATATGTTACATCAACTTCTAATACATAACCATATTCCCCGAGATCATCAACTGACATAACGTCGAGCTGATTAATTTCCTCAGTCGATAACCAAGCAAATTCTCCTGTCGGTAGGGGCTGACTCATGCTATACCCATAGAGATTTGTCGCATCAATATAATGTATAGAAGACTTCGGCTCGAAAGGATTATATTCGGATAAAAATGGATTATTGGCAATATGTTTTCTTTCCACACATTGGCTGATACCGCCACGTATACTATTTTTGAAGAAATTAATCATATCTATATCCGTTAGCAATTCCAACTCTACCCTGGTGTAGCGCAACATCGCATCCCATGACAAACCTGGAGATGTATAATATTGCGCTGGATCTAGTTTATATGCCCTAAGTGATACATCCCTAAAATTTTCAAATATATCGCATAACATTAAAACATCTGATTTTAAATATAAATCAGAATAGGATCCCAAAGTTTGACATTTAAATACATTCCAAACTTTCTGAGCCCTCGCATAATCCTCATCGGATATATGGCGATCATTTAGCTTGTCATAAAAATCCTCTTTTGAAGGTAAATTGGGGTGATCTAATTTCATTATATTATCCATGAAATTATATGGAAACACCCCTTTCTGCCTCATTAAATCGAATTTTTCTTTTTCTGCAAAACATTTCCTTGTTTCTACGAAAAATTCTGATGGTAAATTTTCTGATAACCCAACCAAGGAATCAGCTAAAAATCTGTAACTATCTAAAAATCTAAGTTTTATGTAATTTTTTCTCATCATACCGTCTCTATCTACATAGCTATGGGTGTACAACGGTTTAGTAAATGAAATATATTTTTCTTTATTTTGAGCAATAACTTCGGCTCTCTCGCCTTCGCCATACAATTCTTTAATAAATAAATGACTATCGTACCCACTCAAATTATGAAAAAATATTGGAACAAATTGCGGGATTTTATAATTTAAATTACAATTACTGTGTGCGGCGCCAGGGGTTTTCTTACCGGTAATATGGCAATGATCTCTTACTTTAACATCACCATCCTGAAAGGCCTCATTACAAATGGAGCATATACTCGATGTATTAAAATCATCTATTTCATCATTAGACAATTGGTGCATAGGAACAACATCTTTTAAATACGTATTATAAATAGTTAGAACATCGTCTTCTAGCCGTTTCACGAAATCGCTACCGGCATTGTCACCAGTAAAAGTTACAAATTTCGTCAATGAATTATCAAATGAACATTTAATTAAATATGCAAAAGAATATGGCTCATGTCGGTATGTAGGGATAGTAAATTTTTTTTCCGGATCTGGTTCGCAAATATCTATAGGTTTTAAGATCGATTCAAAATCAGCATAAATTACAAATGGAACCCTTAGCTGCTTATCATAATTTTGAAACTTGAGTATATTTTCAGGTACATAATAACCGCGTTTGTCTTTTTTTAGCTCTACTGATGGCGTGCAGGTATATATATGATTACAGTCGCTCAATTGGTGCCGCAATAGGATGCTTTCAGATCGAAAATAAAGTAAACATCCATCACAAAAAAATTTTTTATGGCCATTTCTAGTTATTTGACTCGACACTAATCTAGAAAGACTTTTAATCCAACAGTAGTGACTATTACCCGAATCAGCCGTTATTAGTAGTAAATTTATATGATGACCTAACCTTCTACGGGAATATCGTAATGGGCCTACTATTTCAAATTTCGCCTTACCGTTTTCATAACTACGTTCCAAACCATAAACATTAACACTTATATCATTTAGGTCTTCAAATTTTGAAATGTCTTTAAGCTTCATGGGAAATTCAATACCTTCAACATTCAGCACGGTCTCGAAGTGTGGATACGACGACGTTTCGCTAACATGCTCTCTCGCTGGATATAGTGCCGATGTGATGGCCCAAGCAAAGCAGTACGCATCATTATTTTGCACATTAACTACGCCCTTCTTGGTTTCAATAAACTTGGGTAGCTTTATGTGCGAGCAGCCGCCTAATGGAGAGTACTTATTTATATTTACTTCTAAAAATAGTACTTCCAGTAACGACCAGCCTGAAACAACGAATAATTTATTAGTTAACGCCCTATTATACACTATAAAAACTACAATACCTGAATCCTTATGTTGAAAGTCTACAGTTTGAGATACCGCCGCATCCTTAAAGTCCGCATATGTCGCATCCAAATCCGCCGACAAATCTAGTATTCGATTTATGCTATTAAAAGATTTGATTTCAGAAATATCTTGACTCTGCAATACATATGTAGCGAAGACCTCTACATTAACTTTAATGGCATTATGGACCCTCAGAACAACTTTTAACAATTCCAATACTCTACATTTTACCGCATCAAAAAATGTTACATAATCTATATGTTTTTTATCACTTTTGACTCTGTAACTTGCAATTCTGCACTTAAACGCACTCTGAATTAAATATATACCATCGGCATGAATTGAGCAGGCTTTTTCTTTATGGTCAAGGCTCTTCATATGCGATGACATCTGATTGGTAGGGATGTCTACATTACATGATTCACATCTCCCATTACGCGCTTTTTTTACTGGTAAAACATCAGGGCTGCAATTGGTAGATCTTTTCGTACCACGCGATGATTCACCGGTGCGATTAGATATTAGCTTACAACTTTTATTTTGATGTCGATGTAAATTATCTATCCTTGTAAATGTTAAACCACAATTACACTTATACATGTCTATTATTTTTATGATAATTTCGATATTAGATAATGGAACTTACAACGCGCTTAAATATCACGAGTTTTGTACTGATTTCATTTGAATATGGGTGCTACTATATATCCCCTCTAAAATCTCCACCTCTCTTATGCTCCCCTCCCCTATTCATAATATACAAGTCTGAGAGGCGCTCGCAAATTGTGTTAAGAATGGGGTACTATCCCTTCCACCGATGTTTTCGTCGTGCGTGTCTGCTGGAGACTTGCGCTTCACTCTAGCTATGACGGTTGAGAGTCAAGGATGTGTTTCGGTATGCTCCGACGTATTTCCCTTATGCTACAATAGTAATCACCCATATGTACTTGAACTAAACCTTACACTACATGATATACATAGCAATTACTATCTAAGAGGTACTTACTATGATCGTTACACGCTACTCGATATACATAGTAAATACTTATATCTATATGCGTATGAAGTAACTACACTTATTACACTATGCAATTACACTATGCAATTACACTATGCAATTACGCTATGCAATTACACTATGCAATTACACTATGCAATTACGCTCATTGGGAGGTACTTGCTAATTGCGCGAAGGGTGGGGGTGGGTACTTATGATAATTACTAATTACCTCTCATTACCTCCCGTCCAGAACTGGCCAATCACAACTACTCATGTCGTCAATATTCATCCAATTCCGAACTTTCATAAAAAAGATGGTATTTAGGGACCACTACCATTTAATGAAAGTGCCATTTCTCTTTCAAATTGACAGACCATAAAAAAAAACGATTCGCTTTCAATATCAAAGTTACAGTCCTATCCTAATTAATAGTAGGTACATCGAATTTAATCAACTTTGAATCGAATTAGGGTCTCCCGACGAAGCTTTTGTGTCAAATTTCGGCCCAATATAGGCCTCTTAGTAGCTAATGGATCACTCAGAGCCTCAGAGCGTATGATCAATTTAACAATAGCACCCCCTCTATAATAATCTCGTCAAGGGTATTAACGATTTCGGCGGAAATCGAAAATACTCCACGGGGATTTTAACTTTCCACTTTTGTTACTGGTGACGATAAAAAGGATCGATGTCATTGAAATCGACTGTAAACGCATATAATTAGGTTAACTAAATGTATGCTAGACACCATTTGCTTCATATATAGTTTAATGAACTTTCGGAATAGGATATAGGGAATTATTTTCCGTCCTTCCCTTGGTACCTTCCCGATGTACGTGCAGCTAAGATATTTGCAATTAACTAACTTAATTATTCTAGTCCCCTAGTCCCCTTCCCAACAACAAATCCCGAATCCTATAACATCGATATATCGTATCCACTAGTAAATTGTGACTTTGCTATTATAAGCATATTTAAAAGCATACATTCTTAATTCGCCAGACTTTATCAATAATTATATTTCTAAGTTTTCAGATTGAGATTTATAAACTACACTTTTCAAATTATAGAAAAAATTCTAGTGGATTTATATCTGCCAATGCAAATAATAAGAAGCACCATCTTTTTAAAGGAAGCCATTGTTTTATTAAATATGAAATTGGGTATTAAATACAAATTAGTACTAGGTAAACGAAATCGACGAGTACTTCAGTATATAATTAATTTATACTTAAAAAATATTACAAATCGATTTCAGTTAAAAATTAGTATAAAATTGTATATAGAACTTGGGACATATAGAGGTATTCTATATGAAGTAAATAAAGGGCTAAGTGCCAAACAAAAAATATTTTGAGTTATTTAATAAAAACTTTGTAAAACCTAAAATATTATATTTAAAATTTTTCTATTTTTATAAGTGCATATTCATAGTATAAACAATACTTTTTATTTATGTTTTATGTAAGTCATTTTATTTAAGAGTATAATAAAAAAAACAGGTGGCACTCGAGAACTGCCGCGGTAAAGCTATTGCATAGCATTTTTTATCAACTTATGCAATTATAATTATTTATTTATTTTATTTATGCAGTATTTTTTTTTTCTTTGATATTAATTTAAGTTACATTTTTTGAGCGTGGTGACCGATAAGAAAACAAATTTTTTTCTTTTATTGAATAAATGAGAAGTTAATATAGTTTAAAATATTTTTATTATCTTACAATACATGTAGGTTATTCAGGAATTTTTATCATTGAAACTATACGTTTATGGTAACTGAAATAAGAAACATAAGTTTGATATCCCCTAAATATCTGCAAAATACCGCGTCAATGGTGGTCCCATATTTTGTTGTGAATTCTTGTGGATTATTATTCATTTTCAAATTCAATTTTTCCGAAATTGTGTCTAAAAGAGATATAATCAGTTATGAGCAGTTACCAGCTAGTCTACACGCATACGTCTAGTCGCACGAACACAAACCTATGCCAAAGTCTGCCAAACTGAAACGACGTTAGACGATGCACGGCTTTCAACGCCGCACCGCTGTGCCGGTCGGAGTGGGGAGTGATAGGTTTATTTTCGTTACGGAATTTTTTTTTCGATTTTTCGTTTTTTCGATTTTTTGATTTTTCGATTTTTCGATTTTTCGATTTTTCGATTTTTCGATTTTTCGATTTTTCGATTTTTCGATTTTTCGATTTTTCGATTTTTCGATTTTTCGATTTTTCGATTTTTCGATTTTTCGATTTTTCGATTTTTCGATTTTTCGAGTATTCGATTTTTCGATTTTTCGATTTTCGATTTTTCGATTTTTCGATTTTTCGATTTTTCGATTTTTCGATTTTTCGATTTTTCGATTTTTCGATTTTTCGATTTTTCGATTTTTCGATTTTTCGATATTTCGATTTTTCGATTTTTCGATTTTTCGATTTTTCGATTTTTCGATTTTTCGATTTTTCGATTTTTCGATTTTTCGATTTTTCGATTTTTCGATTTTTCGATTTACCGATTTACCGATTTTTCGAATTTTGGCGATTTTTCGATTTTTCGATTTTTCGATTTTTCGATTTTTCGATTTTTCGATTTTTCGATTTTTCGATTTTTCGATTTTTCGATTTTTCGATTTTTCGATTTTTCGATTTTTCGATTTATGGATTTATCGATTTTTCGATTTTTCGATTTTTCGATTTTTCGATTTTTCGATTTTTCGATTTTTCGATTTTTCGATTTTTCGATTTTTCGATTTTTCGATTTTTCGATTTTTCGATTTTTCGATTTATGGATTTATCGATTTTTCGATTTTTCGATTTTTCGATTTTTCGATTTTTCGATTTTTCGATTTTTCGATTTTTCGATTTTTCGATTTTTCGATTTTTCGATTTTTCGATTTTTCGATTTTTCGATTTTTCGTTTTTTTGATTTTTCGATTTTTCGATTTTTCGATTTTTCGATTTTTCGATTTTTCGATTTTTCGATTTTTCGATTTTTCGATTTTTCGATTTTTCGATTTTTTTATTTTTCGATTTTTCGATTTTTCGAATTTTCGATTTTTCGATTTTTCGATTTTTCGATTTTTCGATTTTTCGATTTTTCGATTTTTCGATTTTTCGATTTTTCGATTTTTCGATTTTTCGATTTTTCGATTTTTCGATTTTTCGATTTTTCGAATTTTCGATTTTTTGATTTTTTTATTTTTCGATTTTTCGATTTTTCGATTTTTCGATTTTTCGATTTTTCGATTTTTCGATTTTTCAATTTTTCGATTTTTCGATTTTTCGATTTTTCGATTTTTTGATTTTTCGATTTTTCGATTTTTCGATTTTTCGATTTTACGATTTTTCGATTTTTCGATTTTTCGATTTTTCGATTTTTCGATTTTTCGATTTTTCGATTTTTCGATTTTTCGATTTTTCGATTTTTCGATTTTTCGATTTTTCGAATTTTCGATTTTTCGATTTTTCGATTTTTCGATTTTTTTATTTTTCGATTTTTCGATTTTTCGATTTTTCGTTTTTTCGATTTTTCGATTTTTCGATTTTTCGATTTTTCGATTTTTCGATTTTTCGATTTTTCGATTCTTCGATTTTTCGATTTTTTTATTTTTCGATTTTTCGATTTTTCGATTTTTCGATTTTTCGATTTTTCGATTTTTCGATTTTTCGATTTTTCGATTTTTCGATTTTTTCATTTTTCGATTTTTCGATTTTTCGATTTTTCGATTTTTCGATTTTTCGATTTTTCGATTTTTCGATTTTTCGATTTTTCGATTTTTCGATTTTTCGATTTTTCGATTTTTCGATTTTTCGATATTTCGATTTTTCGAATTTTCGATTTTTCGATTTTTCGATTTTTCGATTTTTCGAATTTTCGATTTTTCGATTTTTCGATTTTTCGATTTTTCGATTTTTCGATTTTTCGATTTTTCGATTTTTCGATTTTTCGATTTTTCGATTTTTCGATTTTTCGATTTTTCGATTTTTTGATTTTTCGATTTTTCGATTTTTCGATTTTTCGATTTTTCGATTTTTCGATTTTTCGATTTTTCGATTTTTCGATTTTTCGATTTTTCGATTTTTCGATTTTTCGATTTTTCGATTTTTCGATTTTTCGATTTTTCGATTTTTTTATTTTTCGATTTTTTTATTTTTCGATTTTTCGATTTTTCGATTTTTCGATTTTTCGATTTTTCGATTTTTCGATTTTTCGATTTTTTGATTTTTCGATTTTTCGATTTTTCGATTTTTCGATTTTTCGATTTTTCGATTTTTCGATTTTTCGATTTTTCGATTTTTCGATTTTTCGATTTTTCGATTTTTCGATTTTTCGATTTTTCGATTTTTCGATTTTTCGATTTTTCGATTTTTCGATTTTTCGATTTTTCGATTTTTCGATTTTTCGATTTTTCGATTTTTCGATTTTTCGATTTTTCGATTTTTCGATTTTTCGATTTTTCGATTTTTCGATTTTTCGATTTTTCGATTTTTCGATTTTTCGATTTTTCGATTTTTCGATTTTTCGATTTTTCGATTTTTCGATTTTTCGATTTTTCGATTTTTCGATTTTTCGATTTTTCAATTTTTCGATTTTCTTTTATTGAATAAATTAATATTGTTTAACGCCGCACCGCTGTGCCGGTCGGAGTGAAGGGTGTTAGGTTTTTTTTCGTTACGCGTTACGGAATTTCTTGATTCGGTCGCCGCGCTCAAAGCCCGCGATAAAAGCTATACAATAGCTTAAAAAACTTTAATATTCCTAGAAGGTTCTAAGTGCCATTATAATTTTCGCTGATAGTGGGCTAAGTGCCATACTGATATTACTTTTAATTTAAGTAAGTGCCATTATTTTAAAAGGCTTGAAAGAAAAAATAAAATGTTTTTTACAAATTTTTATTTATAAAAATACAAAGATATAAAAATATATTCAGCTTAATCTACTTATTTATAAATGAAGAATGTCTTAAAAAAATCCCTGATTCTTTTTTTTTTTTGGTAGTCATATTTTGAATAATATCTGGTAAAATATTTTTTTGGCAAACTTTCGTAGACTTCCAAGCCTCCAAGTTACTTAACGTTTCACGGATTTGAATGTTTCCCAGTGAATTTTTTTAATAACAATCCATTTGTAAATTTTTAGTAGTCAGACATGTTTCTGCTGCCTTTTTAAAGTAAAAAAAATCATGAGACTTCATAAGAGTGACCATAAAAGGATTTTTAGGGGTAGCACTGACCCTCAGTCTTACCAAATCCATTGAAACTTCACATTTCTCGAAGCTTCTCATTTTTCAATTTGGGCAAAGTCCCTATCACAACTCAGAAATTAATAGCCTGAAACTAAATATTTATGTTGGACCTATTCAAAATATCCCTTTGCCACCAAATAAATGCACAGAAACAACATCATTTTGTTTTTTTTTGTGCTATGCAATTATTACTCCATATTGTCAATTTTTTTTATTAAATATTTTACATCTGACAGCCTTGTGGAGACATGACGCTATTTCGTTTCCTCCTTTCCCCGACATTTCTTCGTTCCATAAAAACATGTAGCCTTTATTGTTATCTCCAACGTGAATTCTTAAATTGTAGCAGGAAAGTTGCCTCAAGTAAAACATCTCACCATGTATCAGGGTAGGAAGCGAAAGACCTTGCTATAGAAATCGTAGTATTTTGACTGGTAGAATGTTGTGACCTTTCGTGATCCATCTTCATTACTTCTCTTGTCCGTTTAGCCTTGTGATGATGGATGTCCTGTTTAGTTTTGCTTATTTATTATTAGGATTACTACTCATCTTATTATGCAGAAGATAATAAGATTAGGTTTGGAAAAGATCTTTTGAAAGTTTCGTAATAATACCGGTAAGTAATGTTTGAATTTGGATATTTCTCCTGAAATGCTAGAAACAAACGGTTTATATTTAAATACTGTCTTAAGTATTCTTTGTGGCTTTTAGATCTACTATAATGACTTTTTCTTTGGGAAAAGAATTAACATGTTCAATGATTAAGCTTTCATCATCTTTCGAAAACTTTCTATTTTTTTTTTCTTATTGCCCCTTTTCTCAGTAAAAGTAAACTCCCTACATGTCTTTGCTTTTACAAAAGTTTCAATTCTCCTCTTCATTATTCCGTTAACATTGATAAAAGTTTTTTTGCAAACTTGCAAAATATCACTTTTGTCATTAGGTAATGTAAAGCATATGGTTGCCTGTCGTCTATTATTCGCAGCATCTTCATAGTTTCCATGTCTTCTTCGCTTTATTCCAGTAACAGAAATTAGCTCCATCAGATACGAATTTTGTTTAATGTTATTCTCAAGTTTGTAAAACTCCTTGAATAGTAGTTTTTTGTGTTGATGCGGAATTTTTCTACATTCAAATTTGCATTTGCACAAAACCTAAAAGCAAACAAACATTTTACCTTTCAAAATTAAACAATAAAATTAAGCCAATTTACCCCGGCACTCGGTTCTTCTTTAGCTTGCACTTCAGTGTTTCTGGTATAACTGTATCTTTTACCGCCACTTCTACTTTTCTGTCTTTCTTCCTGCACTCTACCTTCGCCTTTTTTTCGTCTACGAGTCAGTAAAACAGTAATTTCCATTTTTTAACCGACTTCAAAAAAGGAGGAGGTTATCAATTCGTCGCGATATTTTTTTTTTTTTATGTATGTTCAGCGATTATTCTTTAACACGGTGTCCGATTTCAATAATTCTTTTTTTGTTAAAAAGAGGGTATTTCAGGGGTAGTCCCATATAAATTTAGTCAAAATCTAATAATTGGGTCCATGAGAAAATCCTCAAACTCTTCATTTTTTATGTATGTTCAGCGATAATTTGTTAACACGGTGTCCGATTTCAATAATTCTTTTTTGTTAGAAAGGGGCTACTTTACGGGTGGTCCCATATAAATTTGGTCAAAATCTGATAATTGTATCCATGAGAAAATCCTCAAACTCTTCATTTATTATGTATGTTTAGCGGTAATGCTTTACCACCTTTTCCGATTTATGTAATTCGTTTTTTGTTAGTAAGGGGGTACCTCAGGGGTGATCCCATATAAATTTGGTTAAGATGTGGTGATGGCATCTGCACGTTTTTGAAGTCGGTTTTTTTTAATTTTTAATTTACACTTGTATCACAAAAATAAACTATAAAAATAACCCTTTTCAATCTCAAACGTCAACGCCAACACAAGTCAACGCATAATGAAGTAATTAGGCATTCCAACGACCTGTCAAACAATAGGTGCCAGTGGGAAATTCTTGTATATTTAAGGGGGTAGCGACATAGTCTTGCAACTTGGACGCTATTTTTATTTGAAGTAGTACTCGCCAAGCCTGCCAATTTATGAAGAAATGTATAGGTGGGTTTTTCAAATATTATTTTTATTGTGTTTGACATAAAATATTTAAATGTAATCCATTATTCATGATTTTACGTAAAGTAGATACAATACACCATATGTCGCCACCCTTAGATATAACAAACCTGCCCACTGGTAATTCATTTGTTTGGAATGCCTAATAGCACTTAGCCCGTTTTTACTGATTAGAATCCGCAAGTTGACACATACGTCACCTTGCGGTGAGAAATTGAGGCATTTGCGGTACATTTTTATATAGCCCGTTATTTACGTTAAAGACAATGGCACATAGCTCACTTTAAAGGAACAAAACCAATTTTAAAATGTTTGGCACTTAGCCCGTTATTTACTTCGAGTCTTCATATGTGTCTATACAAACATATTTGTAAACTAAAATTGTTTCAAAATTATAGACTAGGTACAATCATTCAAACAAAAAAATAAAGGTAGCGATAAATTAATAAAATTACTTTATAATAATGATGAAAAACCGGAGTCGGACTCGCGCATGAAGGGTTCCGCACCATCGTACAAGATTTAATACCATAAGTAATTTTTAAATACTTTATTAAGATCGAGCAAAAAAGCCAAAAAACACACTTATCCAGTAAAGGAGACCTCTTTGTTTTTATTTTTATAATTTTTTGTCGTAGCGGCAACAGAAATGCACATTCTGTGAAAATTTCAACCGTCTACCTATTAGGGAAAGCCCACTCACGCGACATGTCGCGCGCGACCTGCCGCATGCGATTGTTTAGGTGCGATTTTTAACAGACGACAAGCAGCGACACAGACGTTCAGTATCAAAATAGAGATGGAAGAAGTAGCATCGGTGTTGTTTTATTCTGTTCGTCGTCGGAAAAAATTGAAACAACGTAGGTACTGAGTTCGTTCATTATTTATAGACCCTTATGTAAAAGGTGCATTTAATTTATTTTATAAGGATTTACGTAAACATGAAGATAGGTTCTTCAAATATTGCAGAATGAGAGTAGTGTCATTTGACGAACTGCTAGCGCAGATTCCCGAACAAATATTTTTGTCGCTATTTAATTTCAATGAACTATTCAATAATAATAATAATAATAATAAAGCGTCTTTATTCATCAAGTTTTATTATAAGTGTAAATATATACATATATAAGGTAGATGAAAAGGTGAAGTTCAGCTTGTGCTGATTTACAACTTAACCTGTAAATAACATTGAAATATAATAATATAATAATATAATATAATAGAGAAAAAAAAGTATAAAAAATAAACAGATTTTCAAAACCAAATTCGTTGCATTATATAATAAATTTTTTTATGACCATTGCTTATTGAACAAAGAATCTTTTAGGCGTTTCTTGAAATTAAGCAAGTTATATGATTTAAATTCATTTGTAAGTTTATTGTACTCTTTACATGCAACATACGAAAAACATCTTTTAAATAGAGCCGTGTTATGATTCGGTACCACCAAGGTCATTCGATTCCGCGTAGGAAATTCATTAATATTGGAAAATGTCTTTAATTTGTTAACTAAATAATCAGGTTTCTGTATGAGTAAAACTTTGTGAACTTGGGTTAATAAATGCAAAAGGCGATAGTTATTGAAAGTCAACCAACCTGATTCTTTCATTTTATTCGAGATATGATCAAATTTTCGAATTCCATAGGCGAAACGTAGACAGCTATTCTGGATTTTTTGTAAACGAGCGGAATCGGATTGGAGTAGGGCTGGACCGTAGATGGAATCACAATAACTGAGTTTGGAAAAAATGAGAGATTCACAAAGTTTAAGTTTGAGTTGTGTGGAAAGCAGGTCTCGGTTAGGGTACAACTGTCTCAAGACGTTGAACGAACTTTGAGATATGGTGGAGGTATGTTTACTAAAACGAAGATCAGAATCTAACCAGAGACCTAAGTTTTTTCCTTCATTCGTGAATTGAAGAAGAGCATCGCCTAATTTAATTTGTAATGCGTTTATTGTTAATTGTCTTAATTTTTTGGGGCCAAATAACATGATGGATGATTTTTTAGAATTTATTTTGAGGTTGTGAGCTGTAGAAATATCAAGTATGTGAGGTCGATCTTGAATATCGATCATCTATATCAATATAACTGTCGGACATTTTTTCACTGGAACTGTCGAATAGTTAACAGGAAACTCCAACTCTCAATTGACGTTTCTCACGCGACTTGACGTTTGTATGAGTGATGCTCCATATGTATCCATGATAAAGCTGGCCGCGTGCGGCAGAAAAATCGCGGGCTTGTCATTTCTAATATACAGCCGCGTGCGACCACGCGACAGAACCGCGGTAATGGGCTTTGAATCATTTAAAAACATCTTAAAGGTAGGGTATCTTTTGGGCGAGTAGTCGAGACGTTTAGACGCGGCGTTTAATCGTGCCGATAGGTTAAATAGTGATATCATAATGATGGTCTGATTTAAGCGACAAGTCGATACAAGTCGCCACAAGACGACGCGTCTTACGGCAAAATTGGTCGTCAGGCAATTTAAACACGCACGTTTATTTAATCACCTGCTATTGATGCAAAATGAGCTCCAAAGGAATTTGTTTTATATCAATGGATACAATATTTAACAGTTCATTAAACTGACTTTTGGTAAGCCTAAAGTATTCCTTGAATTTAGTTTCGTCATCAATTACATGTCTCATTATTAGCTTACTAAAGCACCCTTCCGTTCTTCTTTGAAAAAACTGTCATCGTCTTTTGTTTCTTCTATAACAACTGTGCTGCAATCACAAGTTCACTAGTAGTCATTTTTGTCGAATGAAATAAAAAATACTGATTGGCGAGTAGTCGATTACTTGAGGTGACGACATAAACAGACCACTAGGGGCGATCAGGTGCGTCTATACGTAAGCGATTAAGCGACGCGTCTAAATGTCTCGACTATTCGCCCAAAAGTGACCCTACCTTAAGAGGGAAAGCCCACTCACGCGACATGTCGCGCGCGACTGATCGCGCGCGGCAATACTTTTGATGTTTTTAAATGACCACGCGACAGAACCGCATTAATGGGCTTTGAGTCATTTAAAAACATCAAAGCATTGCCGCGCGCAATCAGTCGCGCGCAACATGTCGCGTGAGTGGGCTTTCCCTCTTAAGTATTGCCGCGCGCGATGCCTCGTGATCAGTCGCGCGCGACATGTCGCATAAGTGGGCTTTCCCTCTTAGGGATCATGAGATACAACCCGCTGATAAACAGGTAGCCGAAATCTTAGTAATAGGGACACATTGGTTACGCTTCGGGTACGGAACTCTAAAAATCGTCTTGCTGTGTGTGAGTTTTTGAAAAGAAATAGGCCGGGTAACAAGTGATAAGTAAAATATATCAGTCGTGACTCTAATACCAAAAATCGTCAAAAATAACTTAAAATTCAAGCACGTAGTAGTTGTGTACACACTACACTGGAAGATCAGAGGTTGGGAAGGACTAAAACATTTAAAGCTTAGTCCTTGTCTGATATTTAAGCAGACCTATTTCTATATCACATTAAAATTTATAAGATTTTCAATGACAACATTGTTGGGAAATATATACATTGATGCAGATATGAAGAGTGGAGATATATAACGGGCTAAGTGAAAAAATTGAAATCGATTATTTGTCCGGTTTCATGGGATATGTAGCAAGGCCGTTAGCCTGTATAACAGGCCAAGAGCCTTAAATAGCTGTTTCAAACAGTGTTCTAGAATCCGCGCGCCAAGGGCGACGATGGTGTTCCGATATAGTGGGCTATGTGTGTGCACTGTACACTCACTATATTGCGTCTCGATTTCAATTTTATTTTGTCGGTTAGAATCACGTGTTGATTGTGTTGTATGTTATGTGTTTCTAATTGGGTAATTACCTATTGTACTTAATATAGTTCAAGATGAATGACAAGAATCCAAATAAAAGGCAAACAGTTGAGGGCTCCTGGCAAAGTGAACGAAAAAAGCTGCTAACTGCAGGAGAGGCCTTCCAAAATAGGAAGAGGTTGATAAACTTACAACTAAGACTTAATTAATACTAAAAATTTTTTAGAAAACAATTGAAATTTTTACTGTATTCCTTAAAGACTAAAGATTTACAACTGAAACCAGGAAGATTTACTACTTTAGTTTTTGAGTGCTTGTTAAAAAAAAAATAAAATAAATTGATTTTAAACACATAGAAAAAAGAGATTTGAGACACATCTTTACTTATTTAGTGATGCTCCCAAAAAAAAAAAAAAAAAGAAAGTGGTTGTTGAACTTACAAACTAAGACCTATTATTAAAATAAAAAATTATAAAGACAATTGAAATTTTGAGTGTAGCACTTAAAAACTAAAGATTTATAACTTAAACTAAGAAGATTTACTACTTCAGCTTTAAGTGCTTGTTTAAGAAAATTTTGATTAAAATAAAAAAATTGATTTTAAATTCAAATCTGCACCATTATACCATACAAATGTCACAAAAAATTGATTTTAAATGTAAATCTGCATTTTTGTACCATACAAATGTCACAATCAGGGAAAGATAAGATAAGATAAGGTAAATAAAGGTAGATAAAGGTAAGTAAGGTAATGTAAGGTAACTAGAAAGAATGATCATTGAACTATATTTGCATATATGATAACCAGAGATAACCAGGAGATGTAACCATTAACAAATATCGTGCGGCCGTGAATAAGACATATTCTAAGGGACACAGTAGCGTATAATCACAATATATTGTGGGTATAATATCCGCTGTTGTCATTGTTAGTAAAGTGTATGTATTAAAATATTCGCTCAAGAAAACGATTCACCTCCCACTCTTTTGTCACATAGCTGAATTTTTCACAGATGAAAGGTCATGATAAGGTAACCCTTTTTCCGGAGTTAATACAAAATTAGACTGTGCAGAAGGGCACTATCATCAAAAATCCAGATATTGATACCACCGAATAGAGAAAAAAATACTAATTTTTTGGTCAAATGCACAATAAAATCTTTGTAGGGAGTAATTGTTTATACTTATTTAAAAAAAATCATTTGCATTAGCACTTACGGCCGAAAAAAAATATAAACGTAAATATCTTGGTTTTAGCCCTTCAAAAATTTAGTTAAAAAGTCGTCTTTTTTAAATTTACCACTCATTTAACAAAAAACGAAGGCCTAAATGAAAAAAAAAACATTCTTTATAAAATTTTTGCTTATGTGTTGAGAAGGTAACAGAGTAAACACTATATTTTTTGCTTTTGAATTAACAAAGATATAACAATAAACGATGAGAGATGTCATAGGTTTATGCTGTAATTAATTCTCACCGTCAAATTTATCGACTCTCAGTGTATCTTTCTCTTCACCTTCAAACGTAGCATAGCTCTGTTTCTCTCTACGTGCGGGCTGATGTATCACATTATTGATGTGGTAGGATTTTTCATTTTTTTTATTATAAAACTTCTTGTTATGTTCCATAGGGCAATGTGTCATATTGTTATCTGTTTTTACTAAAGAATTAATAAGTGTATGTGTTATATATTAAATTACCTAATAAATTGGGAAAAAATATAGACATTTTTGCATCTTTATTATATCTACATTCATCCTGTTGCAGCTAAATATATTTGGGTAAGTTATAAGTTTTCGTTTAAAATTTTAATTACGGATTTGTTGCTGCAAGTAGCAGAGACAAAAATTATATCAAAATAGGAAAGCCCAAAAGTTGCATATCATTTAAAGAATTTGCTCATATATTTGCAAACATTATTTTTAGAAATAAATTTAATGCTCAAATGATAGATGTGGTATTTGATCATTATAAAGGACATTCTATCAAAAATACAACACGTCAAAAGAGAGTATTTCAGAAATAAATTGATATAGAAATTGACCGACCCAATATTCCACTTCCGCAACAATAGAACTTGTTTATTCATTAGATATTTAACAAAAGACGTTTAACACATTTTCTGCCAGAGCAACTTCTTCAAAACTCTATTCAGCAAAAGCATATTCAATTTCTAACTAGTGGTGGATTCGCGAAAATCAATAAATATGGAAAGAATTTTGAACCACCAAAAGACGATTTTTTTAAATTCAAATCACGAAGACGCTAATAATCGTATCTCATTGCACATATTGTCAGCCAAAAATTCGGTGCATTCACGCTGCATTATTTATTGCAACGATACAGATGTCTTATTAATTTATTTTAAGAAGTTTTTGACTAAAGATATATGGTTTAGAACAGGGCGAGGAGACTCAAGACGATTTCTAGCAGTACATTATTTAAATTTGGATGAAAACCTTCTAAAAAATATGCCTGCTTTTCATTCTGACCGGTTGTGATACAACCATTTAATTGTCCGGCATTGGGAACAAAACCTGTTGGAAAACCTACCTTGAAAACCATTACTTTTTGGATGGAGTTGGCACTGATCAGTACTCTGAAAACATATTCTCTAATCTTGAAATAATTTTCCTAAAAATTTATTCAAAATCTGCCAATGTTACTTTCATTAACATTTTGAGGGGATTATTGACCTCTTCAAAAACCATCGCTAAATTACCACCGACTGAAGACGCCCTAAGACTACATTGTTTAAGATGTTTTTACCAGCTAAATATTTGGCTAACCTCTTTAAACCCAGATGCAGCTTCCTAATGTTGAAGAGTATGGATGGAAAGTAGATCAAGATGGAAGTCTGATACCCACTTTTAAGACTCTGCCCGACCTGCCACCAGACATAACAGAACTTACATCATGCAAATGCAAAAAATATACTATACAATATTCTAACAATAATATTCTGTTCTAGACTGTGGAAGCAAAATTTGCAAATGCAGGAAAAAAAATATTTACTGTATCGGTTGCTGCACCTATATGGCACAGAAAAACTGCAGAAATAGTTTGACCACAGCCGCTAACGTTTTGGACAATGTTGATTCGTGTGGTGAATCTGATTCTGATTAGTTTGAAAGTCTTGTAATTATAAATTTTAATATTATTAATTTATGCTTTATATACTTCCTTCCAATTATTATTATTATAATTTATTTATATTGGGGAGTTATTGTATTTTGCAAAGCACTAGCCTTACTGGTTATAATTGATACTTCAATAAATACCTTTAATAAATAGTTTATATTTTCTTATTTTTCATTTTACATTAAAAATAAAAAAGAAATCTTGAAGTAATTAGTACACACTATTAAACATGGTGGATAAATCAATAATCCCTGTATAAAATAATATAAGAGGGGTCAAACTGATTGCATACATTTCAATACTGAGACATTTAAATTTTTTTTCGATCATAAAGGCAAATATAAATGATTTTTTTTAAATAATTATAAAAAAATACTTCCTACAAAGACTTAATTGAGCATTAGAACAAAAAATAGGCATTTTTAACCAAATTAGATGTAATTTCATTAAATTAGATGTAATAATTTTCAACAAATTCCAAAACCTAGTGATGTTAGATTGGAAGTGGCAACAGGGCTTACACCAACAAGAAAAGTTACGTTAAGTAGTAAAATCTCGGGCAGTTATTCATTGATAAAACTATGTAAAATTCTTCACTGTATCCCTTCTTTTACTTCTCACCTTTCGTCGCCTCGCCCCGCGTCTAGAAATAGAATGTTTTGAGTGCGAACTGTTCTTGGCACCATGAATATTATATTTTATGAATGACTTCTTATATCTCTGTTATCTCTGATGATAACTAAATAAAGGTGAACCATTTCAAATCAAAGGTAACTATCTTGATATTCAAAAAACATAGTACATTATGTACTAAAGATAATTATAATATTATTAAACGATAAATAAAACATTCACTCAACTAGTGAATAAAGATATATAATAATATTATACAAGATAAATTATGAAAATCAAGATAAATAATGTACACACATCAATGAGTACATCAGGCAAGGTATACGAAACATCTTCGTAATGCTGTAAATCAGCAAAGGTATATACAAAGTAGTAAAGTTAGGTAAAAAAATAATAATTAAAATAATTAAAGTAATGCAAGTTATCTGTTAACCCAAAGTTAACCCAAATATGAAATTTTGCAATACTCAACTAAATTATTATCAATACAAAATGAAAACAGAGGTATCAAAAGATATTGCTAAAGAATAAATTCTCAAATTATAATTGAAAAACGAATAAAGATATACAAACTTTTACTACTTGTATTAAAATGTAATTCAAAGTTGGTTCGGAATCAATTAGCTATATAATAGTGAGGTACTTAACCATATAAAGAAAAAACATAAAATGCTAGATAATATAGTTCAAAGTCAATTAAGGTATTTTTAATACTGAATTTAAGGGAAAGGTAATGTTCAAACAAATTAAAATATTACTCAAATTTACTAACAATATATAAATTTACTACCAATCAAAAGAAAAAAGAAAAAAATCTAATATATATTACCAAAATTTAAGGTAGCAGTTACAGACAGTATTGCATTAAAAAAGCAGTAGCAGACAATTAAAAGTTAGAAGGTAATGTCTGGTCTGGCTAATAAATAATCCGATGGTGTTAAAGGAAACAATTGACTACAGACTGTATAACTTGGTCGAGTAGGTAATAGCAGAATAAAAAGCTTGATATAATATTCTAGCCTGACAATAGCTTTTATTATTCTGGCCTGACATTTTATATGAAAAAATTAGTAATATTTTAACTTATTAAAAGGAACGGTATAGACATCAAAACAATTGCAGAATATATTATTCACTGTTAGAGGTATCGTTATTAACGTTAGGTATGACTTTATTATCATCATCTTCAGATAAATGTAAAAAGCAATATATTTAATTAATTAAAGGCACAAAGTTTTATCACTAACCAAAAAAATTTTTTTACTCGATAGGCACAAAAATCAACTTTAGGTAAAAATCCAAAAACTATACACTTTTATCAGTGTTTAATGAATATATAGATATATCACTAGCAAAATAATAAATATATGTAGATAAATATGTGTAAATATGTAAAAATATGTATAAATAAACACTGAACCTAGTAAAAAATGCAGATACCATATAAAACTTGACGATATGATACACAGATTAATAGAAAAGGTTAAAATGATAGGTAATAAAGTATTAGTAGAAATATAGAAGACATGCAGTTAGTAACGTTAATCTATGTGAAATACCTACGTGAATTAGAACCATAAGTTATAAGGAATCTATTTCAAAGTAATGAGCTGTTTAACCTAGTAGTTGAGGCGCCATTCTGTAATATGATCTTCTTATTTTATCTATTTTTATAGTGTTCTAAGCTCTATGATTTTGGGGAGTGGGTTAGGTTATTAAACGACTCGTATTACTTTGAAAAACAATGTTGGACGCCCCTATATTTAAACTTTCTAAACTTGAAAAGCGATTAGTGATGAAAATATAAAAAATCACTAACCATAACGATATTATAATTAAATAAGGTAGCGACATATTCTAATTCACAGAGACTTAATTATTTAAATTTGAATGATTTATTAATAACTTATCTGTTGAATCAGAGGTAACATTTAAGGAGTGACTGTAGAGGCCTTCTTGTTAAATTTTCAAAGGTAAAGTAAAATCTCAATAACTTCTTTTGGTGGTTGAACTAAACTTCTTGATGTATTCTAAACAGGCAGCTTGTACGTTCTTCCAAATTTCTAAAAATGCCCAGTAGTGATGTTTGTACGGTTAATATGGATATTTAACAAGTTTTGCGTCTTCCTGCTCTAACACACAGTAAGATGTACTACTCAAGGCAACTTTGATATGCACATCGGAGACAACAATGGCGTATTCACTTTTATGTGGCATGGAGGACAAACAGGTGGGGGTGGAAATGAAATTGCATCTGCTGTATTGGAAGCAGTACGTTGCTGCAAAATATGACCAAAACGTTAACTGATATCGTGGAGTAATAATTGCACTACACAAAATAAAAACAGGGTGTTGCTGTACATCGCAGAAGGGTTCATTGACGAACTAAAACAAAAATACCTCGTTTCAGGTCACTCGTTTTTGAGTTGCGATAGCGATTTAGCACAAATAGAGAAAAATAAGAGGAAGTCTTATTGTGAGGTACCTTTAGATTTAATCAGATTGATTGTTTTTGCACGGCCAACCCATTCCTATATAGCAACATTATTGTAGAATAACGATTTTTATGATTTTGATTAGGCTATCTGCAAAAACTCTCAATACTCAACACGTAAAAATTTCTTAACTTAATTGCATTAGGATATTAAGAAACAAACCTGGAAAAGTGCTGACTCGAAAAACTTTTAGTGATTTGGAGGAATGGCAAGAAGTAAAAGTTTTTAAGAAGGGCATTACTATGGAAAATATTGCGTCTTTCCTATTACCGTTGGAATGTAGAAACAGGTTGACGGCGGACAAAAAGAAATACCTTGGTGGAATGATGGGCTACTCGAGTAAAGAAAGTAAAGAGTTTTTTCAAGAATTATTACTTTAAGTGAAACACTTTGTTATACTTAACACTTTATTTTACTTCTATTTGTAAATCCTGTCTATGAAATAAAAATGATGCTTCCATAATAATAATTTCTTTCTTACTCTTAGTGTACGTCTGTTGTGTTTGAGAATTTTCAAGTACCTACATACTTTTTCTTTGGACACAATGTTTACCTTGTGTACATATCCCGTTATACTTTTGTAAACTTTAGAAATTATTTTTACTAGTGTGTACGTAAATAAACAATTCAAAACACCATAAACTTATGTAAATATGCTTGTACTTTGGAATAAAACAATCGATTTTAATATTTTTTTTTTCATCTGTGTTTTCTGAAAAAAAAAAACTTATTTTTGACGCTTAGCCCGTTATATATTTGCATTCTTTATATGTGGATAACTTTTTGCTATCATGAACTGCAATTTAGATGAGATACATTACTTTCTGGAGTAGTAACAATCTTTATTCAAACAATAAATTCATTTTGGAACTTGAATCCAACATATTTAATTTTTTAGACCGTGCTATTACACGTTTGATTAACAGCTTAGAATTTGACAATCACCTCATCATCGGTCAGTAGCGTAGTAGTCTTACGCTTTTATTTTGAATTATAGGCAAGTTTGTCGTTGAGAGAAGCGACTTCGAATCCTACAGCAGTCAACATAAATATTTAATTAAATTACATGGTTCGTTATAGGATTTGATATGTGCCGTATTAGCAGAAATTAAATTTTTGTTGATGTGTAAGTCAAATGGCACCATCAATCATCTTTAAGTCGCCCCGGAACGACACGGCAAATAATAACTTAATTAAAGGTATATAATGTTTGGCATTCCTCTTCACAGTCTAACAGACACTCTCTTAACCCTTCAGTTTTCTTCAGAATTTTTTTAAAATTAAAAAGCTTTTTCCTCTTATAGAGCTTGATTTTGCCAAAAAATTCATGTTGATATCTTTTTCGTTTTTGATTTAGGAGTTTTTTTTTAATATTTTATTTCCCCTTAACCACCATTTTAATTTAATTTTTTTCAGAATCAATAGGCTTTATATTTTCATAGAGCCTAATTTTTACCAAACATTTCATATCGATATCGCTTTTCGCTTTTGATTTATGATTTTTTCTTATTTCAACCCCCATTAACCCCAACATTTTTTATCAGAATTTTTCTTAAAATCAAATGGCATCTTTTACTTATGAAACTTGATTTTTGCTAAAAAAATTTAAGTTGATATCATTTTCTATTTTTGAGTAAGGATTTTAACATTTTTTGTTGTCATTTCAATCTAAATCTCCTGGATGATCTTGAGAGTTTCCCCAGAATCTTTGAAACACAACTAACCCTGCCTTAACACTCTCAAATTCACGTAAATAGCAAGATACCTACATTATTTAAAAATATTGCGATTATTGGTCAGAAGTTACCAAAATGTAATTCTTTTCCCTAATATTTTATGGATTAAAAGCAGAGTGTAAGATAATACTTATCCTAAAGAGATTAGAAATCGTAATTTAGAAAGAATGGCAAGTCTAGAGCACCAGCTGATAAAACAACTTTAAATAGCGCAACCCAACAGCTGAAACGTGAAATACGGCACATTAAAAATGAGTCGATTGGCGAATATTTAAGTAAATTAACTAACGACAAAAGTGTAGAAATCCCAGTGGAAAATAATAAATGTTGAGTATGAAAAGGTATATATATTTACTGACTTTTACAAAATTATCTGACACGTTGAGTACTTGATTTTCGTTCTTTTTTTTATTTCATTAGTAACTAAGTACTGACTACCTTAATCGGTACTAATTAACATTTTGTTCAATACTTTAACACCCCTATTTAATTCTGTAAAGTAACAAATAACTTATATTTTAAATTTAAACAATTATTCAAATATTAAATTTAACCTGTCACGAAAATATTTAAATTTTGTGGCTGGAAGAGATTTTGTAAAAATGTCAGCAATTTGTTCTGCTGTAGGTACGTAATTTAAAATTATTTCTTTTCTACTAACAAGATCCCTAATAAAGTGATTGCGGACGTCAATGTGTTTTGTTCGTTTCGTTTCATAAGTACTAGCCATTTTAATAGCGGATTGATTATCTTCAAACAAATAAATAGGATATATTTTTGTATTTAAAATTTCTGTCAGTATTTGTGCAATAAAAGTATATTCAGTTGTACAATGGAGAAGAGCAATATACTCTGCTTCGGCACTTGATAATGACACAGTTGCTTGTTTTTTAGTTTTCCAAAAAATAACATTTTGACCTAATTTTATTTTTTAGTTTTCCAAAAAATAACATTTTGACCTAATTTTATAACAAAACCACTTAAACTTTTTCTGTCATTAGTATCATGTGCAAAATTGGCATCCACGAAAGCTGATTAAACTTTTTTTTTTTTTATTTGACAAAGTTCAAACCCATATTTACTGTGTATTTTAAATACTTCAATATAGCTTTTAAGTGATTCCAATGTTCTTCTTTATAACAATTTTGAAATTGACTAAAGTACGCTACTGCGAAACAAATATCTGGTCTACTTCCTAACATCAAATACATAAGGTAACCTATCAACTCCTTGTAAGGTAAATTAGTTTTTAAAGGTTCCAAATTGGTATCGTTTAGTAAATTTAATTTTGACTCCATTGGAGTATCTCAAGGTTTGCAATTAGTCATCTTAAAGTTTTTAAAATTTTTTTTAATTAATTTTCTTTGATTTATATACATGCCATCATTTGTTTTAACAATATTTAATCCCAAAAATCTTAATTTTGTAGGGTTAGACAAATCTCTCATTTTAAAATTTAGACTAAGAAGTTGTTTTACACCCAATCTACTAGCATCTTTAGATAAAAGAATCAAGTCGTCAACGTATACAATTAAAAAAATAAAATCATTAAAATATAATCATGGATCAGTATAAGATCTTTTAAAACCTGAATTTAGTAAAAATTCATCCAGACGATCATTCTATCGTTTCGGTGACTGGTGCAATCCATACAGCGCCTTTTTTAGCTTGCATACTTTATTGCTAGTTGTACTTTTCAATCCTTCCAAAATTTTCATGTATACCGGGTTTTTCAGGATTCCATTTAAGAAGGCGGTCTTAAAATCCAGTTGGTTTATATACATCCCCTCTTCAACTGCGATTGAAAGTAGTACACGAATACTAACCATTCTAGTAACAGGTGCATACACCTCTTCGTCAAGTTCGCCTTGAAGAAACCCCCGGGCTACAAGACGAGCCTTTTTTAAAATCTTACCATTGTCATCTTTTTCTCTAAAAACCCATTTGGAATCTATAATTTCTTCATTAAAAGGAATAGGTACTATTTCCCAAGTTTCGTTTCTTTCAAGCGAAAGAAGTTCCTCTTTTATAGCTTCTTCCCATCCATTTCCTAAACTTACAGCTTCCTGGTAGGTAGTGGGAATTACATTAGATGATGTGCTTTCAACTGATAAAGCAGTCATTACATTTAGCTGGTATTCATCAAAACCAAACCTTTCTGGAGGATGTCTTATTCTTGAACTTCTTCGAAGTTCAGTTTCTCTTTGAAAGTTTTCATCTTTGTCTTTGATACAGGTTTCTTTTTCTTTTTGTGCCTTTTCTTCCTGCACTTCAATTGTAATTGGTTTTTTTGTTTCAACAAAAATCACACTTCTTGCAATTACAATTTTCTTCCTCTCATTGTCCCATAGGCGGTAACCATTGTCTGCATAGCCCATCATGTAATCAATTTACTTCTCGAGTCTAATTTACTGTTTCTCTCTTCTTTAGGTATGTAGGCGTAAACTTTGCAACCAAATACTCTTATTTTATCTAAATTTGGCTTTTCTAAATACCAAAGTTCACTAGGAGTTTTGTTGTTCGAAAGTGTCGACGTTGGAGTTCTGTTAATTAAATATACAGCTGTTCTGACAGCTTCGCCCCAAAAGTTCTTTCCTATATCAGATTCATGAATTAAACATCTTGCTGTATTCATTATTGTTCTATTAAGCCTTTCAGCAACTCCATTCTGCTCTGGATTCCTCGGTACTGAATACTGAATTCTGATTCCTTTTTCTAAACAGAAAATTTACTTCAAAAATCTAACAATAGATTAAAAAGCCCTACTACACATAATTCACCAATCAGAAATAGAGATGGAAGCTAAGTCCAAAACAATTTGCAAAAAGCAAACAGATTTCCGAAATACTAATAATGGTGAAGATCTTTAGACTGGATGGAACTAGCATAAGAAGACACAGTCTTCAAAAAAATGTTAATATGGAAATCGAAACACACATTACTGGGGAAAATTTGAAAATGTTTCTACGGAAAGCTATTGTTAAAATGGCCATCAATGGCTCATCAATGCGTCCTTTAGACTAAAGTACGTACCAAAGACGTAGAAGGTTGCAGAAGTGTTAATATTACCTAACATAGGTAAACTTCCTCATGAAGTTACATTGTACAGACCCATCTCCTTATTACCTGTTATCTCGAAACCCTATGAAAAATTGCTCCTTAAAAGATTGAAACCTATAATAGAAGAAAAAGACCTAATAATCTCCTAGAGTATAGAATCATAGATATTATCAAAAAGTTCATAGAAGAAAAAAGTTTGGCTCCACCGTCTTTTTGGACGTGGCTCAGGCGTTCGACAAAGTAATAGCATAAAGGCTTTATTTAAAAACTGAACATATTACTGCCACATCAAAACTCTGAACTATTAAATAATAAATAATAGTAGTGTACTAGGTCCAGTACTCCACTTATTGTATAACAGATATATTTCGAATCTTAAGCCCAATACTATCGCAACATTTGCTGATGAAACTGCAATACGTGCTGTTGGAAAAAATCACAAAGATTCTAACAGAAAATTGCAAAATTCTGTAGACCAGATTAGCACCTGGGCGAGTAGATTACGATTAAAATTAAATGAAGGCAAATCTGTCCATATCAACGTCAGCAATAAACAAAATGAATATATTTCTATTAGAATAAGTGACACTCAGATCCCTTTTGCCAATACATCAAAATATCTGAGCATGACATTTGATAGTAGACTTCAATGGGAAGTCCATACTAAAATGCAAAGATCTTGGTATAAAATACAGAAAAATGTATTGGTTACAAGAAAAAAATCCACATACAAGAAACTGCTTCTTTACAGGCAGATATTTAGATCCGTATGGACGCCTGGTATCCAGATTTGGGGCTATACTAGTAAAAGTAACATCCAAGATATTCAACTGCTACTGCTGGAATACAAATCTTCACAGGGACTTCAAAGTAAAGGCAAATGAAAATACAATACAAAAATTTGCCAGCAGTAGCCAACAACGACTGCTCCAACATGGAAAAGTTGAGGTTTTCCAGCTCCTCAATAATGTTAATCTATTAAGAAAAGTCAACAGAACCAGGCCTTTTTAGTTAGTTCAGTGATGTTAGATAAAAGCAGAGTATAGTGCGCTTTAGCGTTATGCATTAACGGTAGTGTAACTAAATATTTAGACTCTAAGATACACTAGTGAGTAGAATCTAAGTTCATGAAGTTTTTCATTCCTAGATAAGTTAGGTTACAATAACATTGCTAATTGATTTTAATAATCAGATTTTAATAATCGTAAATTCTTTTCTACATGTGGAATTTAAAGAAAATAAAATCAACACCGATCCTGAGGGATATGTGGTTTCTGTTTTCGACCACCTTCCTTCGTCTTTTAAATAATTGAAAAGCATTGATCGGACCTTGAATTCAACAAAGATATTATTTGTCTGGTGGCTTATTGTTGGTTTTGCAATTTATCTTATTTTCTTTGCACTTTGTGTCGTGTAACGTAAATTTTTTTCTTTGTAATTTTTAACTCTGTCGTTACCCATTTATATTTTTAAAAATGTTTGACATTTAACTTGATGTTGGTGGATTTAGATTTTTGCACTAATGTGGGTTTGCCGATATTTTTCATCAATTTTTCCGATTTCCATTCGTCCCGATGAGAACTCGTGGAGGTCTTTTGTAACTCAAAAATTGTTCAAATAATTTTAACGTTGGATTTTTTGGCTTAATTATGTCAGCTGAAATATGCAATGTCACATTTTCTTTCACATATCTTTTTGACAATTAGGTAAGTTGTTAATTCTCTAGTTTTTGAATTAAACTATTAACCATCTTTTTAGAAGTCCCGATAATCGAATTTGTGCCGAAAGCAATCAAATTATTTTATTAACATAAAATTACTTAAGGTATAATTATGACAAAAATAACCTTGTCACAGTTTATAGCTAAAGAATCAGTTGGTTCACTCAGGCCAATTGGATATTCCAAAGTAACATCCACTCCAGCAATACATTTTTTTCGTGAGATATATCATACACATTCTCAGGAAAAAAAATGTTCAGTTTTATTTTACTGTCTATATTAGAGCACAAAATATTTTAAAATTATCACACAAAAACTTACATACTACTAAATTATACACAATATATACTTTATACACATACAAGAGATAATATAAAATAGAGTAGATACCTAACTATTCTTAATAGACATATTTAGTAACTTTACAAGCAGAACACAATATAGCTTTTTTTGCTTCAACTGACTGATTTTGTTAAAACTTGCTGCCAACATCAAAATATCCAATATATTTTTGGCTAGTCCATTTCACTCTTTGCATAATTGCCATTCCCATCAAAAGATTCAAAAAACCTTTTTTATAACCTTTTACTTTCTCCGCCATTAAATTTAAATGCTCTTTAAAGAATCCAGGAGAACCATCAACAGCCTAATACCACTTTGATAAAGTACTGGGATGTGGGAAACAATTGTTAAATTTTTTCCTCACATATGTGTAAGCTTTCATACTGTAGAAGCTTAAAGTTAGTGCAAACGCTCTTAATTTAGGGTAGTATTTTGTTTTGGAAAGAAAGAAAGAAATTGCTCTCTTGACCAATTCCTTAGATCCCCTTGCAAAAAAATCCTAAAAAATAAACTAATTTGATCCAAAATAACATATATAAATAAAATGTTTACTCATCATTAAAAACATGAATGAAAATTACTGGAATTCATGTTTACATCCATACTTTTTAAAGATTCCAATCTACTTTGTAAAATATATTTCTCCTAAGTTTTTTAATTATATTTTTTTTGCATAAAATAACTGTTTAAATTTTTTTCTTAAGCATTGCTTTATTGAAATCATAATAATTCTGGATTATATGAGGAAATATCTTTGATGAATGGGAGCTTACAGATATTGTGGTTTTAGGTGATGGGTTTATCAAATTTTAAACAATTTTTTTGTCTTCTAAAGAGAGTTAAAGGTTGAAGTTCCCTGTCTTGCATATTTATTCGTCTCTACAAATATAAAGTACATAAAATCTATTATGCAGATTTTTAATGATATACATTTAATTAAATTTCAAAAGTTCCAAAGGCTATTATTACCAGCACCTGTTTGGTTATTAAAAATCTAAGAGTTAATCATACCTTTTCATTAGACTTCTATCTTTGGAAAAAAAACAGCGGTCCTTTTAAAAGGACGGTAGGATAAAGGGCTACTATTAGAAAAATAAATAAAGATTTAAAAATATTTATATATATTTTACAAAATGCTTAGCAAAACACTTAAAACTCAAACTTAAAAATTAATTAGTATGATAGGCCACAAAACAGTTTTTTGGATGAAGACCAACGTCACATTTTTAGCACACAAAATTTGCTTTTTTGTGGCACACAGCACATTTTCGCTGACTCTCGTGATATGTAACTAAATGATCTAGTCTATCGAAATTGGTGCGCGGTTTTTGGCAATTTCGATGGTCCTTTCTTAGTTGTTTTCCTGTACGTTTCGAGCAGCTGAGTCCCTAGGTCCCTTCTAAACTGAAGTTGGTCTAGGAGACCCCCAGCATTCCTATAGAGGTGCCACGAGTTTTGTGAGGCCATGTCGACACAGTGGGAAAATAATGGAAAATACCACTTTTTACCTCGTACCTCTATATTGGCTTATGTTTTTGTAACTACGGTCTACACCTCCCATATTTTCGTTTTACGCCTTGATCAATTGTGGTTGATCTATATAAACATGCTTTTTTTCAGCCTGTGAAAATCGTTTGACCTTATTTACTGGCAAAACTGAACATGCATTGGTGGCTAAAGAAACAACGCTATTGTCATTCCATTTCATGAAGCGATTTCATTATCGGCAACACCCCATTCAAATGTACCTCGTGTCTTTTTCTTCAGAACTTTAGCATTGCTAAATGGGGATTGAGGGATCCGGTTTTCACGTATAGTACCAGTTGCCTTGATGTACCTTAATTTTAGCTCCTTTAGAAGTGATAACGATGTAAAAAAAATTGTCAAAAAATAAGTGAAAGGGCTGGTAAGGCATTTTCTGTAAAACATCTGCATATTGGAGAACAACTGATGCTCCCAAACCCATGTGTTTATATTTGTCTGAAATTGTTGTCGACGCACCTTGGTAGGGATCAAAATAAACAATGTATCCAAGGCGTAGGGTACCTACCCAAAATTTATATCCCCACCTTATAGGCTTGCCTCTAATAAATTGCTTACCGCTATGTCTCCCAAAATACGGTATTATAGCCTCATCAAAGCTGTGATTCTCTTCAACTGGGGCATAATCAAAAAACTTTTTATTTAGGCTGTTGAAAAGAGGACGCAATTTAGAGTACTTGTCATTTTTATCAAGGGAAGTATTATCATTGCAATGAAGATTACTCATTATGAATTGAAATCTATCTCTGAAAATAGCGGCTGTTATAGGTTTATTCTGGGTATCGTTACAATTTTGCAAATACATATGTCGTCTTGGAACAGTTGTATATCCACTGACAAGTAACACCCCTATAAAGCAATACATCTCGTCTACAGTAACGTTACCGGGGCGGTTTTTTTGTTGTGCATAAATATTGGTAAAATTGACAATTTCTCCTACCAAGTTTTCATCAAAAAACAGCTTGAAAATATTTCCAGAGGAACGATTGCTTTGTGCAGTTTGAACTGGTTGCCATTGTATAAACGTAAAATCTAAATCTTCATTGAGAGTATAGTCAAACGTCTTTATGTGTTAAGGTCGCCTTTCAACAAAAGTGGACAGTGGTAGATCCTCATCACTGTCCCCGTCGTCATCACCTTCCACGTCAAATTCAATTTCCGCCGGGGCCCTTAGTTGCACTCCGGGTAAATTATTTGGATCTACATCATCTTCGCCCCCAGAATCTTCATCGATATCGCAGTTTTCGTTGGCATTTTCGGGTGGAAAAATTGTAATTCCTGTAGAAATGCCCGGAGAGTCCGTAGAGTCATTCTCCAACTCTTCTAAGAGTTGTGCCACGGTTAGTGGATTTTTCCAATGCCTGCAAAAAAAACGCATATAGTAGCATATAATCCTACCGTCCTTTTAAAAGAACTCTTTAAATTAAACGCCCCTGGAATGATCGAGAAGTGTGAAACATAACCACAAATATAAAAAAGCTAAGTATATTATGTTATTTGTTAAAAATAATCAAAACAGCAACGAAAAAATAAACGAGGTTTAACATATCTTACCTTGAGTCAGTCATTGCAAAATCACTTACAACACAGTGTTTTTTAACCGTCACTATCGTTACAAAACTTAACAAAACCCTAACGACGGCGATTGATCTTGTTTAAGACGTCAAGTAAATATAACGTGACACTGGGACATCTTCAAACCGTCAGCTGAATCAGAAAAATATAGGTTTCTTTTTTAAGTCCTTTTAAAAGGACGGTAGGCGTACATGGGTTAATGCTCAAACTAAATACTTGACAGTTTGGTTGTGAGGTCAGAGGGAAATCTGAAAAAAGTAAAAAAAAATATTTAAAATATTATTGGCAGTTGAATAAATATGTACAACACAAAAATACATCTAATTCATTTTACATTATACAAAAACATAAATTAAGCATTATCGCAAAGAAAACAACTATTTTATGTCGAACGTAACTAGTTGCGGTGATGCTCAAATGAAGAACATTCTACAAACATGTTTTCTTATTCATTTGCTATTTCCCATTTTAAGTTACGACGTTTATGGAATATAGAATACTTACTTGTGAAACGTCAACCAGAATCCTTTTAAGAATTTATTATTGCTAACTAAACAATCTTTCGGCATGATAAGCACTTATGTTATAATAAAAATACACTTAAAAAGTTTATCACCTATTCGGAAGCCATAAAAAATTCTCTTTTTAAAAACGAAAACAAGACGTCAAATGATATGTTATTTATCACAAATACGCGCGGTATTTAAATTTGCCAATCATAAATATTCGTGTACCTAACTCGCCAATCATAATGCGTCGTGTACCTACCACCGAAGGGGTTACCCCCCTCAGTACATAACAAACCCATTTGAGTAACACCTATAAAGACTAGAGAGAAGGAGGCGAATCGGCAATGGTCAAATTTAAAATTTCCGTCCTTCTTTTTATAAATTTCGCAAAATTGACTGTAGTTGGCATGTCTAATGATAGCGCAGTCAATTTTCTATGTAAGTCAATGTAAAATAAAGTGATTTTTTAAAAAATGATAGAAAAAAAAATAATGTGAAAAAAAGTTCTTGAGTACAAGTAACATGAGTGACAAAAAACATCAAAGCAAGATTTACGTCGTTTTAAATTGTAAAACAGGATAAAAATCAAATGTAAAACTAAAGAAACCACAAGAAGAAATGAATTCAATGTTTTTTAAAAGCTTTTAATGTAAGTAAAATAATGTATTCATGTCTAAATATAATATTTATTGTAAACTAGTATCCCTTTATACTTGTATTACAACAACAAAAAATCTGTTAACTGTATTTTATTTTACTCTTAAAACTATATATTGGTTTAATTAAAAAAAAAAAATTTACCAAAAAATTTTAGCATTTAAGAAACCTTTTCGAATCCGATTATACATACCTAATTTGTATTTTATATAGATAAAATTAAATAATTTATCAATTAAAACATGCAAGGCTTATTTAAAAATAAATACAAGAGTATGTTATGTGCTTTAGTTAGCTATAAACAAGTTTATTTTTATTATTTTGACAAAATTATGTATAATTCTCATAAGAAGCTATGTACTACAACGTATGCAGTATTAGCGCCCATGCGGTTAATTATAGAAGCTCAATTAGCATGCGTTTTTTGGGACCGTATTTTGAGTATGTCTATTCGTCTCCTTATCTCTAGTCTTATATGCTCTACGTTTTTAACAGCAATAGGACAAGTGACAGGTGACAAGCAAAATATATTAGTTATGGTTATGGTACCAAGAACCGTCAAAATAGCATTGATTACTCCCGTATGCACCGTACACGTTCAATCCAGATTAAGGGTTTAATCGCGTTTAGTACCATTTTTAGCGATGCACCGTAATAAAAATCATTCTTAATCCGATTTTATTCTAATTCGTCAACATGGGTGGGTCAAATTATCTAATCGAGATTTTCTTACGTCAAAAAGATGTCAATGTTTTGTCAGTATATTTGGAACTTTCTATTTGTGTTTCTGTAATTTGAATTTTAATAAAAAGCGGGAATAGAATACCAGCTTTTCTTGAAAGATGACAAAGATTCTTGACAAAATTACTAGAGAAGTGAATATTTTTATACAATGGGCAACTTTGTCATTTTTAAGAGTTTTTTATATTCAAACCTTACAGCATAATTCTGTAGTTAGATGGCAAATCCAGATACGTTAAAAATATAAAAAAAAAGTAAGCAATAGGTACATATATTTATGTGATTTTGTCCACTTTTAAATAATGAAAATATGTCATCTAGTTTTGAACATGCACAGTATAGGGAATAAAGTATTCACATAGGTACATCGTTTTGCATAAAAAAGCTTGAAATACCGCAGCTTGTATGTATATGTTAAAATTACCAAAAATTAATATAATGGTAATCGCCATCTTACTATAGAATTATTTTTATAAAATAATTTGACATTTTTTTTTCACCCTGCGTAGAATTCGGTATGCGTTTTACGGTGTTTACGGTTTTGGCAATGGTACATTTAAAAAATATGGCTTCTATTTTCAACTGTCTCTTATCCTTTGACATACATTTTTCCTACTCAAATCTGACGTTTTCTTCTTCTCTTTTTAGTGAAATTTATAAAATTCCAGTGTTGTCAGATTACTAAACTCGATTATCTAATCCGTAGCTGGTGCATAGAAAATAATCACTAGCCATTTAAACGAGATTTGCAAATCTGGATTAGATTTTAAAACGGTGCATATGGGCGTTAATATTAAGTACCCTACAAAAATATTTTAAATAAGAATTTAAAACTAAAAGATCGTGGAGCTAAGATTATTTCAAACATATCGTACTGTGACTTTTTTTATAGATCAACCATACTAAATTCACATATTATTAGGCTTTAAAAACAATAACATTTCGGTACTCCTTTTGTAACAGATCTTCACTAATTTGATCATAACATATTAAAAAAAAATGTTTTAAATCATAACATAATTATTTTTACTTCTATTCTTGGTACCCTATAGTGAACGTCCGTATGCACCGTACACGCTTAATCCAGATTAAGGGTTTAATCGCGTTTAGTACCATTTTGAGCTATGCACTGTAATAAAAATCATTCTAAATCCGATTTTATTCTAATCCGTCAATATCGGAGGATCAAATTATGTAATCGAGATATAATCGAGATTTTCTTACGTCAAGAAGATGTCAATGTTTGGTCAGTATATTTGGAACTTTCTATTTGTGTTTCTTTTATTTGAATTTTAATAAAAAGCGGAAATATAATACCAGTTTTTCTTGGACAAAATTACTAAAGTGAATGTTTTTATACGATGGGCAACTTTGTCATTTTTAAGAGGTTTTTTATGTTCTAACGTTATAGCATAATTCTGTAGTTAGATGGAAAATCCAGATATGTTGAAAAAGTTAAAAATAAGTTAGCAATACATAAAGGGTGTTAAAAAAAAGTGTCACAAAATATAACGGGGGGTAGTATGGGCCAAAATATGCAGAAAAGTCTTAATAAACATATGTCCGCAAAAGAATGGTTTCAGAGATAGGGAGTGTTTTGTGTTTTGTATCATTTTTTGATTATCTTTTTTCATTCTCAAAAACTTGCTTTTCTTATCGGAGTCTACCGATGTTTTTTCATAGATACTATTTGTAGTTATTATTTTGTTGTGGGTGAATAATTTTATAAATTTTCGTTATGCCTGTTTACACTAATATTGAATTAGCTGACATGCATTTTATGTACGGTCGTGCAAATGGCAATGCATTGAAATGGAAGGAGGGCACTTTGAACATCTCATTTAACTCTATGTTGTTATTGATTGTTTATAAATATCATTGTTTTTTTACAATAATAAAAAATTGTTATAAACACAAAATGGTCCGTATCTCCGAAACCGTTAATTTGCGGTCATATATTTATTAAGACTTTTCTGCTTATTTTGGGTCATACTATTCACCATTTCATTTTGTGACACTTTTTTTTAACACCCTGTATAATATTTATGTGATTTTGTCCACTGTTAAATACTGATAATATGTCACATCTAGTTTTGAACATGCACAGTATAGGAAAAGTATTCACATAGCTATATTGTTTTGCATAGAAAAGCTTGAAATACAACAGTTTGTGTGAAAATGTTAAAATTACCAAAAATTAACATATTGGTATTCGCCATCTTACCATAGAATTACTTTTTAAATTTATTTGACTTTTTTTTTTCACCCTTTGTTGAATTCGGTATGCGTTTTACAGTGTGTTTACAGTTTTTTTTTAATTTAAAAATAGGGCTTCTATCTTCCACGGCCTCTTATCCTTTGACATACATTTTTCCTACTCAAATCTGAAGTTTCCTTCTTCTCTTTTTTGTAAAATTTATAAAATTCTAGTGTAGCCAGATTACTAAACTCGATTATCTAATCCATAGCCGGTGCATAGAAAATAATCACTTGTCATTTAAACGAGATTCGCAAATCTGGATTAGATTTTAAAACGGTGCATATGGGCGTAAACAACTACTTAAACAGTTGCTAGTATGAAAGCCACAACAGATATATTTCACCTGTCACTCGTCGCCTGTTTAATTTCTGTTCCAAATCTCAGACATGTCGAGATGATTTTTGTCATTATAACTCATTAAATCAAATTGAAATATTTCAGGAAGACTTTGATAATGGCTTTTAACTAAAAATGCTCGGAAGTAGTCGTTTATTTCAGTTACCCATTATTTTTTTTCATTTAAATATGAATAAGAACTGCATTTTTCAATGATATTGGAGTCTAAAATATTTGAAAACAAAATGAAGTATCTAACTATTCCAAAACTTCTTTTGACTCTACAAGCTGTTGATATAGGTACATATTTAAGACTTTCCATGCATTTTGGCAACTCTGTATTGTATTTATATATAACATTTAACAAAAGTAACTCTTGCTTCTGGTTTCTTTCGCCAAATACAATGTGTGTAATATGTTTTGTATTAAATAATAATATATACTCGTAAGTCGCATTTCCCTTAATGGCATCATGTCCAAACGGAGACCCACCGAACAAACAGAAAGTAGCAGGACTAAGAGCTCAACAGCCTCATTCTAATGTCATTTGCTGATAAATGTGAATCAAAGTGCAAAGTTGGCGGTGTTCGCCTGAGGGGCAGACCTAGTTCTATCCTCAGACACGCCCTTACACTGATACGAACTACTACCGCGTTTAATTTTATTTGTAAAACTAAACTTTAGCTGTAACTCCTAGCCGGATTCTGTTCCATCACTAGACCACTGGCTTCCCCGGAGTTTCCTATTATGCGGGTGGAAAGCTCCAACTCGCAGCGGCGGGCGTATTTCGATTTCGACGAGGGCTATACCACAAACATGTTTTTAGAATAGGACATAATTAATTAAAGTTTGAAAGTTTCTGTTATATAACATGAAGCTCATATGAATCTGCTAAATTGATATGTAACTTCCGACACTAACTGAAATTATTTATCGAAATGTTACTTAATTTTGTCAAAAAATAAAAGCACTCTCTGTGATATGCCCTAAATTAAGTATGATGAATTTTAACCCTATAACAAATAGAATATAGGAAAGTAAATATAAATACTAGGTCTAAAAATGAGGAACGATTCATTAAAAACCTTATTCCTGCCATTAAAATTGTATTTCAAAACAAGGTATGTACTATTGCATTTATTTTTTGTTTGTTTAAAAACTATTAATTTTATGGAAAAAAGCCCCACACGAAAGCAAACAAATTAAATTTCTAAATATTTTTGTTAATTTTAAAAATATAACCCTACAAAACTCAAATCCATATTATAATTGAATGGTCATATTAAAAAAGTACACCCTAATTGCCTCTAAGGGTTTATGTGACTAGTCTTTAAAAATTTAACTTTCTACGTTAGTTGCCACATTGTTATATAAGCTGAGGTGAGCTAAATTTTTATGATTTACTAATGTCACAAAAATGAATTTTATTAATTTTAGAGAATATATAATAAATATTTTACATATTATATGATAAAAGACTATTATATGTATATTAATAATAATAATAATAATCACATTTATTTTCTACATATAAAGTACATATAGTACAGTTAAATAAAATAATATATATATATATATATATATATATATATATATATATATATATATATATATATATATATATATATATATATATATATATATATATATATATATATATATATATATATAAATTTCACAAAAAAGAGAAGAAGGAAACTTCAGATTTGAGTAGGAAAAATGTATGTCAAAGGATAAGAGGCCGTGGAAGATAGAAGCCCTATTTTTAAATTAAAAAAAAAACTGTAAACACACTGTAAAACGCATACCGAATTCAACAAAGGGTGAAAAAAAAAAGTCAAATAAATTTAAAAAGTAATTCTATGGTAAGATGGCGAATACCAATATGTTAATTTTTGGTAATTTTAACATTTTCACACAAACTGTTGTATTTCAAGCTTTTCTATGCAAAACAATATAGCTATGTGAATACTTTTCCTATACTGTGCATGTTCAAAACTAGATGTGACATATTATCAGTATTTAACAGTGGACAAAATCACATAAATATTATACAGGGTGTTAAAAAAAGTGTCACAAAATGAAATGGTGAATAGTATGACCCAAAATAAGCAGAAAAGTCTTAATAAATATATGACCGCAAATTAACGGTTTCGGAGATACGGACCATTTTGTGTTTATAACAATTTTTTATTATTGTAAAAAAACAATGATATTTATAAACAATCAATAACAACATAGAGTTAAATGAGATGTTCAAAGTGCCCTCCTTCCATTTCAATGCATTGCCATTTGCACGACCGTACATAAAATGCATGTCAGCTAATTCAATATTAGTGTAAACAGGCATAACGAAAATTTATAAAATTATTCACCCACAACAAAATAATAACTACAAATAGTATCTATGAAAAAACATCGGTAGACTCCGATAAGAAAAGCAAGTTTTTGAGAATGAAAAAAGATAATCAAAAAATGATACAAAACACAAAACACTCCGTATCTCTGAAACCATTCTTTTGCGGACATATGTTTATTAAGACTTTTCTGCATATTTTGGCCCATACTACCCCCCGTTATATTTTGTGACACTTTTTTTTAACACCCTTTATGTATTGCTAACTTATTTTTAACTTTTTCAACATATCTGGATTTTCCATCTAACTACAGAATTATGCTATAACGTTAGAACATAAAAAACCTCTTAAAAATGACAAAGTTGCCCATCGTATAAAAACATTCACTTTAGTAATTTTGTCCAAGAAAAACTGGTATTATATTTCCGCTTTTTATTAAAATTCCTGCCATTAAAATTGTATTTCAAAACAAGGTATGTACTATTGCATTTATTTTTTGTTTGTTTAAAAACTATTAATTTTATGGAAAAAAGCCCCACACGAAAGCAAACAAATTAAATTTCTAAATATTTTTGTTAATTTTAAAAATATAACCCTACAAAACTCAAATCCATATTATAATTGAATGGTCATATTAAAAAAGTACACCCTAATTGCCTCTAAGGGTTTATGTGACTAGTCTTTAAAAATTTAACTTTCTACGTTAGTTGCCACATTGTTATATAAGCTGAGGTGAGCTAAATTTTTATGATTTACTAATGTCACAAAAATGAATTTTATTAATTTTAGAAAATATATAATAAATATTTTACATATTATATGATAAATGACATATAATAATAATATTAATAATAATAATCGCATTTATTTTCCACATATAAAGTACATATAGTACAGTTAAATAAAATAAAATATATATATATATATATAAAAAAAGCCAGTAGACAATTGGCCCGAATTGGTTCAGGTGCGGATATTATCCACCCCTGGTCTTCCGCAATTGCCAACATAATATAAAAAAATGCCTTTTGAAATGGCTTTCAAAAATTATAAGAAAAGTTTAATGAAAAGGGAAGGAAAGAAGAAGGGAAAGGAAACAGAAAAGGATAAAGAAAAGGAGAAAGAGAAATGAGAGAACAAAAAGAAAATAAAAGAAGAAAATAGAAATGAATAGTATATTATGTTACTAGGAGTAGAAGGCCAACATTATACGTTGAGCCCAGAATTTTGCACAGCTGAGCCGAAGCTGTGCAAACTGGGCGAAACATATAATGGGCCTTCTAATCCGAGTGACATATACTATTTTTACTTTCCTATCTGTATACAGATATAAGGAAAGTATAGGAATCATGATTTTTTTCGACCTCGAGTTTTCGACGGATTTTTACGTTTTGAGGTCCCCTAAATCCGTTTTGACTATTTTCGCGATGATGTCTGTGTGTGTGTGTGTGTGTGTGTGTGTGTGTGTGTGTGTGTGTGTGTGTGTGTGTGTGTGTGTGTGTGTGTGTCTGTGTGTGTGTGTGTCTGTGTGTGTGTGTGTCTGTGTGTGTGTGTGTGTCTGTATAACGCATAACTCATGAACCGATACACGGAAAAACACCAAATTTCAAACTTAAGCTTTATTCTAGCGTCTAATGAGCTGATTAGATTTTGGGCAGAGTCGGAACATCTGGGGGGGTACTTTATAGGTGGTCATTTTTATATTTTATGAAATATATCTGTTATTTACGTTTGGGGAAGAAAATTTTTTAAATAAAAGTTACTTCTTATTTTATTATCTATAATTTTTGTTATTTACAAAATTTTCCTAAAATGGTCCGTATTCGAGAAATTTGACAAAATGTAAAAAAATATTTTTTTTTATAAAAATTGTTCAAACAAAAGTTGTTTGTAATATAATTCTCTATAATTTTTGTCCCATAGATAATTTCTCTAAAATGGACCGTATTCGAGATATTTGAGAAAATGTGTAAATTTCGAAATTTGAAGAAAACTCAAAAACGGATAAAGAAAAAATCAATAAATTTTAAATTTAAGTTTTATTTCGGCCTGACGTGAAATGATTAGATTTTGGACAAAGTCGGAACATCTGGGGGGGTACTTTATGGGAGGCCGTTTATATATTTTATGGAATATATCTGTTATTTATGTTTGGAGAAGAAAATTGTTCAAATAAAAGTTACTTCTAATATTATTATCTATAATTTTTGCCTTATGTAAAAATTTCCTGAAATGGTCCGTATTCGAGAAATTTGACAAAATGTGCAAAATTCTGATTTTTATGAAAATTGTTGAAATAAAAGTTGTTTGCGATATCGATCTCTATAATATTTGTTCATACATGATTTTTTTTAAATGGACCGTAATGGAAAAATTGTAGGAAAAGTGCTAAATTTAAATTTTTCAGTATTTTCATTTTCAATGAATATCTATAGAAAAATGTTTCGCGGTAGATGTATGTGGACATTGTATATATTTAGTTTATCCTCTAAACATTTATAGAGATGCTGCAATAGGTTGTACAAAATAACCGGAAAAAGCCTGTAATAACTAGATAGGAAAGTCATGTGTTGGACACATCAGATTTTTTCTTTAAGTATTTAAATAAAAGTATGGATAAAAAAAATTAAAATAAAAAAGCTGAAATTAATAGAATATCTGTAAAACTAAATAACAGTTTAAAAAAATTATGTACCTAACTTAGTTGCTAAATATCTCTTGTTTGGTGCATTCTTAAGAAAGTTATCAAACTCCTGTTTAAAAAAAACTTTTGACTTCTTTGGTTTGTAATTATCACCGTTTCGTTTTAAGAAGGCAATTAATTTTGAATAGTTTTCAATTTTTACATTATGTTTAATATTTAGTACTGATTTCAGCATTTAATACTGCGACCACATTGTTGAACTTTTGAATTTTTCAGACAAATAAGTAAAATATGCGATCAGAACATTTTCTGAATAAAAATGTACGTGATTTTCTTCACTCCATTTCACAAATTTTGGGTAAGCATATTCGTAAACTTTCTTCGATTTCGTAGGTATTATGGTTTCTATCGAAGATTTCGCTATTTCTAGCAATTTGGGAGGCATTTCTTCTAACATTTTCTTTTTACTTGAAAAACACAGATATAACGAACGGGTTAACACTATTTTTTTTTTATATTCTAAACCACACACTGACAAACGTCAAATTAAATAAGTATTCAAATGACAGTTCCAGCCTACTTGATTGCAACGTTCATAATAAGCCATTTAACATTAGGTTTGTGCTTTTTTATACTAGTACAAAAATGAAAAATATTTGTACTAGTATTAAAATAGGCTATTTCTACAACATGTGTACCTTGATATAATGTAAACATTATTATACGCTTGAAGAAAAAAGTAATTATTGTGTTTGCAGCAGTATATTTTTATGTCGGCATTTAAAGGTTCCTGCTTTCAAATGTAATAATGTTGGATCAATTTTTAAATATCAGTTCTAAATGTTAATTTTTCATGCAAGTATGGCGGTGTCATCATATTAAATAATTTTTAATGAGACAAGCAAAATATAAATTTCTTTTAATTTCTTTAGTTTCTTTAAATTTAGTAGAAATGTGATCATATTTACGAATTTCAAATATTAACCGTACAGAAGAATTCTGCAATTTTTGAAGTTTTCCAGACTCGAAAATGTTTAAACATGGACCATATACAATATCACAATGATTAAAATTTGATAATAGGGGAAGCTGTTGTATCTCGGAACACATCTTAGGTTTTCATTTTTAAAAATTCAAATTTTAAGATTTGCAACTTAGTTTTAATTCCAGAGTGTAGGTTGCATATTTTTTTAAGTCTTGCTTTACTTTTATACACTTCGCTTTTAAATTAAAGTCTACACATTTTTTATTAAAAAATTTAAATTTGTTTCAAGGTACACGAACGTTCATGTACCTTGAAACAGTTAGTGTTGTACCTCGAAACATTGTGAAAAAATTTAATAATAGTCAAAAAAACTCAAATATTTTATTAAATTTCAATTAAAAAATACAACATTCGCATAATATTATTTGGTGTTGAACTTATAAAATGGAAAATTAAAGGTCTTGACATTTTTTGTTCTTGCAGTGCCAATTGTATTCATGCAAGATTACTTTACCACTATGTCTCCAATGTCATTATCCATCTGGTACAACCCACATAATAAACAACTTCAGTTTTTCCTTTAAAAGAGACGAGCACAAAATCTCCAACTGCCACGTCGTCTAATGTTAGCGGTTCTAGATCCATGTCACTATCGCCTTCATTATCTGAAGAGGCTGATAAAATATCGTTAAGCGTCTTTCCTTCAACATCACTTCCCTCCTCATAGATAACTGCCTCGTCACTGCTATTGCTGTTCGAGCGTCTCTTAAACAACTGTTTAGTTACTTGGTTCCGTTTCTGTTCAAACAACTTTTTTCTTTTTTCCTTTTCTTCTTTTACTTGCTTTTTTATTAGAGGTTCCTCTCTTTCTGGGGTATCGGTTAATATTTTAGTGATTCCCCAGGCTCTTTTTCTTTTCCGTTGGGTTGTTGCTTTTGGAAACGGCCTAACTTCTTGTGGAGATATGAACGTCACAAGGTCTGACTGCTCGGGGGATTTAAATGCATCTGGTCTTGATGAAGGCCCCGCAATCGCTATGTCTTCGGCAGCTGTTACAACATTATGTAATTCTAAAGAAGATCCTGCAACAGCTGTATTTTCAGTATCCAGCATTGGTCTATATCCGTTACCGAAGAAGGTAAAAACAGATATTCATCAAAAATTCCTATATTTAGAGGATAGATCCCAGTATTTTTAAATGCGCTACATATGTTAGTTATTGAAAAAGCTCGAGGAAAAGCAGATCCTACTATTTCAGCAACATTAAAAATTGAGAATGTCTTTCCGTTATTAAACCTTGGTTGTAGAATATTTTAAACGGACCAAAAACGCTAACATCTAGTGGCTGTAAGCGATGACTGGTATGGGGAGGTAAAGTAACTATCTTGATACCATTTTTTAAAGCCATATCGATCGCATCATATGAACAGTGTGTTTCATGATTGTTCATGATTAGAAGCACTGGTTCATGTTTAGTGAAATGTTCCATAAATTTTAGAAATTTTTCATCATTTGACCAACCCGAAGGGTTTGCCGAACCGATGCTACCAGGTGGCGCTCCGCTTAACATTTATTCCTTAAAATTTACCCTTGGAAAAATAAAAAAAGGTGATATGTGATTTCCAGTAGCACTTATTGCATATATTAAAGTGATTAGTTGGCCTCGTTCAGCTGATGTCGTGCTCCTTATTTTCTTTATACCTCTGGGTGCCACGATTATTGGTGGTGCCTGAACAGTGGTGCAACCTTTTTCGTCCATATTCCAAATTCTTTCAGGGGGGATGATTTTAAATCGCTTGTGAACGTCTTCTATGTTGAAAAAAAAAAAAAACTTGTAAACGTTGGATTTATTAAAGCTAGTTGCTCTAGCTAAACTTGTCGCCTCTGGTTTCCTTATCGATAACTTTGCCTGATGCCGTTTCATAAAATGACGCATCCACTCTTCTCATTCTGATTTTTCCTGTTCCCAATTTGCGAGAATTTTCTTTCTATTTGCTATGGAAAATTTAAATGCAAGTTTACGCACACCTTTTTTAGTTAGACCATAATGCATTTTTGCAACAGTAGTGTTGTTTTCTTCTTCTGATGAGAAAACTTTGTTTACGTCCAAATTACATTTGTATGTAAATTCTTCTCCGTCACTATTACGGTGTGCTCGAAGATGTCGTGATAGTGTAGCAACTGACACTTTATAGACCTTAGCAGCTTATCTCAAAGAAATGTTGTTTTTTTTGATCCCGAGTGACTGCTAATATAGCTTGCTTAAGGTTTTCGGTGTTAACTGGTGGTCGTTTTACTCCTGCTTTATTTCTTGGCATTATCAAACCTGAAACAACGTATTGAGTTAGCAATAAAAATTATTCTTAATCCTAAATTACTTGGTTATTGAATTATATAGTGTTCAAGGTACACGATGGATGGTGTTTCAAGGTACAAGAGATGACTCCATTTTATAAATTGTTTTTATATTCTCTCCAGAACCATGATAATAAATTGTAAACCTACTGAATATACCAAAAAATGGTTGTAATTTTAACTTTAGAAAACTAAAAATTTTAGAACGAAAATCACCTAGTTCACAAAACACTAAGTAAACGCTACGTGTAACAGACAAAACCACACTGATAAGATAGGTACGATACATGGTGCACTTCTCTGAGAAACATGATCACTAGAGAGCGACACCTACCTTTACAGTTTGAAGTGTTTCAAGGTACACTGTTATCAAGGTACAACAGTTTCCCCTACCAGTGAATCACATAACATTTTTTTTTTCATCTGGTGATAGAAAATAGCGTTGCGCATATATTAGTTTTAAACTTTCATAAGACAATTTTAATTTTATATGTTCTTCAATATGAGAACAATAGGTAATGGAAATAGACAACAAAAGTGTACAATGGTAATATTAATATCATCCATTCCATAATGTTGTTGATAATATTATTGACAACATCTTTCGAAACATCATTAAAATAAAAATCTTTAGTAATATTTTCTTTAAAACTGTTAAGGTAAAAATGTTGTAAATCTATTTGTATAGCAGAGTTATTAATGTTTGAAGTAAAAAAATGTTAATGGTATTAACATCTTTTAGGTTTAGAGGTATGTCTTTTTTTGTCTCGATATATTGATTTTTTTAATTCTGACCAGTTTTCCTAAATATTACAAGTCTAAAATTTAAAATTTAAGTAAGTCCTTTTTTCTGCTTTTATAGTTATTGTTGTGTAGTTTCTTAATTGTGTATAGTAATCCCAATGCGTTGGAAGTTGTTTTGCGAACTTTTTCAAGGCTTTATCTCTATGCCTTTGCATATTATATTTTCAGTAATACAGGGAGAATGTTTAATTAGTTTTCTAGTTTTTGATTTCTTAAACTGTAATTATGTAGCTAATCAAACACTCTACTTTTCTGTCAATGTTATCAGTAAAATAAATATTGTACCAGGGCATAGATGATTTTGAAAATATGCATAACTAAGTGATGTAAGTGACCTATATTCTACTTTAAAGTCGTTTTGAGGCAAATTCTGAATATTTTGAAATTGCAGTATATTGCTGAATGATCCGCAACTAGATTATGTTTAACAAATTCTGTTCAGAAATTGATATAAATATTAGTAATAGGTAAGTCTAACAAAGAGTTATCCCTTGTTGGTTCTTTAATTTTTTTTATTAGATCAAATATTTCAAGTATTTTGTTAAAACGAATTGTAGAAGAATCATCAATATCAAACATGTCTACATTAAAATCTCCTACACATATAATATAATAACAATTTAAAAAATGTTGGAAAACAGAGTTTCAACTTGATCTAAAAACAATAAATTATTACCTCTTGGTTACCTATAAATATACAGTACCTACTGCTGTTAATAAATCCGCCACACAAACCTTAAACCATAAATATTCTATAACATCTTTACATTCAGAAATGATTAAATTACATCTTAGTTGCTCCCTTATAAACATACCAACACCTCCGCCTCTGGTGAGTCTATCTTGTATAATAAATGTATAACCATTTAAATGTACCAAATTACTGTCTATTTCTGGGTTTAGCCAGGTTTTGTTGATCCCAACGATGTCACAGTCCGTATCAACAACATAATTGAAGGGGTTAGATGCAAAAGGCTTTAAGTGATATAATTTTTTAAATGAGTTAAGCGCATTTAATCCGTTTAACCTAAATCACACTACAAGTTTTCAATAACATGATTAAGTTATTTTTTATAACTATTATAATTTATTAAATCAGTTTAATTTTAACTTTTCGTATTCAGATTTTCAAAAATTTGTTTTGTACAGACACGTTATTGCGCATGCTCCTAACAAGCACGCCATTTTGTACCTAATTACGCTGTGCGCTGCCCAGTTTATTGTCGTTCGATCGGTCGCAAGATGCGGATGGTGAGAACGCTGAGAGAACTTCTACAAGCAAGAAGAAGGTTGCTTTTCTTTGGACCTTGTTGCTATCCTTCTGTCTGTTCTTTACCGTCTTAATTTGTGAGGTGAAACTCATTAAATTCCCAATGGCTTCTAAGATAATATTCCTTTAAGTGATTTAATTAGTAAAAGGACTAGAGTTCGGACCCTAGGAACAGTTCACCGTTTTTGAAAAATGAGAGTGTTGCCTCGAACTATCAGAATCACTTATATGTATTTTCCAGATACCCCGGCGATAAGGTATGTCCCTTAAAACCTTCGGAACTTTTAGTTTCTTATGTATGTACAATTTATGTTCTTGAACTGAGTCTTTTCATCTTCCTGTAATTAGGGACCATATCAATTTGTCTTTCCTTTTATACTAACTATTTTACTAATTGGTTTTTCTCCCACCACTATTTTAGTCCTAAGAACTTGCACCATAATAAGTTTTATATTAGTTGATTCATAATTTAAACATAACTTAGTTTTAGAGAATTTTTTGATGTTCACATCAGTAGTTGTATAACACTTGTTTCATTAGTTTTTACAGGTTTGTAATTAATTTTGTATATCACATTATGTAACTTATTTAATTTTTCCTTTTAGACTTAGGGATGGCCTTAGTGCCGAAATTAGTTGCCATGTAATTTAATAATTTAAAAAATAATGGGGGATTAATTTTAAGTATCATTTCAAAAAAAAAAACAAATGTTTTGTCATGCCCAAGAAAAAGTCCTGAACTAAACCCTAATAAAAATATATGGGGCTTTACAGTCAAAAATATATATCAAGAGGCCGACACTTGGCGGTTAACTATAAGAAATTATTTAAATTTCTTGGGTAGAGCATGTAGATTCCTACGACATGCGACATTTAATTTTGACCATGCGAAGAAGCTTGGAAAGTATTGTATGGCAGCCAACGGATCTGCAATAAAATAATAATAACACTATTCTTGCTATAGCTGTTAAATTTTGAGGAGAGCCTTGTCTTTATTTTCAGAAGAGATCTTCAAAATCTTTGCTATTCTCGACGCTTTTCTTGTCATCGTTTCTTATCGTGAAATACGAAACTTTTATTGACATTTCATTCAACATCGACCTTACTTAAATCAATTTTCGTCTAATTTTACTGTAGTCTTTGATTTTCTCTTATAATAAATGGTTTTTGTAATTTTGTATGTTCAAATATTATATTTATTATGCTATAGCCTTTAACTATTAAACTAAAAATATTCTTTTTAGTTTTATATGCCTAAATGTTAAATTATTTTAAAATAAATATGCTGTTTTTGTAATTTATTGGACTCAATATACACAATATTTGGTACTCTATATTCAAGTTGGTGCTGAGCAACGAGAAATATAAGGCAGTGATACGTTATTAAAATTCTTGTAAATCCTAATAGTAAAACAATATGCAAATTTTATAAGTAATAAGATTTTGGTGATTTAACGAAAATTGACAATCTAGATTCAATAAGGATTAAATTAATCGTATGGCTAAACGTTAATATTTTGAACTTAGTTATATTTAGCCACAGACGGTGTTTGTTAGCTATAAATGAGTTATAAAATTGTGTCTGAAATTCAATATTGTCATCTAAACTGGAAAGCGACCTATAAAGTTTTAAGTGGCAAGCAAACAACAGCTTCTGGAACACAGGTTGGATCTTTGAGGGTCTTTTTTGTTTTTATTTTTTAATTGTTGTTTTGTTCTTTAGAAAAAAATTGAGTACCCGAAACTATCAGTCCAAAAGCACATGTGTACATATCTAAAATTAGAATATTACATCATATTAGAATCTACAAAAAGAGATATGATGCCATTAAAAATTAAGTAAATATTTTAGAATATTGTAGTAAAAGTCACGTGCAAGTTTAAATCAGTTTCTAGGTCTAGTTTTAAAACTATGAATTTTTAAAAATCATTAAAATGGCTGTTTTTCTAAAACATAAGGTTCACTTATCAAATAGTGTTACTTTTAAGATGATTATTATCAAATTTATAGCATTACCGATTTAAAAATAGTCAGATGACATATAAGTAAGTCAGTAGTTAAGACCAAAGAAGCCACGTATTATTATGCAAGGTGACAACTTAGCATATTTCGTCAATTTCTATCATTGGTTGCAATAAAAAGTGATTAATTAGTAATAATTAACGTTTAATTACCTTTGTTAATTAATTATATTAAATTTTGACTAGCTCTTAGATATATTTAGAACAAACCATTTACTTACCTTAATCAAAAATTAACAAAATTAACTGATTAACTCAGAAGTATCTATAATTTTGGCAAAAGGGAATTGTCGTAACCAATAAAAATAAGATTCAAAAAGAATATAAATAAATTTTTTTATTAGTTAATAGTATTAATAAGTATGAAGAATTGCGCCATACTGGCAGAAAATAATATTTCCTTTCAAGCCACAGCTCTAAGCAATAACCAGTTTTAAATTAATACTAAACAAGAAGAAGACTTCAAAAATGTCATATCAACCTTGAATGACAAAGAAATAATTTGGCATTCCTATGAAATTAAACAGAACAGAGACATTAAAGTAATGGTTGGAGGTCTACCATCTACATCTAAACTAGAAGATATTGTTAAAAACTTGCAAAGTCAAGAATTAAAATGTAAAGAAGCTGTCGATATAATAAAGAACGAAATAGAATTAACCGAGGATAACACTCGTAAACTAAATAAAAAATCATTGCCTCTAATTATGCAATGATTCGAAAATAGGGAAGATATCAAGAAAATCTACGAAATCAAAGCAATACTTAATCTAAGAGTTAGTATAGAAATCATAAGAAAGTCAAAACAAATTGCCCAATGCAAACACTGCCGGCTATTTGGATATATATACAACTTTTGCAAAAGAGAATCAAGATGCGTAAAGTGCGTAGAAAAACATCACACGAGGGATTGTGTAAAAAGTCCAGAACAACAACCGAAGTGTATAAACTGCCTAATGGAACATCCTGCTAACTACAGATGATGTGAGGTAGCTAAAACCTTTCAAATAAGGAAGGATAACACCACTAAACTTAAAGTATTGACGAGGCAGAAGAGACTCATAAACGGTTTTCCTACTGTCAGAAATGAAATAACATATTCTTACAACCAGCCATGATTTCCACGCCACAAATTGTACAGCATACTGCACAGTCAGCTAGCTTAGCAGAAAGTACCACTAGAATTATTATGATCCTTAATAACCAGAATCTATTCACTCTCTGACAGGCTCCAGAAGCTAGAAGAATTAAATAAACCCCAAATATATAACAAAACCACCAATGGACAAAAGAGATATTAGAATAGCCGCTTGGAATGCCAATGGTATTCTCCAAAGTCAAACTGATATCCAAGTTTTCTTGGACGTACAAAAAATAGATATATGTCTGATTTCTGAGACCCACCTTACAACAGAGTCATACATTAAATTAGAGGACATAACTTCTATTACACTATTCATCCATTAAATGCAGCAAGAGGAGGAAGTGCGTTAATTATTAAAAACAACATTTCTCACTATAAGGAACCAGGCATCCAAGAACCAGAAAATCAGGTAACCATTAGCACTATTAACATTAGGGGGGGAAAACTACAATAGCTGCAATCTATTGACCACCAAGATACAACCAAAAAAAGAGAATTATCTCAATGTATTCAAAAAACTAGGTAAAAAATTTATAATCGGTGAAGATTACAACTCCAAGAACATCAACTCGGGTTCAAGATTAACTACAGGCAAAGAAAAAGAATTGCACCGAGCTTCTGATGCAGTTTTGGTTTTACATACCAATTTTCTAAAAATCATACCTATTGGCTCACCGACCCAAATAAGAATCCAGACCTTTTAGATTTCTTTATCTGAGGAAAATTTCACCAAACTATACACAGGTAGAAGAAAACTTTGATATGAATTTAGACCATTCTGCAATAATTCTTACTCTAAGTTATAATGTTCATCCAAAAAAAGCCAAACCGACCCTAACAAATCGAAAAACTTATTGGAGAGGTTTTCAAGAGGACTTAGCAAATACTATTCAACTGACCATAACACTAAAAACGAAAAATCAGCTAGAGAAAGAACTGGAAAGATTTATAGTTAAAATCCAGCACGCTGCATAGAGAAACACACCAAAATTAAGATGATTAATAGCTGGAAAAAACTATCCTGTCGAAATAAGAGAAATGGTAGCAGAAAAAAAAACTAAGAAAGAAATGGCAGATGACAAGATCACCAGAAGATAATAATATATTAAACAGGGCTACCCAAAGACTAAGAAGAGAAATCATAATTTACAAAGAAGAATACCCAAAAAAGGTATCTAGTAGGGCTAACAGATGATAAAGAAACTAATTGTTCACTCTGGGAGGCAACTAAAAAGATAAAAAATTCGTGTAAACACTGTCCTATCAGAATAGCAAATAATAAATGGGCAGGAGACACCTACAAAAGACGTTCCAATTAGATGAAAATCAAGACACTCCCAATGAGACCATCCATATTATAGAACAACTTGAAATTAGGCTAGTTACCCCCAATGAAGTTACGAAAGAAATTCAGATAAACATCAACTCACAGAAAGCCCCAGGATATGACCAAATTACTGAAAAAATATTAAAGAAACTACCACGGAAGGCTATTGTTAAATCGACATACCTCATAAATGCAGCATTTCGCCTTAAATATATACCTGATGCGTGGAAAATGGCTAAAGTTATCCTAATTCCTAAGCCAGGAAAACCTCTAAATAAAGTGTCATCATATACCTATATCATTGTTACCGATAATATTTAAGTTATTTGAAAAACTACTACTAAAACAACTTAAACCAATAATTAAAAATAAAAATCTAATCCCTTCGCACCAATTTGGTTTTAGAAACAAACACTCGACAATAAATCAAGTACACAGGATAACCGGTATCATTGAAAAAGCTAACGAAGAAAATAATATATTTCTTGACGTACCTCGAGCATTTGACAAGGTTTATCACGCTGGCCTGATACAAAAACTTGAAAAAATGCTTCCTATACATTTATTTATAATGTATTTTAATGGTATGATAATGTAGTTAGAGAGCAACTTAATAGTTTTGGCTTTGATTTCATCTACATTCTTATTTTTTTAGTTCGCAAATCAAATTTTTTATTTCTTATGTATCACTTTAGAAAATCAATAATGTTTCGTTTTTCGGTATTTTCATTCGTATGTTTTAGTTATGGTCATTTTAAAAATTTAAAATTTGGAATCGTACTTCAATTACGTTAAGAAAATATGGCGTATCGTGCGAATTTGACCTAAAAGTTATTATGACTAAGGAAATCTACGTATTTTACAAATACCTTTTTACTAAGTTGAATTAACTTCAATTTCACGACATATAAGTTAACTTTACCTATTTAAAGAAATAATAACTTATAGGTTTTATAAAAAATTTACCTATAGGTAAATATAACATATTTAGGTCACGTTGTTCTGCACTTGAGATTTTAGACGTTTCACTTTACGATAAAAAACGGAAATATAACGATATGATTTATTATTTTTCGAACTCATTTTATTAATTATTTTTCGCACTCATTTAAAGTCTATCTACACCACACGTAAATTAAGATTACGACTGTAATGGTTTTTTTTAAAATGGCCGAATTTCTTAAGAATAATGACGAAGACAGTAACTGAACAACCTAATTGTTAAAATAACCTAAATAATATAAATTTTACAAATAGGTCATGTATGACTCTTTTTAAATTGGTGGAATTTACTTTGTGGTAGATTTTTCAGGTAATTGCTACAACAAAGTTAATAAATATTTCTTCAAGATGACTTATAGGTCAACTAAATGAGTATTCGACTATTTGGTTGAAATAAGGTAGATAAACAGGTAGAATTTTGCTACGATCTCGACCTAATATTACTTTAAAGGAGAGTAAATAAAAGCGGCCAAATAGGTTACTATGGAGGCATAAAATAACGTAGAATTTTTAACCAAATCTACCTAGTTGTATATTCTACTATAAAGACGATTTTTAGTTGCCAAACAGGTAGATATTACCTAAATATGGCACCTAATTTTACTACAAAGGAAATTTAACTTTGAAGTAATTGTTGGTTATTTTTTTTTAGTAGTTTTTCCCTTGCTGATATGGTTAAAGTTACTTTTAAGCAGATTTGTGTAAAAGGTAGATTTCTTGATATAATTTACGTAAATATAAATATAAATTAAAACCGTTTGGTAAATTTACATTACAGGTATATTTTTCTAGTCAATTTTACGTAATAATTACCTCAATAAGTATATTCGTCTTTAACAAAGTCGAGTTATAACTAATGTTATAGAAAATGTTTGCTGGGAACCCACTTTTATTATTTTCAATATTAACTTCCGACAATTTTTCATGAAATTCATTTCAATTTCTCAAGTTGGCAATTGTCTTCACAACTTCATTGTCAAATGTCAATTGTCACTCAGTTCTTTTTTGGCACTGTCATTTTTTCCAAAATTTCGGTTATTACGATTTCTTCTGCCACAACTTGCCTCCGCCTCTCGGCAGCAACTTGGAAAAGTTAGCTGGTTTCATGTTGAAGTACAGTGTTTTCTCTACCTCTGAATGGTTGGGATGGTACAACTTTACTTGTTGTGATGAACCCTCACGTGTTTTCTTAAAATTCAACCATTTTTTAGGAGTGGTTCTTTTATTTCTTACTATTTAAGCTTCAAGTTATGGTGGAGAACAGGGACCGGTTTGTTGCTGTCCTTTTTAATTTAGTTAAATATAAAGTTTCATGCTACTTCTACAGTTTTTGACGAGTAAGTGTTTAAGGTTTTTATTCATTGTTTAGTAATATCACGAGTTGATTATAATATTACAGCTCCGTTTTTTGCTCTCTTTTGTAGAATCTCCGATGATGGCCTAATAGGCTGAATGCGCTTAGACTAATATTGCAGAGTTTTATTAATAAATCTCAATTTACACACTTTAAATACTCTCGATTCATTTCTTATTTGCTTTATTAGTTTTGGAATAAATAAATTTGCTTTAAATAGTTTCAGGTTAGAATTTGTTCTTTCTATTTATATTGGGTTTTTTTTTTTCTTCTGGTTAGACAACTAAATAGTTATGTGACATAAACCTCACTAAAAGTTAAAGATACGTTAAAACATTGGTCCAATCCCAGATAGAAGACGTGACTTAAAAATCGCGCTTCCAAAGTTCACCTAAAAGTTTTGAAAAAGTAAATTGTACAAAGCACAAAAAAAAATCAAATTTCTATTAAGAATTTTGTGAAACAAAGTTTTTGTGTTGAGCACATTACTTCAAATGTTCTTTATGACACTGAAAACTGACTCTAGAGATCAGAAGGTAAAACGCAAAATAAGGTAAACCCTCACAAACCAGTAAATAGAGTCTCTTCTCTATTCGTCGCCTAAAGATCTGGTATAGTTGAAGATTTGACGAAATTAAAGACGAAGTAGTTTTTTCTTTATTAAAAGAAAACTAATGTGACTTATTTATTAAGAATGGCTAAAGCTACCCCCCTATTAAAGGCTGACATAAACTAACTACTGCTTACTGTTAAAATGGTTATGTGGTGATGATGATATATTCCAGAAGTATTTCAAAAATTTATGGAAGAGACGGTAAACATTTTTAAAATGTTAACACACATTACGCTTTGATATCGCCAGCACTGACCTACGGGAATATGTCTAAAGTTTCCGTTAGTTCAGGAAAACGCAATACCGCAGCATGTACCGGACAGAAATTAAATAACTCAACGGGCGGACACGACGCCGATGTCGACGCCGACGCCAGCGCTACCATGATTGTATTCATTCTACCAGAGATGGATTTATATTATGCACAAGCATCTCAAATTCTCGAAACAGCTGTTGCTACTACAGCATGTGATAGAAATGTTAATGCGGTTTTAATAAAGTATACCGAATAAAATTGTCGAACTACGAAGATAATAAAAATAATGACTATTACAAATATCTGGTGAATTATTGGAACCAATTATCTTAATTAGGGTGTTATTCAAATCCCATTAGCACTCAAGCTCTACGCTTATTGTACCCGAATGGAACCGTTAATTACGATAACAATAAAAATACCGACGATCGCAAATGATTGGAAATAAATCGTCTCGGTAGCGCAGTTGTAAAGCGCCGGTATTCACTTAAGCTGTGGTTTGTTAGACGCATATGACGTTAGTGACATTTGCAATGCGTAAGTCGCATCTTATAACTATAGTTATGTCATAAAATAATGATTTTTTTAGTAAATATGGCGTCCACCAGCCGGCCTCTTACCGATGCGGAACTAGAAGAAATGGCCAATTGTAAAGAGTTTTGGGAAGAACTGGAAGATGCTGATGAGATAGAAGAAGCTACGGATGTAGAAAATAAAGAACAAGCGTCTAAAAAAAAATTTTTAGCTGTGCAGATTAAAGCGACCAAAGTAAACAAGACAATGAGCTACAAAGTGAACAAGAAAGTGAGAGTGAACTTGAATATTTGTCTGAGGACGTTCTTGACAATGCTTCTAGTGGTAATTTCGGAAATGGTTCCTGGTATGGTAAAGATGGAACAAAATGGACAAAAGCAGTACCTTAAAGAGGCAAGGTAAAATCTCACAATATAATAAGAATTTTACAAGGTCTGAAAGGGCCTGCTCTTATTAATCCACCAACATCGGCAATAGAAGCATGGAAATTGCTCGTTACGGATGATATTGTCAAATATACCAATGAGAAAATTAGAGCTGTAAACATAAAATACGCAACATTTAAAAAACTAAACCGAAATTTGTTAATCCGACCGACAAAATTGAAGTTATTTATGCATGGCATCTTTAAGTCGGGACACGAAGACCTAAAATCGATGTGGGCAACCGACGGCACCGGGAGAGACCTTTTTAGGTGTACAATGCCCTTAGCTCGTTTTCTGTTTTTATTATCCTGTCTAAGATTTGATAATCAACTTACAAGACAGGAACGAGTAAAAAAGAAAAATTGACAACTAGTTTTGATATATTTTATACATTTGTTGAAAACTGTCAGCAAAATTTTTCTCCTCATGTTACAATAAATGAAATGTTAGTTCCGTTCAGGGGAAGATGCGACTTTAGGATGTATGTCCTTGGCAAACCCGACAAATATGGGATTAAGATTCAAATACTAGCTACTACTATCTAAGTTATCAGATCAAACAGAAGTAGTTTTGCGTATGGAAAAACCAATTGAGCACACCAATTGGAATGTTACTGGGGATAATTGGTACACGTCCAGTGAACTAAAAATAAATAAAAAAAAAGGATTGACATATGCTAAAGAAAAACAAAAGAGTAACCCCACCTGCATTTCTTCCTAATAAAAAACGCCTAGTAAATTCATCATATTTCGGATTTACATCGGAAAAAACAATTGTTTCATTCGTGCCGTAAATGGGAAAGGCAGTTGTTCTTCTCTCCAGCATGCATCATGATAAAGCGATTGACAACGAAAGCAAAAAACCAGAGATAATACTAATTTATAACAGCAGCAAAGCAGGGGTGGATGCTTTAGATGAGAAATGTGCCACGTATTTAACATCCCGACATACCAGACGCTGGCACATGATATTATTTCACGCCATTTTGAACATTTCTGGTGCAAACAGTCGTACTATTTATCAGTTTGCACAAAATATTACGCTATAATGTCTTGAAAAAACTAGGAATGGTATTATGTGTCCTGCACATGAAACGAAGAATTTCTAATACATAGGTTTCTCGTAAACTTAGAAATCTTGCTGCAGAACTACTTGGCATATCAATTGAAGACAAGCATGCTTCCTTACGAACCCAAGAAATATCAAAACGTAAAAGATGTGCAATGTGTGTCTCCAAAAAAGACGAAATACGAAAGACGAATACATGCTCTCTGCCATTTGCCGATTTGTTTGCAGTGCGCCATTAAAGTGTGCCCAAAATGTCAATAACAAATTTTTGTATGTTTATAATGTTTTCTTATACCCAGTTTGTATATAAAAGGGGTTTTGTTTACAATTATATATAGGGTAACAGTGACCCGTCGAGAGCAGTGGCGGATAATTTTTTTGTCGATTGCAGTTACGGGTTAATATTGCAGCGGAATAGTGGTGTCCTAGACGGTTAAGACGCATGCGGAACAATACAGTTTAACTATGAACTTTGAGCAAGATGGACGTGAAGAAGATAGCTTCGGCGATGATGATGTTAGTTAAGGTGTAGGACATAGAGGACGAGGTGGACTTATTAGCTGCCTATTCTTTAACTCTTGTATTTTTGTAATCCGGTTGGCTTAATTTCCACAAAATTTCATTTTCTGAGATATGCTCCACCTAATCATCGTCCTCTAATGGCGTGAAATGGAACTGATGGTCCCCAACATCCTTTTTAGTAGCTAAAATGCCTCACTTGTATAGGGAATTAAACTTTGACCATCTACCCTTACTTGCACAGGAAATTAAACTTTGATCACCTACGCTCCGCATGCGTCTCTGTTCACATACATTGATTACTATACGGTGCAAGACAGACGTCCGACATGCCCAACATAGGACGCGGCCATTTTGATGCCTTTACTACTAGGTTAGGCAACACATATTTTCCAGAATGTTAAACTAGTAGCCTACATCTTGATATTTTGAGATTTTAAATGAAGGCAACAAATGTAGAAGGAACGTTTGTTTATTTTAAATAATATATAAGAAACTTCTTTGAAGTAAAGTTATAATTGCGAGTGCATTTTGAAATAGAGGTGAGTGGTTTTAAATTATTTTAATATTATGCTATTTTTCGCCAGTCCCATGAAAAAACATTTTATTTTTGTAATGTAATAAAAATCTTTGAGGCTAAACAATCTAATATTATATTTTGCATCTTTTCAGATGTAAATATGGTACTAAACTATAAAATAAAAATGTAAGATTAAAGAAGCTTTGAAAGATATTACCAGAGGAATACACTCTAGTAGGAAAGCTGCAACAATTTTTATAAAAAGAAGGACACTTTTATTTATACCCTCTAAAAGTTCAAGCAAAGAATTGCTGAAAACTCAGGAAAGGAAATCAAATGTAAAAAAATTAAAATATGGTAGTAAACAGGTTTTTATAAACTAACCCAAGAACTTTTGATTGAGCATCTACAATTCATTATCGTTTACTATGCTCAAGTGATATACAACTTATGCCAAATATATATTATACATAGGATGGTCTAACTCTACTTTTAAGAGGTTACAGCTTTTTCAGCTCAACGAGAGCTATTTTAGAATGTAGCAGATATAGCATTAAGCTTATATTAACTACGTTGAACTGGTTGAATATGGGACAGTTCCTATGTGCAGGCAATGACCTTTATTTTTAAAATAGTAAATTATGTATTGAATTGTCAACTTACTCATATTTCTTACATATATCAGTACTATATAAGAGCTGCAAATTCTATTAATTTTTGTGTTATAACAAGTAAGAAAGCAGAGTTCAAATTAATCAATTACCTCATGTTATAAACTCCCTTTAAAAAGCTTAATTATTTTAACAGTAATTAGTTATGTTAAAACTTTCAGCTTATTTATTTGATTATTTATTTATTATCTATTTATTTTCATATATTCTCTACTTTTGTACATTTATGTATCTTTGTGTAAATTAAATATAATATAATGATCCATATATATCAATGAATAGTTTTTTATGTTTTTTAAAAAGGTTTTTTATCTTCGTGAAGTACCTATACAGAATACAGTGAAATGATGCAGTCCCTATTGTTATATTATTTAAATGTTTATATATAATTGACAAATTAAACATTATTAGATAGCTAGTTTATTTTGAAAATTAAATATTTTATGTTTGATGTTAATTTCAGTAATTACCAAATTTTTATGTTTTTTTTTACTTGAAAATATGTGTATAATCATGATTAAACCTACAAAAAATATGTCAAATGTGTCTTCATACCCCTATCTACTTTTACAAATGAGTCAAGAAATAAAATATATTATTTAAAAAAATTAAAGGTCTATAGTCAGCGTGCAATAATATTCACTGGCACTGACAGCAGCAAGCAAAATATCAGGTGCGTTTTAATCATCCACTTCTGCTTCCGGAATTGTCGGTTTAGTCGTTTTAACCTGTCAGATTAAAACAAGAAAACCGACAATTCCGAAGCAGAAGCGGATGATTAAAACGCACCTATTAAAAATATTGCGCCAAGATGTAGGCAACACGTAATAAGGGTTCAAAATGGCCTTTTAAAAGGCACTCAGAAAGCTGCGGAGTGTGACCATTCTCCGTATAGCAAAAGAAAATCCAAGTATGTGGTTTAGACACACATTTCAGATCACAATAATGTGAAATTTGCGACCGTTGTCTGGGACCAATTAAAAAATTACTTCTATGATATTTATTCGTTTCTTAACCGCTCATTGGCCGTTCACCGACTAAGGCCGATAAAGATAATTATTTCATAAATTTTGAACACGACTATGAATGAGATTACAGAACGTCTGCAACTTTGCAGATCTGCAAATATGGCGGCAACTTAGCAGATTATTAGAGTTTTTAAACATAGTAATGGATTTGGGTTTAGTATTGTTTGGGGTAATAAACCACAATGAATATTGCGAATTTGTAGATATTTTTTTGGATACGAAAACTTGATACTTGCATCTGTAAGCCCACCATATTTGCAGATCTACAAAGTTGCAGACGTTTTGTAATCTCACTCTATATTTTAAAACTCGCTCTTAGTAACAAATCTAGTTACTTTTCCCTGTGTAAATGCGTCTTTTTAATTCGCTCCTCCTAGTTTAAAAACAGAGTATAATAATTTAGTTAATGTTGATATGTTATTCAGAATATAAATAGTCGTGCGTTACTGTTTCATTTACTCTTTAAAGGGTTAGTTGTAAGAATAGTAGATATATGTATTATTATTATCATTTGCTTCATTTATTTTATCCAGCAATTTTCTAATTAAATGTTTATAATGACAAATTTCTAAATGCATTAACGTCGGTTATGTACATTCTATAAATCATCTCTATAGTTTTGCATTTCAGTACTGATAAAAGCGGGATATACATATTCATCTAAGTATCGGTTTCTAGCAAAAACTATCATTTCTAACCAGCTAATTCGAATTTCGAGGCGGTGGTAGAGATTCACTAACATCGCAGAAATTAAATTAAAGAGGAGTTCATCCCTGTTCACGTAAAACGCAAGTTTACCGAGTAAACTTCTCGGAAAGGCACTAGGGAAAAAGAAAATTCTGCAAATAGATAGAATACCGAGATTCCAACACGGATATTTGTCGGTAGAAGTGCACGTTGAATACTTACTCTACGCCAGTTTCTTTTTAATAATGATCTCAGTAACACGAACTTTATTATTAAATAAATGATTAAATTAATTTTATGTTTTATTGAGAGATTTGTAATATTCTGTCACCGAATTAGATTCTAATCTAATATTCAGGTTAACAATTCGTACAATAAAAATTTAATGTTCTGGGGCCTATTTCAAAAAAATTATTAGTCTAATGATATTGGCTAAAGTTTATTATTGTAGGTAAGAAATATTAGTTTTATTTTCATATTATTTTTATGTAATATAATTAGTCATTAGTAAACACTTAATATTAGTTTATTATATTTTTAAAATTTAAAGTATGTCTCATAGTTAAAGTAAACAAATAATTTTTAATAATAAATAACTACTAATATTATTACTTAATTTTCACTGATATTATATGTGACATATTTTATTTGAAAATTATGGATTCAGATTCAAGTGACGATGAAATTATAATTGTAGTTGGACGACCGAGAATTTTCAGAGAAATAATTTCATGTGTACAGTTAGAAGAAACCTACGAATTTAATAAAAGGTTAAGGTTACCTACTGGAAGTTGTAATATAATACTGCAACGGATAGAACATCTTTTATCTTCTGATACTCAAAGAAATCATGATCTTACAGCCAAGCAGCAATTGATGTAACGTTTATTTTTGGCCACACGAATTAATAAAATTGTTTTGGCTTACCTGGTTAATCATACGAAAAAAAAGGTAAAATCGTATTGATGATATCATTATTATTTTTGTCATTAACTAATTTTACCTGTATTCTAACTTTCGGACATCATTATTACAATTTATTTCATCTCACCACTAAGTAAAAGGATGATAGTTCTCCTAAAAATAGATCAAGTTTCGTTGTAAATTTATATATATTATGAATTATAGTCTCACCTTTGGGTAATTAATTATTTACGATACCATTCTTTAAGAATTTCATTGCTTATTTTTCTTATTAGGTTAATATTTTTTAATTGTGACAGTGAATGACATAAACGTCACTTGACGACAGAACACCGACAAGTGTCATGTTTGTAGTACGTTCCAATATCGGGCTCAGAACCCGAGGTAAGGTAGTTTCACAATGAGCGATTTTCAGTCGTGAGGGATTTTTTGGCGATCGCTGTTGTATTAATTTTTGTCGGAAACAGTTTCCCAAATGTAGTTATACTGTATATAAATATAGTTTTTAGGGTATCTTTCGTAAATGGTCTGTTAAGTTATATAGTGGGGAATTCTTGAGGATGAATTTCTGAACCCACTTGGCTTGAAATTTATCGAAAAGGGATTTCGGCCATTTTGGACGGCTGACGTATTTTTTTTAGTCAGTGCGTGTTGAATCACGAGAAGGACGAATTTTGCGTCGAAGTAGAATTTTGTTAATATTTAGCCTCATCGGCTTACCTAATTAAAGGGTATTTTAGATTCTACTTCATGGTTAATTGTGGGTAAATGGGCATTTCGTATTTTGAGAGGAATTTTAGTGTATTGGTAAATTCCTATGGTCATTGGTCCAGCCCATATCTATTATAGGATTTTAACGCAATAATTGGAAGTTCACAGCATTTGGAGTGTGGAATATTGTTGTGCTGTGGATCATCTCACGTGTTTCTCATCCTTGGAAGGCTACCAAGTTAACCCTTTACGAAAAAGGGTTTCACCCAGGGGGTTGATAACCCAGGATTCGACGACAGTTTCACCCAGGGGGTTGTTAACCCAGGATACGTCAACAATTTTCACCCAGGGGGTAGCGACTCAGGATTTCAATAGTTGTACACAGAGGGTTATATCGTCCGGAGTCCAACGGTTTCATCGTGGACTCATCGAGGGAACACATAACATTGGTATGCTAGCCGCCTAGCTTACTTGTAGCTAGATTTACAAGGATAATTCTCGTTCTGGATAGGAAGATGGGAATGCTGTGAAAGAAGACACCCTACTATCAGGTTTTTTTTATACGTTATATTGAAAGTTTCATGTGTGCATTGTTAAACTATACATTCACTTTCAACCGAATGTTGTCAAGGTATTCTCAACATTATTTATACTTTTGAGCACAGAATGTCCTAGGGTTCTTTCACTCATAACTTATGTATTATCAAATATTACATCGTTTAATTGATTAATATTTCAAACTTTTTCTTAATTTAAGCACTTAATGCTGATGTAGTAATCCTTTGGGTCGCAGAACACTTGGACTGCTTCCACGTTTAAGTTGTAATTCTTCAGTTATTAAGGGCTACTGTTATGGTTTTGCTTTTTCAATTTATTCATTATTAAATGGGCAAGACTTAACATATAAGTTAAGCAATCTCAGAAGACCCGTGTATGGGCAGAGATTAAGTAACCTCTTCCAACCTGGGAGTTTAAGTAAATAACCTCTGTGTCTAAAGTCCTTTATATGTTCATTGTATTTTTATTTTATTTTTATATTTTTATTTAGTTATATGAATTATACTTATTTATAAAATTTCATGGTTTAATAATTTTCTTTTGGGTAGTTTGGTCTTAACCAAAAGTTAAGCAGATATCGCCTTCCAATTTGGAGAGGGTTATAAGCTTATAAGGATTATAAGTTTACTGTTTAGTTTATAATATATGATGTAGTATAGGTGCGGTTATGCACAAGATTTGAGTTGACTATTATTTTATATTTTATGTAAGGTGGAAATTAATATTTTGCGCAAGCGTCATGCCTGGTACCAAGCTAACGACGAACCGTCCCATATTTTGATACATTTAATAATTTATTTTGGGTTATGCATATACATATATGGTGTAAACTTTCCCTTTAATTTCCTCCATCTTTTTTTTTTTGGATTATCTAAAGCCATTAGGTAATTAATTAGTTTTAGTAATTTGTCGAACTCATAATAAATTGTTGAAATTTAAAGTTGATATATTTAGTAAATATTTTTCCTCTTTTTTTATAAAGGAACATAAGTTTACTGGGTTTTTGGGGAAATAGGATCATAGTTTGGCCACTATATAGACCCAGTTGGCGCCTACTCATTTGTCTACTATTTCCGGAATTCTTGTAAGCTATCCACCCCCTAGCTGCCGTCTTAGCGACGTCAAAGGCCCGAAGGTTGACACCGGAACAGCCTAAACTTGTGTAACCGTAGTAGACAACATTTTTAATTGTAGTTAATACTTTAATAATTTTTTTTAAGTTTAAAATGTTGGTGGAATCACCGAGTTCATTTGGTAGGTTACATTGATAAGTGCACTACATTGGCTTTCAAGTGGGACGCAGTACCATGGTGTTGTAGATATGCATGGTATTAATAAAGCTACTGTATGCAGAGTTGTTCACAGAGTTGTTACAGCGATTAATCAAATTTTATTAAACAAAACAGTTTGTTGGCCAGTGGATGTGGCTAAAGTAATTCATGGGTTTAGTGAAATGGCTGGAATGCCCCTTGTATGTGAAGCAGTTGACGGGACTTTAACCTTCCGCTAGTCGCGTCAAAAAGCTTTCGGGATTGGTCGCGCATGTATCATTTTTAGGGTTTGAAATAATACAAAAAATTAGAAAACTAATTTATTTGAACATTTTTGCTATACAAAATAAAAAAGAATAGACATAATTATAAAATAATCAAACTATTTTTGTGTTCCTGTGCCCAGGAACACAATCTTTACAAATACTTTTACAGTAATCAAGGCACAAAGGTTTTGAACATTTTACACAGAAAAATGTTGTGAGACGGGATTTTTGTTTGTAAATTGCACGGACTACATCTTTTTCTTTTTTGGATACCTCCTCATTTTCGTGTAGCACAGGAGCAGGGATATTTTCAGGATCGGCATCAGGCAGAACTTCTACGTTTGTCACTTGTCGTCTTTGGATCTCAGGTTCGGTTAACTGCTTAGCCAGATCATGTAAAAAACTTTTTCTACTTTTCATTTTGTTTTGGTTTCCAACAAAAAGTATTTGTGAATTAATCCCAGAAGCTTTTAGCATAGAAAAAAACACCACCATCGATTAGCGTTTTGTGTTCCGGGCAACGTTATAGCTTGCACACATTCTGTCCACAGTGTCTACTCCACCTTTACTTCCGTTATAAAATGTTATGATCTCCTGTTTCTGTTGTTCATTTGTTGATAAGTCTATTGTATCATCAAAATGCATACTTGATAATAAAATAACAGTTTTGTTCAATTTGACTTTGATATATCTGATCTTTGATATATTTGAATACACTAGGTATTTGTGGCTTATTTTTCTTCAGAGTGCCTACAAGAGAGTTACTTTTGCCTAAGATCTTCTACTAAATTGTAGCTTGTAAACCAGTTGTCAATCGTGACGTTACGGCCAGAATAATTAATAGGAGTAACAAGTCTCTTGACCACATCAACTGGTTTATTGCTTATGCCATATGGTCCTTCTGGTTGTTGTCCAGCATATATCTCCCTATTATAGGTATAAGATAGTTTTGCGTCTACAAGGGCAAATATTTTTATGCCATATTTAGCCGGCTTAGAAGGTATATCCTGGCGAAAAGAACAGCGTCCTCTAAAACCTTCCAATTTCTCATCAATAGTCACGAGTTGGCTCAAGGAGACTGTTTTTTTGCAATTTGTTAAAAATGTCTTGAAAATATTCCTTATTGCTGCCAAGCGGTCGATTTTTTTTCTCTCGTCTCTTCTTTCCCTATCATCAAACCTCAAACAGCGCATTATAAAACGAAATCTCCTGAAACTCATGGTCTTTTTAAACCTCTGTATGCCATCCTCAGACATAGTTCATCTAAACTTAGTCGATTGGCATGGTAAACGCCAGCTAAATATAACAAGCCAATAACTGCCTTGATTTCAGAAATATTGGTTATCTTAGCATCTCTAGGTCAGGTAAATTGTATTTGAATACTTTGAATGTATTTGTTGGTACATTCAACAATCTCCTGCTGCATTGTATCGTCAATCAATAAGTTCCAAGTTTCGTATATCCCATTAGCATGTTTAGCAACTTCAATTACCCCAGGTAGTTGCATAAGAATATTTTGAGAAAGGTTTCATCTTCTTTGTGAACGGGGAACTTTTTGCTATTTCCACTCATTCACTACAACATTCTTTTTCTTTTGAGCACCAGTAAAATGAATGCATTTTCTTCTTCGTCTTCTTCACTTGCACAATAATCACTTTGTTCCCTCTCAGAATTTTCTTCCCGGTCCTCAAAACAAACAGACGCGTCTGTATCACTGTTTTCATCTTCTATATCTACTTTTTCATCTTCATCATCACTTTCCTGTTGTAACAATAGATTTCTTAGCTCCTCACAGTGCTTTTCATTGTTTAAATCATACTTTTGACGTCGAAATTCCATTTTATTGCCTAAAAACAATAAAAGTTACGTTAACTGTCACATGTATCTCCTAGATACATATCATATTTTTTATTATCAGCCAATGCAATTGAAGGATGTAATTTCACACACCAAATAACTATTCAATTTACCTTTAAAACTAGTAAAAATATGCAAAGAAAAAACATATTTATAAAACTTACCGCAAGAGTCGCGTGTATCTGTGAGATACAAAACGCCAATATTTCAAAACCACTTATATGTACCAAGCCGATTCGTGCACTATTCGAAAGATGCCATCAAGCGAGGAAGCTACTGAAATAGTGGGAGTAGTCGGCGCCTAAACTATCTGAGAGGGGGAAATAGAAGCACTTCATGTATCTATCAGATACACGCGACTAACAGAAGTCAATATGAGCCTAGTTTTGTGGATCGTCATGGTAATCATTCATTGAACGTGATGCTTGTATGTGGTCCAACAATGAAGTTTTATTATGTAAATGCCAATTGGCCTGGTAGCGTAAGCGATGCACGAATTTGGAGGCGAAGTACACTTAGCATCAGAATGGAAGATGGTTGGAGTCCTTTTCCAAATGCCGTACTGTTAGGTGGTTCCATTTATCCTTTAAAGCCTTGGCTTATACCATCTGTAATTCGTAATGCAGAAGAACCTGCACAACAAAGATTTTTAAGAGCACACAATAGTACAAGGCGAGTTATTGAATGTGCCGTTGGTATTTTGGAAGAAAAATTTCCATACCTCAACCATTTAAGATTAAAACCTAGATTTGTCTGCGAGGTAATAAAATGTTGCATTGTGCTCTACAATTTAACAAAAGTAGATGTTGAGAGGTATAATAATAGAGAATAAAATGATATTAACATTGATATGGTAGATGACTGTGAACAATTAGCTACAGAAGCAGGTGGCGAAAAAATATTACATTATTTTTATAATCTCTTTCGGAATGCCTGAAATCATATCTATAAATGTAAAGAAAACATTTAATTTTTCAGCATAGTGGAAAATTTATTTTGTATATATTTTTTGATCTGGAAATAAATAAATAAATAAATTGGTATGCATTTAAAAAGTAGCTACTTATTAAACTTTCATCAGTTATAGTAATAAAATAAATAAGTGTAACATACGTTTTATTATAATGCTTTTAAAGATATTAAAAAATCCTTATTTTTCTTTAACATAAATAAACTTCCCTTCAGAATCAGTAGAATATGCAATCATAACCTGTCCCAGTTGTGTTTCGCAACCACTGATATAATTGGATGATTCAATATTCATAGTATGAACAAAATGTTTATCATTAAGTGGGCATTCTTTTTCCAAAACTTCCAGTTCCAATTTCTAAACCTCAAGCTGAAGTTTTTTTATTATAAAAGAATAAATGTTCTTAGCATAATCTGGTAGCTGAACGATAACTCTTTTCTTACCTACAAAAATAATATATGTAATCATCTGAATTAGAAACTAGGTTGACTTGTTTTGAAATAATTTTAGTCACTTTATAGTCTTACCTCTACATGAACTTTGTTGAAGCGAGCACTTGCTTTTTGTGGTGACATCTTCATCGGTTTCATTGGGCATAGAATAAATAAATTCCTGGGTAATGTCTTCGGAAACAGTTTCCATTGAATCAGGTACGCCAATTCCTTGAACAACAGAAGATTCCTTTCCAATTATTTCTATCACTAGTTTATCAGTGTCATCTAATTTTGTGCGCCAGTTTTATTTGATTGGTCAATTTTTGTCTGTAATCAAATAAAAATCATTTATATGCTTTATAAGTGAGGACGGCTCAGTAGTACAATTAAAAACAATTAGCATTAATTACACAGGATGCAAAAATAGTTTTAAAATTGTCCAAATAACTTATTTATAGTGTATTTTTTAGTGCTGATTTCAAAAACAAAATACAGAATATCTTACAAGAATGGTGTATTTTAGGTAAAAAAACTAAATTTTACGCTAAAGTTTCTAAATTTTAATAAGCAGATGAAAGATGTGATGGTTTACATATTATACACAACAGAATATTAAAAAAATGCATAACTATAAAGGCCAAAGTGCTTGTAAAATATAACATAAATGGTATGCTGACCACCTTAAGTTGGATTACAGTCAGACAAAAATTTTATTATTAGGCAAAGACTTTTGTTTATAAAGCAAAAAAAAACTTCCTAAGTACTTCAATGATTTTATATCTACAATAATGAAATACATAACTACAATACAAGATATGTTAATAATTTTTATATTCCACAAACAAGACTAGCTATAGCAACAAAATCTATTTTTATATGTGGATTACGTGAATTTAATGCTTTGCCCAATGAAATTAAAACGAGTAGGTACCTCTTTACCTCAGTTTAAAAAATGTTTAATACAATTTATTTCCAGTCCATAAATTAAATTAACTTTATAACTTTGTATGTTCACTTTATATTTACTTTAATATGTATTTATTTTATTTTATTTTATTTTAAATTTAATACTAAACGTCTTTTATTACTGATTTTATTACTAATTCTATAAAGATTTTATTTTATTTTATATTTATTTTATTTTATTTATTCAACTGAATTTGTGCAGACTGACGATAATTTGTAATATTTTTTAAAAAACTACTATGTATTAGGACTTCCTATATTAAATAAAGATTTTTCTTTTACAAGAGAGTAACAAATAGTTGTGACGTTTTCAAATATTATTACCCCCAACTAGTGATGGGTAAATTTCCGGGAACCAAGTGTTCGGGAAATTCCCGGGAAATTTTCCCGGGAATTTCTCCGGGAATTTCCCCAAGAATTCCCGATACATTTTTGTGAATTTCAGCTTATTTTCCATTCCATCTATTCATTACGCAGACACAATCAATATAAAAATTAAATTAAAATATCAATTTTTTATTGAAAACAGCACATTTTCTTTGGCAACAAATTAAAAAATATATCTTCTTACTATAACAACACAAATAAAAAATTAACTCTAAAAAAAGTTTTCTTTGGTAACAAATTTAAAAAATATATTCTTTAACTAAAAAAAAACACAAATAAAATATCTGCCTAGTAGAATATAAAACTGTTGAGTATTATGAAAGTATGTAAAAACAAAACTAAACCTCAGTTCCTGAGCTATTAACCTCATCGGTCACGTTTTCCTCATCAGAATCAGAGTCTTGATAAGGAATTTCTTCGTCCTCCGAAGAAGTTTCTGTCTCCGTCTCCGGCTCAAAATTTATTAGTAATTTTGAAATCCTGAAAGTCCAGGTATCTCTGCTTCCGGCACTATCATGTTAAAATGCTGAACACTTTCAGTTACTTGAGTCAAACTGGAAGTAGACGGACACTCGTTTTTGTCAAGTGGTACATCCCATACAGCTGTCTTTGCTTTGTTACGCGTTCGCCAGTAATGGGCGATGTACGTTAATTTTATTGCACGCGGAGTTGTTAGCTTGTTCCTTTTCTTTGTGTGAACTGCAGAAAATGTGGAAAAAGTTCGCTCAGTCGAAGCTGAAGTAGCAGGAACAGAAAGAATTTTTACTGCCACTTTTGATAGCTGATTGTTCTGTCCAATGATTCCCTTCCACCAAACGACAGGTGTTACATTCTGTGAAGCAGTCCAAATGAAATCTTTCGCCCACATACCTTCGTGCGCTCTATAATTGGCAATTTCAACAAGCAACTGTTCATGATCAATTATTGGAGAAATGGTATCATCAGAGAAATGTGAACTTCTTGCGAAGCTAACTATGTATTCAATGGCATCGAGTTGTTCTTCAGAACTTAAGTAACAACCTTGCGCCTTTGAATCTAATAGACAAGAGGCTTTATGGATAGATGTAAGCGCATAAGATTTTCTTTCCAAATATTTATCCATAAAATTTTTTCCCTCATTTTTCTGTAATACTGAGAGTGGTAAGTTTTTCGCTAAGCTTTCTTGAATTTCACTGAATGCTTTAAAACATAGATGTATTGTATCTTCGTTGCTTTCTAACTTTAAAATCCAGTTGACTACTGGCTCCACAAGAGCTTTGGTACTTTCTGTACACACCCAGAAAATTTCGTCATCCAAAAGCGTTTGTTTTTTATCGAGGCCCAATATATTACCAGCCTCTTCTTTCACAGCCAAAGTTTGCAAACTTTCTTTACAAACAGCCATCGATTGTAAGCAAAACAAGTGTAAACCCCAACGGGTAGTAACTAGTAAAACCAAATTCTTGGTGCACTTTTTTGCATTTCTAATTCCATCAAAAATACTATTTAACACTTGTGTTTTATACATTTAATTATATCTTTTACTTTATTTATGAAGGAAATCATTGCTGGAAATTTTAATAAGTCCATAATAATCAGGTGCAATGTATGTGCCAAACAGCCAATGCTTGAAATATGTGGAAAAATCTCGCTAATAGAAGCTGTAGCCTTTTTCATATTAGCTGCGTTATCAGTTATGATAGCTATACACTTATTAGGGTTATACTGATTGAGTACATTTACAGTTTCTGTAGCAATATATTCTGCAGTATGGCGATGTTCTTTTGTCTCCAAACTTTTGATGCAAAACGTTTTTTGCTCTGCTGTTGTTATAACAAAATTAGTGATGTCTTCTGACCTTATATTCGACCATCCATCTAACTGCAAAGCTAAATGCCAGATTCAGTAATAGCCATTTCTACATCATTCTTGACTTCTTCATAATGAGAATCCAATAATGTAGTTGACAATGTTTTTCTTGTTGGAAGAGCGAAAGCATAAGAGGGACGTAAGAAATGTAAAAAATCTTTCCAAAATTGATGTTCTACCATGGAGAGAGGGCTTTCTGATGCAAATATTGCTTTTGCTAGTAGGTTGTTAGCTTTGGCCTGCAAAGAAAAATATGTTGCGCCTTAGTTAAAAATATTTTTCTCAGACACCAATACATTAGTCTCATTCCATTCCATACTATAAAGCATGAAGTAAAAAATCTTAATATTACTTATTTTTAGTGCCATAATTATTAAAATAAAGATCCCTTGACTACTTGTCTTAATGTTGATTTTTAAAAATATACTATCAATATACAATACAAAACAACTACAACCAAACGATTATAATAAAATAATTTTACCTTCTCAGAAGCACTCATATGATCAAAAAATGTTGAAATGTCTCTTGACCTTGACCGACTTGACTTAGATGATGTAATGGATGTTGCAACGGTGGGTGTGGTTGTACATGTAATATTCGAAACATCTGATGTTGCAGTAGGGGTTGATCTAATCGGACTGACATGGACAACACTAGCAGTTTTTTGGCACTTTCAGATTTATTAAGCCCCTTCTTTAAACCGCTTCTAATTTCACTCGGGCATTTACTACATTTATTTAAAATGTGCTTAGTCATTTTTGTTATATTTTTCACTGTATACAACAAATTGCAATGATTGCATTTAAAACTCGTTTTAGTTCCTTTAAGTAATGGAGTAAAGTTGTCCATAACTCTTTTTAACGATTTCTTTCGCTTGTTCATTTTAGTTTAGAGACAATAATGCACAACTAACACCTACAATTTTTATAATACCTACTGAGCTGAGTCAGCAGTTAGCCAGACGCGACTACAAGTCCTGACATGTCTAAAGGTATAAACAAAAAGTAATAGTCAACAGTGTTGTCAGATTTAAAAAACTGCACATAATATTACGAAATTGTATGAATTCTTCTATTTCTAGAGAAATTCCCGTTTTTTTCCCGGGAATTCGGGTTTGGAGAAATTCCCGGGAATTTTCCCGTTCCCAGTGGAAATTCCCCGTGGAAATTTCCCGGCTACCCATCACTACCCCCAACTACTTTAAATAATTCGTTGCTTTAATTTTTGTTATTATACCATTAGTTTCTATTTTTAAAAACTTATATTTTGGAATATTTTGTTGATTTATTGAAATGGGAATAAAAGCGTTTTATCGAAATTGATCGTTAAAGCCATATGATCAATAAACATTTAACAATATTTATATCTTTTTCAGCTTTTTACTTGAGATCTTTCCATGTTTTGTCATGGTACAGGATGACAGTATGATTAGCAAAATTCAAGATTTGTCCAGATGTTTCTATGGTGTATAAGTCATTTATGTATATTATAGAAACAAATAACTTATCAAAAAAAAATATTATAAAAACCATAACCGGTCCTTGCCATGATATTATATTGCGGTGAGCTCATTAGGTTATTTAATTAACAACTGCTCTGTTAGCTGCAAAAGGTTTCGCCTTAATGCGGCTATCGTGGGTTCTACCTTTTATCTCAGGGAAGAAAATGCTTGGTAAATAAACATTAAATAATAAAATAATATTTCTTGATTGATTAGGTTTATTCTTTTAGTAATCAATTTAACCGTTCAATAGATATGTACAGAGTAAATCAAAGGATAATTATAACCATCTATCTCCTGTTGTAACGGCAACCATATAATACACATTATAAGAGATAAAAAGGGAGATAGATAAAACTACCGCTAGTGTCGACACTTTTGGCTCACAGCTAAATTTGATTGAATCAAGGGACTTCATGCACTTATGGGTAAGTTTACTTATATTTAACTTAGTTAAACAACTATAATAATTATTTATACAGGGTGTTTATTAATTGAGTGCCGATTCTTAAGGGTGTGAATCCGTAGGTGATTTTAAGAAAAAAAGTTAATATCAACATATGTCTTAACTCACTTAATTTTTGAGCTACAGGGTGTTACAGTTTTAAGAAAAAAATTTTTTTATCATAATTTTTTTATCACTCCAGATATTTTTATGAAATTTTGTACACACATTTAAATAATTAGAGAGCATTTGTTGACGTATAAGATTTTTTAAATTTTCACCAGTGACGTCCGTACGGGGTTTGAACTGAATATTTTTGAAGAAAAAAATGGTACGCCACTGCTTATTCTAAAAACCAAAATTATTTTTGAAATCACCATTTATTTTGGAGCAAACTTGGTTTATAGACTTACTTTCGTACGATGCACCGTTTTCGCGTAAAAAAATAAAAACCATTGTAGTGGTTGGTCAAATTTTTTCCTTTAATTCATTGATACCTACTGCTTTTGATATTTTGTTAAAATCTGGTAGGCACCCACCATGCGTGGAAACATTTTTTTGGGACAAAAATTAATTTTCTACGTTTTGAATAGAAAAAAATGGTAAGCGCATTATTGCCCTCTTAAAGCAAATGAAATAAACATTAGTAGGCTGGGTAAAGCGTCATCATTTTTGACGTTTCTTTTCATAAAGACAATAAAGTTGACATTGATTTTACATTATTAAATAATTATTATTAGAGAAAGAGTTAAAATCTAAAAAAAAATGGTAAATTTTACGAACAGTGAATTAGTTGACATGCATTTTATTTATGGGCTTGCAGACGGAAATGCATACGAAGCCAGACGGATATACCAAGAGCGGTATCCAAATTGCGTACTACCCGATCCGAGAACATTTTCTAAGATTCATAGACGTCTTCACGAGACCGGAACTTTAAAAGTAGACCACAGGGCTAAAGGAGTCCATCAAACAGTAAGAACACCGTTCTTGAAGAAGGAATTTTACATGAAATTGAGGAGAATCCCGAAACTAGCACGAGGAGAATCGCGTCAACATTTAATGTTTCACATGTACTTGTTTGGAAAATTCTCATCGAAAATTTGTTATACCCATATCACATTCAAAGAGTTCAGGCATTACTACCTAGAGATTTCCCGTTGCGCATTAATTTCTGTGAGTGGTTTCTTCAAAACCTGCTGGAAAATCCATTATTTGGATGAAGCTAATTTTTCTCGAAACTCAATAATAAATTTCCATAATAACCATTTATGGGCGGATGAAAACCCTTATGCAATTGTTGAGTCAAATTATCAAGAACAGTTCTCATCAAATGTTTGGGCTGGCATTATTGATGATTATTTGATAGGCCGATTTTTTCTCCCAAGAAGACTTGATGGACAATCATATTTACACTTCCTTGAAGATGATCTGCCGCCAATGCTTGAAGACCTTCCTCTTTTATTAAGAAACCAGATGTGGCTAATGCACGATGGTGCGCCTCCACATTTTAGCTTACGAGTGCGTGAATTTTTAAATCACATCTATCGCAATCGGTGGATAGGTCGCGGAGAAACGCAGACATGGCCGCCTAGATCTCCCGACCTTAATAGTTTAGACTTCTTTTTCTGGGGCATCTGAAAAGCTTAGTGTACGCAGTGCCGATTCAAACCGAAGAAGAGTTACGAAATCGTATAACAGTCTGCTGCCAAACCATAAGAAACACCCCAGGAATCTTTGAAAATGTGCGTCAGTCTATGCGAAGAAGAGTAGATGCTTGCATACGTGTGGGTGGAGGACACTTCCAACAATTACTGTAAATAATTTGGGTTCTTTATTTTGTTTGTATTCTCTTGTAATTTCGTTTTAGATTCAAGATTTTGAATTTTCATTTTACTATAAATAAATCCCGATTTTTAAAATACATAGAATTTAAAAAAATCAGAGGTGTACGTTTTTTTTTTCTATCCAAACATTCAATATGATGCCTACGTGGCCGTCACTGGTGGAAGTAGAAAATTAATTTTTGCCCCAAAATAAGTGTTTTCACGCATGGTGGGTGCCTACCAAATTTCAACAAAAAATTAAAAGCAGCTTAAGAAAAAAAAATTTTGGTTTTTATTTTTTTACGCTAACACAGTGCATCGTACGAAAGCAAGTCTATGGGCCAAATTTGCTCAAAAATAAATGAATATTTCAAAAATAATTTTGGATTTTAGAAAAAGCAGTGGCGTACCATTTTTTTCTTCAAAAATATTCAGTTCAAACCCCGTACGGAAGTCACTGTTAAAAATTTAAAATAATCTTATACGTCAAAAAATGCTCCTTAATGATTAAAAGGTGTTTACAAAATTTTATAGAAATATCTGCAGTGATAAGAAAATTATGAAAAGAAATATATTTTTTTCTTAAAACTGTAACACCCTGTAGCTCAAAAATTAAGAGATTTACGACATATGTTGATAATAACTTTTCTTCTTAAAATCACCCAAGGATTCACAATCTTAAGTATCGGCACTCAATTAATAAACACCCTGTATATTTCGTTCTATTGTAGGTAGTGACGTTGTAGTGCCATAGAATAAATGGATCAATTCTACCTTAAGTCCTGGGTACCTGGTGAGCTATAGCTTCTATTACGGCCTCCTAGTGCTCTACATGCAAATTATGAGGCTAATGAGTATGAGTGTAAGCTAGCAGGTGCGTCAGGCAGTGTGGATTCGTGTACCACTCTGGATGGTGTAGGTGATGTGTGCTCGTGATGTGTGTATGGTAAAAGCAGTGGTGCTAAGAAGCAGACCTCAAAGCGAAAGTGAAGTGCAAGCAAAGAGCTAGTGAAGTGAAAGCAAGTGTGTAATTAGGTATCTTACTTACTGGCCTAAAATAATTACAATAAAAGTAAGCCTCAAGTTAAGCTTAATACAGGAGCGCATACAACAAAAGTTCAATAATAAAGGTTATACCCTACCTGAAGGTGTTGGTCAGCCACGTGGATATTAAGTGATTTTTAAGTGTTGTTTTTATTATAAATAGATCCACAAAATAGCTGTGTCATTTTTATATCTTTCAGTAAAATATATTTATTCCAATAAAACACTACGAATGTTTTTTTGACTATCAAAATCCTTAAAATTGAGTTAGGACACCGCCCTAGTTAAGAGTCACAAAACAAAATAGAAAATCTTTCTCAAATATCCAGAAAAATGCCTTGTCAGGATCAAAGTTCAAAATTAATTCATAAAATGTTGTTCTTTTATTGCAAACACTCTAATAAAATATAAGTTTCTTACTTTATTGACTTAGCTAATAAAGGATAGATTCATGGTCAAGGTCACAGTACCATTAGTACCACAAAACATAATATTGTTCTTTTGTTTCATATATTCTAATAAATTATATTTTCCTGTATTATGATGTTTATTAATAAAGGACAGACACATGGTCAAGGCCATGGTACTATTTATTTGCAGATTCTCATTATTTTGGTAAACCTGAGGTGTCATTTAAAATTATTATATTATTAACCTAATTCTTAAATGTCAAATATAAATAATAAACAATTCCCAATTAAGGGGTTAATTTTAATATAAATATAGAGAAGATTATTAATATGAATTATGAATAGGGTGAATAATTATTTATAAAAAAAAACTGTACTTTAAGAATTCTTAGAAAAATTATCAAAAAGCACAATTAAAAGGTAAGCTAAATTCATAGCAAATTAAGAATATTATCGAATTTTAAAAAAGTATTTCTATTGAATTGATCACTAAAATATATGAGTGTGCCAAAAAGCCGTAACAGCTCTTTTAGTACAAATATTTTTAATTAAATGTGATTATAACTCAAACAGAAACTCAAAATATTACAATAATAAACTTCTGTGATTTTAACTTGTAATTACCCAATAATACTTGTTTGACATTTAAAGATAGGTATTTCGGCCCTATTCTTACGGTCATTCTCAATTAATATGCTCTATGGACTTCCAACTAAAAATAAAGTATTAGGTCAATAGGTCGAAGGCAGTTCGATAAGAAACAACAAACAATTATCCAGAGAAAGTTATTAGCTCATGCTGTTCTTGACCAGAAATTTATTTGAAATCCAATCTGTTTATTTTTCCATCCCGCAAATCCGGTTAGCTTATCCTAGCGTGACGTAAATGTTGTTTGCAGAAAATGTGTATTGTTACCGACTTAATTGTATTAGTAAGAGAGATGGTCAAAAAATACAAATTAAATAGAAAAAATCGAGGAACGCTTAATTTGTTTTTTTTTTTCGTGGAAGTGGAAAGATCTTCAAAAGACACCAAGCATCCCGTACTGCAAGGTAGTGTCCAATTTTTACAGACTAAAAAACCACTCTCTTTTTTATCCTGGGGCATAGTGGAACCGTCTTCAGGCATTACTTCGCTATGCGCCATCGTGTATTTTGTATTTTATTTTTATCCTTTCTATCTTTTTTTTTATTGTCTTCTGATCAACCCTCTTCGTTTTACCTCTTACTCTTTTTCCTTTAATATTCTACCAATCATTTCGGATGTTCTATACTATATGTCTTTATCTGATATCATAGTTTCAATAATATTTTCTTTTGTTATTTGGAATCCGATGCTGTTTTCGACTTGTCTTCTTTTGTCTTCCAATTTCTGACATTGGAAAAATGTGTGTTCAGTCGTGTCTGTCTCTTGGCAGTACATGCACTCATCTGTATCTGTTATTTTTATTTTGAAGTATTAATCCATAAAGCACCCATGGCCAGTTAAGAATTGTGTCAAGTGGTAGTTGATTTGCCCGATATCCCTTCTTATCCAAATGGTTAAATCGGGGATCAGGATTCGTGTCCTCTACTTTTTTGGCTACTTCTCCATTGTTCTTGCCATCTTTGTAGCGTCCTTTCTCTGGCTTTCGTTTTCTCAATGGTATTTTTACCAATTAGTTCGCGTCTCTCTAGCGCTAGCATTTTTATGGGTATTACTCCGGATATTACTAGGATGCACTCTGTAGATATTGTCTTGTATCCATTGCACATTCTTACCGCCAGAATCCGCTGCGTGCTGTCAATTAATTTAAGAATATACTTTCTATTTAGGGCCTTATCCCATATAGTTGACGCATATAATATAATTGACTGAGATGCTCCTACTATCATTCTGCCTTTTATTTCACTAACTCCCCTTGCTTAAGGTATTATTCGTGTCAGCGCCGCTGATGTTCGTTTATATTTAGCTGTAACTCGTTCTAAGTATTGTCTAAAGTTCATGTTCTGGTCCATCGTAACGCCTAGATAGTTAAAACTTTTTTTTGGTACAATCTGGACCCCTTCTAATTGGAAACTAATTGGTGTTTTTATTTTTTTCTTTCCTATCAACAGCACTGCCTCAGTCTTTTGAGGTGCCAGCTGCAAGTCATGATCTTTTGTCCACCTACTAATCATCTCCAGTACGTCATTTGTAGTTTCCATCGTTCTGTTTTAGTTCTTTTTACGACCACCGCGCCTAAGTCATCAGCATATGCTACTAGCTCTGTCTGTTCTGAAGTTTTGATTTTTAGAATTCCATCATACAGTATGTTCCAAGGCAACGGTCCCAAGACCGAACCCTGCGGTACTCCCCCAATTTTTTTTATTCCACAAGGTCTTCATCTCTAATATAGCGGTTTGTAAAATAGCTTGCTATTATTGTGCGAATATACTTTAATCTTTTCCGTCTTCTTAGCTCTTCCATTATATACTTCCATGAGGCTGTGTTAAAGGCATTTTTAATGTCTATAGTTCTATAGTTCTATAGTTCTATAGTTCTATAGTTCTATAGTTCTATAGTTCTATTCCAGGAGTTTTCCCATTGTATCCAATAGGCATAGTGGGCGATAGGAACTCGGATCATCTTTGATCTTTCCAGGTTTCTGAATTAGCACTAACCGGCCTTTCTTCCATGCATCAGGGAAGACGCCTTCTTCGAGGATGTCATTTAGTATCTATGCTATCTCTAGAGGGAATTCAACGGTTATCATTTTGACTATTTCTGAGGGTATCCCGTCTGGGACAGGAGCTTTGTTGTTCTTAAGCTTACGAGTTCCGATTTTTACTTCTTCTTCTATCTTATTAATATGTTCCTCTTCTCTTTGTTCTGGAGGCCATATCATATTCCCTTGCTTTGGAAGTAGAGCAAGTATTGCCCCTTTTCTGATTTCCTCTGGAATGTTATGCTGCTTGAAATTTATTTTTCCTATCACTATTTTGTATGCTTTTCCCCATACATCATCGTCTACATTTTCACAGAGTTCTTCCCAAGCCTTTCGTTTATTTCCAATAATGTTAGTCTTAAGTATCTTTCTGGCCTCTTTTAGTTCGTTTTTTTTACGTTTATATCTGTGATATATGTTTTTTGTTTCCTTCCTCTCATTATTTGCCTCCTTATTTTGTTACATGTCATCCTTTGTTGGGCGTTTTCTTCTGACCACCAGTACATCTTCTGTTTATGTGAGCTCTGATTTTTCTTTGGCATCGATGCGTCGCATGCTTCCTTTAGTATACTGATAAGTTCATTGGGGCTTGTTTTTTGTTCTTTTTCCAGCTTCTGCTGTATCGTTTCTTTGAAAGAGTCTTTATTTATCTTTCTGATATTCCAGCCTTTTTTATTATGTTCTTTTTTTCTGGTTTCGATTTCCCCAGTTCGTATTTTATGTACTGGTGGAGGCTTAAGGATTCCTCATTTAATACTTCCCATTTGTTTATTTCAGTTGCGCTGTTTTCTGTGCTTAGAGTTTTGTCTATTATTGATTCTTGTTCGTTTCTTATAAAAGTTGGTTTATTTCCTCTATTTTGTACGACTATTTTGTTTTTGGCCATCCACTCATTTAACTTTCTTCCCCGTGTATCTTCTTTTTTAGAGTGCCATACGCAATATTCTCATTTAAAATATTTTGTTTTCTTTACCCATTAGGCCTGCCCACTAAAACATATTTGGGGCTCATTTCCTTTTAAGTGTGTCTATGTAAAAATTAATCCTGTGTAATAATTATAATAGTTGCCTCATTTTTTTTTTCATGCAAATTATTTGGTCTCTTTGTCACTTACGTATCCACGTATTTGGGCCATTTAATAATTTATTTGTCGTTTAAGAGTAACAGAAAAATTAAAAAAATATATGTGGTTACACAGTTAACAGGCATGGAAATCTAACAAAAGTAGTACTCGTACCATGGAGTACGAAATAAGTGGCGCATCCGAATTCTGCCACAAATTAAAATTTTACCTGAATTTTAACAACTTAGGGATTAGTAGTAAATAGTCCGAACTCTGACATGACTATTAAGGGACATTAAGTTTTATCCGTATCAGCGATTAAGGATTTAAAAATTTTTTTATACACCGAGGAAAATTTTTAACTATGGTAGCAAAAAAAAATATTAACCCTTAAAAAAACTCTATTAAAATAGGCGACAGCCAAAGTACTTTGCTACTTTTAATAAATTCACTTTTTTGGAATTACTTTTTAGTCCCTAAAAACTTACTTTTTAGTTTTTATTAATTTTATTGGTTAGAAAGTAAAATTTTACTCAGTTAAAAGTAGTTTTTTATGGTTAAAAAGTAGGTTTTTAGTGGTTAAACAGTATTTTTCTTGCACTTAAAAAGTATTTTGTTACTTTGAACAGACAGTTTTAATTGTAAAAGAATTATTTTTATCTCTTAAAAATAGATTTTACTGGTTAAAAATTAGGTTTTTAGTGGTTAGAAAATGGTTTTTAATAATTAAAAGTAGTTTTTATTGGTTAAAAATTAGGTACTGATTAAGAAATTACTTTCTATGCAATAAAAAAATATTTTTTTACCTTTAAAAGGTAGTTTTAATTGATAAAAAAATTAATTTTTTTTTTAAATTGTTTTTAGTGGTTAAAAAGTAGTGTGTAGTGGTTTAAAAGTAACCTTTTACCTTTAAAAAGTAGATTTTAATGATTATACAGTTAATTTTTACCTTTAAAAAGTATTTGTTGATGGTTAAAATTAAATTTTGCTATTTAGGGATGATTTCTTCAGCTCTTAGGCCGTTTTTTCTATAAAAAATAAAGTTCAGTTAACGTCGAAATACAAGAATGTTTTGCATGTAATAAATGTCAAATTTCCAGATTTACCGAGTATAACTGACTTTATATTTGTTTATAATGAAACCAGTTCTGTAAAAATAGAAACTATAGATAATTATTAGAGCAAAATTTACCTATATAATTTACATAAATTTTTATTTAACCTATGGTGGAAATACAGATCAACATAGGAAAGGAAGGGTTTAAAAATAAAACAGACGATTATTTTGTAATAAATATATTAGTTATATTGCTAAATATTTCATAAGTGTATTTGAATTTTAAAAATTCAGTAGGTTAGGTAATATAAAATTGTTATTTGACAATTTAAACTTATTTGTCTTTAGACGTATAATAACGTAAGGCATATGTATCAAGAAATTTTAAATGAGCAGTAAGTAGCTTTAAATTAATCCGGTATTTATCCTTTGTGAAAAATCCTAAAAGACATTTTATTCTAAATATATTGTTTTCTGTTTATTATAATATAGAATAGAATAAGAAAATCCATGTTATTAGGATTATTAACTAAAGTAGGTAGGAACATTAAAACATAACATTCTTCTATCTACCAGGTAGGCCATTCTAAACGATCCTTTCTTAATATCTAGAAAAAAATTCTATTTTATTAATACTATCTCAGAAATGCAAATTTCGAATTTTAATAAACTTGATCACTAGTCGTGGATCCTAGAAACCCCCTCCCCTAGCTCAGTAAGTTAAGAATTTAGATAAAAATTAATGTCAGGTATTTTTGTGAAATGTTTAAATTTTGGTCCTTAAGGTCTGTAAAAGCTAAGGTTATACTATTAAATGCAACAAAAAATGAATCAGTCTCCCGAATCCTTTATAAAACTGTCAAAATTCATTAAAAAAACTTATTTTTTAGTCCCTAAACATGTACTTTTTAGATATTATTAATTTTATTAGTTAGAAAGTAAAATTTTACTTACTAAAAAGTAGTTTTTTATGGTTAAAACGTAGGTTTTTAGTGGTTAAACAGTGTATTTTTCTTGCAGTTAAAAAGTATTTTGTTACCTTGAACAGGCAGTTTAAATTGTTGCAAAAAATGACTCAGTCTCCCGAATCCTTTGTAAAACTATCAAAATTCATTAAAAAAAACCTGAGCCGGAACATTTAAAACAGAAAAAATTTAGGGCATGCTCATTATCAATTTCCAAACAAAATTAAATAAATAAGGTATACCTAAAAAGATACGTTATTTCATGTATACCTAAACGCTCTACAGATGTACATGTTTAATTTGCCAAAAAGTGGTACAAAAAAAATAATTACAAAACATTTTTGTTTTCTATTGCTTAATTTAATAAAAATATCAAAAAACACTGCCATACATGTGTTTTAATCTAAAACATTTAACTCTCAGTACTCAAAATAGCCTGCAAGTTCCATCAAAATAGAGAAAGGAATTTCTAATATCTTAATGAAAAAACTGCAAGATTTTTTGCTTTATCTACGGTTTTTTCCTTAATTAACGTTAAAGTGAGGGGTTAATATATTTGAAACCGATAAATTAGTAGATATAAAATACTTTTATATTATACGTTATGTACTTACCCTTAAAATTTTCAACAAAATCTTGAAGTCCCCAGTTAGTCAGCTTCTCTGTGTAATCCATTGGAAAACGAACACAACTTAGGCACAATTATTGCAAAAATGGCGTCAGACCTACGATTTGCCAACGTAACGTGGATGATTTTTGCTGGCGGCTAGGGTAATTATAATTAAAATCACACATCAATCACTGGCTTGTTCTTGTCTGTGCCTGTCGATATACCGGGAACGGACTGAACGGAGTACGATGAACACACGAAAATTTTCTCGAGCACAGACGAAAAAGCTCTCGATCGAAACCGATCGTTATTTTCTAAAGATATTTTCTATTGGACTTAAAAAGCGAATTGTTATGATGGAAAAAATACGTATTAATATTTTGAGTTTCTACTAGAGAAAATAAATGTTTAGTTATTAAAAACTATTTTTAAGAGCAAAAATTATTTTTGCTGGTTCTATAGACTAAAAAAAATATTTGCAGAGGTAACAATTTTTTTTTGTATGGCGACAAAACTACTTTAAAAAAGCATTTTATTTAGTTGTATGAGTGTATTTTTTTAATCGTAGCTGAAAATATATTTGTGGTAGCAAGAAATTTCTCAACAAAAAACTTTTTAAATATAATTCTCTGAGTGTACCCATAGACCTTTCAGAAGAGGCACAAAATAAGTAATTATTATTATATTTTCTCAAAAACAAAATTGATGGAATTCTTGGAATATTTTGACGAATGCTTGGTTTTATTGTTTAGGAAAATATTAAGAAGGGGAAATAGGTTACTTGTTTCTTAATAGGTTTTATGAAACAATTTATTATCTACCTTAGTTGAATTAAAATAAATAACAGTGCGTCTACCATGTTTAGTGAAAGAGAAAATAAATTAATTGTGTTAAATAATTTTTAGTTTTCCAAAGCTAATACTAGCAAATGTGGAAAGATTCGACGGAAATGCTATAACGCTAAATGTACAGCTAGAGTGTTCTCCCACGTTTCCAATGAAGACATAATAATAGAGGTCAAAGCAGAACACAGTCATGGTGTTGCAATGAATTTTGCAAGAAATACAGTGAGCAATAGTGTTAAAAGAAAAGCAACTTGTGATACAGCTTAGAAACCAGCAAAATTAATAATTCGAGAGTTGCAATCAAATAATTTTGCGGAGAACATAAACTCAGAAGATATCAAGCAAATAAGAAAAAATATGCATGCGGCAAGAAGAAAAATCTTGCCAATATTACCTAAAAACCAAGAAGAGGTGTTCAATACTGTTCTCGAGTTACATCTGAATACAAATCGCGGGGAAGAATTTCTAATGGTGGCAGATAAGGTAAACAAATAATTGTGTTTTCCTGTTTTTCAAATTTAACATTTTTGTATCAGTCAGAGTGTATTTTGATGGACGGAACATTCAAATTTTGTACAAATTTCTTTTACCAAATGTTTACGATTCATAGTATTAAAAAGGGTTATTATGTACCGGTTGTTTTCTGTTTATTGCCTGATAAATCAAGTGAAACATATTACAATGTATTCCTCCTTTTTAGTAATAAGTGTAGAGCTTTTGGTTTGAATTTTAAACCAATAGAGATTGTGGAAGATTTTGAAATCAGCATTCACAACGCAATATATAAATATTTTGGGAGATATCTTATTCTTTTGGTTTGCAAATTTTATCTCTGCCAAGCATGGTTTCGGAAAATACAAGAATATAATTTAGTTCCGGAATATAAAGAGGAAAATTCTGTGATTGGTAGATATTTAAAACTTCATTTTGGTATAATGTACCTCAGTTCTGAGGAAGTTAAAGATTTTTTTTAACGAAGAATTGCACTATTTGCTAGCAAATGATAAAGGAGTAATTAAATTCCGCAATTATTTAAAACAAACATATGTCAACAATTTATCAATATTCCAACCAAATATTTGGGCAAATAGTGCAGATTTTTTTAAGAGGATTACTAACGCATGTGAAAGTTTTAATAGCTCCTTTTATAAAGCACACCCCAATATAATGCATTTTACACGTATATTGTTAGATTTTCAAGTAGAGACTTATTCATAAATGCGGTCAGCTAACAATAATTAGAAAAAAAACTAAAAAAAAATTCCAAACGAAAGTCAACACAGTACAAGAAAATATTGAAAAATATAAAAATAAATCTATTTCGCGGTTTATGTTTGTTAAAATAATGTCATTTAAAAATCTTCCCAATGTCTAATTTTATTTTACCTGTAAAGCTTTTATTATATTTGTAATTTTCAATTAACTGTGTATTGCAATTTTGTATTCTTGTGGTTTTTTATACTAATTTTATACTGTTTTTTTTTTTTAATAAATTTTAATATTTTCAGAATGAGTTGTTTTTTCATATTTTTATTCAGGTACGTAAGTACTACAAATAGTAAAAAATATCAGCAATGTCTTGGATATCTACATTGATAATATCTTAATCGGATCGGAGAGACCCTATAATGATTTGGTAACCTAATCTCTAAAACTGTAATCCGTGGCAGAGTTCGGATATCAATTTTTCTTTACCTGAAGTTTGTGGCAGAATTCGGAAACCCCGGAAATAAGCTCCATAAGAAATGCATTGCATTTTAAATACACTGATATTTAAAGCACTAAAGTTAAACCTAAAATTTTGTTGTCAGTCTGAAAAAATTATCAAATAAAATCAAAATCTTGTAACAGTTTTAATCATCTGAGAATCCCAAGTGGGAGGTACAGTGGTTTCTATGGCGCAGCAACTGACATCTTGCAGAGAAAACAAATCGCTCTGCCAGGTTCTTTGGGAGTAGAGGTCGATAGTAGAGGCCATCGCTATCGATAGTTATTGATAGTTATCGATAGTTTTCGATAGTCATATATATTTTTTTTTAATTTTATGTTACGTAGGAGGAAAATTAAAATTATTTATGAAATTAATATTTTAACTTATATTTCAATTAGTTAAAAAAAAAGTTACATTATTTTATAGGCAAGGGGAGTACAGGTTTAGGTTTTTATGTAAAAATGTAATTTTATTCACATTTTTTTGGGTAACGATTAGACCAGTCGAACTAAATGTCCTTTCACTTTCAACGATGGTTCCTGGGACACATAAATATTTTAAGGCACATTTGTCCAAAATGTTAAACTCATTACCCATAAGCTTAAACAAATAATTATTTTAATTATACATTTCAAATATTATTTAAATATTTGTAACATACCTTCAAAAACTGCAGGGGATCAGTGCTTTGTTCTGTGTTTGTCCTCTCAAAATACTGCCGTTTGGTAATTATTACATCTGCCAAAGTAGTGTTACTCTTTTCCTTAATTCTTTGTTAAATAAAAGAAAATAGTGATGTGCTTTCACTGGTTACATCTGTACCAATTTTAATTTCTTTATCAATTTCTACTTCTTTTTGTTCCTTATTTTTGTTTATAAAAAAGGATATTTCATTGTCAAGTAATTTTAAAGCCGAGTCTGTATTTTCTACATTTCTGAAGCCTTCTGTTTTAAAACGTGGATCTAAAATTGTGCTAATTTTTAAAATAAGACGTGTTTTATAAGGAAACAATCTTTGTTTGACAGACTGCATTAAGTTTAGACGAAAGATTTTTCCCTCTTCTGTTGCCAATTTGTTTTGTAGTGTGTAAAGATAATTATAAATACCAAAGGACAGAGACATAATTAGCATACAACTTACAATTACAATCTAAATTTATGTATATATATTTTTAAAATACCTGAAATTTTTTTAGTTGCATCTTTAAAATAGGTGAGAACTTTTTCTATGTCACCTAATAAAAAATGTTACTATGCTCTTAACTTTTTTGACTGTGTTTTCTATTTATTGTAGGTTGTCCTGAACTATCAAGTTAATGGTGTGAGCAAAACAAGGTAAGTGCCTTTTTTGTAAAAGTTCGCAGGTCTTGATCATGTTAGGGGCATTGTTGGTAACAATACAGACTACTTTGTCACTAATGCATCATTCCCCATTTTTTTTTTTTTAATCTCCGCAATATTTTCTGGAGTGTGATTAACTCCATTTAACAGGGATTTTGTTGAAAGAACAACAAATGTCAATTTAAAATCAATTATATAATGGGCAGTAACTGTCAAATATGATTCTGTGGCCACAGAAGTCCAAGAATCACAGGTTATCGCTACATAATCTGTTTTGTCAATACTTTCTTTTAATTTTGCATAGACGTCAAGGTAAGTATTTTTAAGCATTTTGTTAGCTAAGGTATATGTACTTGGTAAAGAGTACCTGGGATCCAATAAGGCAACACATTTTTTAAACCCTTCATCCTCGATAATTGAAAACGGCTGGTAATCTACACAAATCATTTCAACTAGGGCTTTGTCCAGCTGTTTTTTGTATTGAAATGATTTATCATACAACAGACTTTTCTTAAAAAATGGGCTAACCGACCTAATACTAGATCTTGCACTACTGCTGCTTTTTGAACTGGCTTCGCTTATATCTTTATCCTGTGTTGCTGGGTGATGTCTTCTTAAATGATCTGCTAAAATGGATGTGTTACTTCTTGTTTTGTATTCTTTACCACATATATTGCAACGTTTATCGCTAGATTGTTTAAAATATCTCCAGACCGCTGAAAACCTTTTGTGGGTAAAACTTTTTTTTTAATTTTATCATGATTTTATTTAAAGTCAATTAATCCCTCAGAATTATAAGCATCATTCTCATTCCTATTTATTACAGGTGATCGCGAACTAGATTTTCTTGAAGTTACAAAATTTACAAAAACAATTTAAATTAAAAACAATAATATAATTTTACAACCGATAAATACTTACCTACGATAGACCTTGTAACAAATTTATCCATTTTTTGCACTTGAATTTATTTCAATAATTATTATTATTAATTCTTACGTATTATTTTTTGGTAAACTATAGGCTGGATATCTGCAAAATGGCAGACCGATAAAGAATAGAATAATAAACATGTGATGATGTACCATGGAGGAAGGATAATTAAGAGTTGCAGATTCCACACAGAAATTTGGCAACATGTTTGCCATCAGCGACATATGGGATAGTTTTGTGCAACTAATACTCAGTCGGTAATATAGAAAGCTGTAATGCTATTTTAGTTTGAAAATTGGCGGGCTTTTGAATTTACTTCGACAAAATATAAAAATTTTACATTTTCACATGTTAATAAAAATGTAAAATTTTAGAGGTGTAAAATAAGTAATACAAAATTGTATTAACTAAATATTATTTGTAGAATCTTTATTAGTTACAACAATAAACATAATATATATTTTCTGAATTAACAACTATTTTAAATAACACAAAACAATCAAAATTTATCTATCTTTAATCGTGCGAAATAAAACAAGTGTTCCATCCATAAATCCTGAAACAAAAAAAAATAAAAACAATCGTTGAAAGCGAAAAACTTCAACACATAATTTTGATTGTATATGTGACTCATTACTTTTGCGTTTGCAGCGATTAGACTAATTTTTAATTTAATACTTCTAATTTCTATTATAAAGGTCTAATTAAGATTTTCTTGCTTTATGTTATGAAAATACTTTAGATTTATCAAGATTAAAAAGCTTTATTAATAAATTTAATTAAATTCTTATATCTAGAATAATTATTATCAAAATAAATATCACAATTAAGGCTTTGTTAAGGATTTTAATATTTGGAGATAATACAATTACGAATACGAATAATAATCCTTTTCTTCAGTTGACAATAAAATAAAAAATGTTTGTTCCAAAACAGTGTAAATGGGCCAGAACAATTTACAATTACAATCAAATATATGCAGTTATAAAACATACATGTTAAAGTATCAAAATAAGTTTACTTACAGTAAATTATTCCTAAATGTATGCCTATGAAGACTAGAGATAAGGAGACGAATCGGCATACTCAAAAAACGGTCCCAAAAAACGCATGCTAATTGAGCTTCTATAATTAACCGCATGGGCGCTGGTACTGCATACGTTGTTCAAAATACATGGCTTCTTATGGGAATTATACATAATTTTGTCAAAATAATAAAAATAAACTTGTTTACAGCTAAATAAAGCACAAAACATACTGTTGTATTTATTTATAAATAAGACTTGCATGTCATGTTTGATAAATTATTTAATTTTATCTATATAAAATACAAATTAGGTATGTCTGACCAAATTTAAACCTAGTCTAAAGCTTTAGTACATATCCTAACTGCTATAAAGCTTGTTATGGAACAAGATCAATATTCTGATTGTGAAAGCATGACATTTCAAAAGAAAGTATAGTTATTCGTGTTATTTCTGAACACGAATTATATGTTGACTGTTTACTTATTCTGCTGATTCAATAAAAATATTGATGATATTTATTTTTAGCGGATTATAACTTTATAATAATTACAGGTATTCTGTTGGTTTCTTGGAATTAGTGCTGGCTCAATTTCTATAAATACCAGTATCTAGGGTAGTTTTGAAATTAGTAACTTTACTGTCATGAGATGTAATTTGGATTTCGTTTTGCCTTCTTATAAATATTAAGGTGTTCTCGGAAAAGAGGTTTCTAAAGTCGGTCTTGAAAAAATTATCTAGCTTACAATTATTTTTTTTGCGTTTTATTTAATTCGGAGCCGCGCGTAGTTATCACGGACATGACTTGTATTTTAACCATGACCTACCATAAAAATATTTTTTATAAATTATTCTTTGTAGAGTTTGAGATTATCAGTAGGATCAAGTAAAAGCAAATAATTAGAGAATTATAACAAAAGTGGTTAGAAAAATATCTATTGATATGAAAAATAAAATTAAGTGGTTTGACCCTAAAAATTTACGATGCAAAATTAGAACCAAGTTAAAATAAAAATTGAAAAGCAAATAAAATCAAAAATCTAAAAAAAAAATTCGAATTTTTAGATTTTTATTCTTTAGTGCTCTGCTTACTGATGGTTCTCCTTTGTTCTCCTTTCGTTGTTTTTCTATAATCTTTTATGCTACTCTTATTTTCCCTGTGGTCAATTCCGCCTAACTTTTCTCCTCAATTCAAATAAAACTTTTCTTTACCTTTCTTTTATATTCACCTTCTTGTCAACTTTTTAAATTATGCTCGTTCTTCATTTGTTAATACTCTGTACCTTTTATTTTTTCTTCATTTATTTTATCTCTAAGATATACAAATCTTAATTTCTTAACTTCAATATACAATTATCTAAAAAAACCAATATACCTAAACCCAATTTTAAAATTCTATTATAAAAACTTCTGACAATTCTAAAAATTTTTATCTTTTTCAATTGCTAAATCTTGTAACAAATTTCCTGACAATAAAAAAAAATCGACATATAGATTATTTACTTAAAAAGAGTTAATAAATGTTGATTTCTAATGTTCCTTATCAAATCCCCCAAAATCATTGCTCTTTCAGAATATTCAAAATACTGAGAACAATGAATCTAGTTTCTAAATTTTAAATTTAAAAACAAAATGAATTCCTATTTATATTTTTGTCCTTCAGTTGTTATGTTGAGAATGGGGTGTTAATATACTGTGACCTAAAAGATCTATTGTGCTTCCTTCTGTCGCCACTGCACTAAAGAAATGTCTCAATGCCCATAGCGACCCTTTCAATCCTATTTTCTCAAGGAAATGTAGGATTTGAAGTGGCTTCAAGTTAGGTAAATCTCCCTCTTCTATTTGATATCTTCCTAGATATAGTGCCCTTGGATTCTGGAGTGCTATACATTCAGTTAGGATGTGAATGGAGGTTTCGTCCTCCTCCTCACAGAATCGGCACTCACTATCCTCTACTATTCTCACTTTATTTAGGTGTCCTTTTAGTCGGCAATGCCCGGTAAGGATCCCTGTTACAATACGTAGCCTGCTCTTGCTCAGGCAGATGTAGGCTTTTGATCTTTTCTGGTTATATTTACCCAGAAATATCTTGGCCTGTCTCAGCCCTAAGAGATTGTTCCAATTATCGGTTCTTCTACTGCCCAATTCTTTTTTAATCTCTCCTAATATTATGTTACTGCTGATACCGCAGAACGGCGCAGGTCCTACAAAGGGTGTTTGAGCCCCTTTCCTTGCAAGACTATCTGCAATCTCGTTACCCTGTACTCTGTTATGTCCCGGGACCCAACTCTATTTTTCTCGCCTAGCTCATTCAATTGTTCTAGGCATCTCCAGACCATTCTTGAGCTGATTACGTAAGATCTCAGCGCTTTGATGGCTGTTTGACTATCGGACATGATGATAATCTCTTGTCTATGATAGTTTTTCTCGATGGTAAACTGGATACACTTCTCTATGGCGTGTATTTCCGCCTGGAAGATGCTTGGGTATTTTTCCAAGCGTTCGGAGTGCTTGGTTCTCGGCCCATACACTCCTATTCCAGTTCCTTCTATGTTTTTGGAACCGTCCGTATACCACTAAATAGCACGTCTTTCGGTTGCAGGCGCGATGGAATCTTGGCTCTATTCTTTCTTGTAGCCCAGCTCTGTGGGTTTGAAGTTTTTCACAAAACTGTACTTCTTTTGCATTTCAGTTGTTGATTTTAATTATTTTATTATTCATTCATAATAAATTATAACTATTTGATTTAATGAAAATAACCCCTTTACATCTTTCATTAAATTTACCCCAACTTTGACAATTTTTTCTTTATAATATGTTTTCTTTGATTTTCCCTTGTTGAAGCATTTGACACTACATTTAACTTTTCTAACAAATATTTTATCTTAAAATCGTATTCTTGTGAAATTAATCCCCTATGTATTCTAATATTGCCAAACCTGTTTTTGTTTATCTTGTTTCTTGCTTTTATTCTGAATGTTTCCATTTATGTTTATTTTATTCTTCTTGTCTTGCATTTTGTTTTTAATTTGCTTTATTTTCTTTCTCGATTTCTCTTTTAATTCTTCATTTTTTATTTTGCTTATTTCTTTTTCTGGATTTTTTCTGTATTTCCTCACTAATGTGTTTTTCTTCAATTTCTATTTTAATGTTTTCTAATGTTATCTTTATATGTTTTTCTTGTATATTTACTTCCTTATTTATTTTTGTACTTTTCTTTTCCTTTCCTTTATTTTCTTAGAATTTTAGTTTGCCTTCTTTCGTTTTCATTGTTTCTTCACTATTTATTTTTCCAATTTCTTTTCTACTTTCTTTATTTCGCTTTTTATATCATGTTTTATGTTTTTTTCCATTCTTACTGTTTTCTTTATAATTTATTTTTTATTTTCTAATCTTTCTTGATTTGTCTATTCTTTATCTTGTTGTTTATCTTTCTTCATTTCTTCCTTAACTTGTTATCTACCTTTATCCATTTTATTTTCCATTCTCTCCAGTTGGTTCATCATCATTATTGCATCTATATTTTTCTTCAATTATTGTTTTGCTTCTCCTGTTCATTTTTTTCATTAACGTTATTATTTACATTTTGCTTATATCCATATTCCATTTTCAACCTCTTTCACTTCTTTAGATTGTTTCTCCTCCAATCTAACCTTATTTCCCCCTTTTTAATTCATTTGTTTTTATTACTTTCTAACCCTTTTATAATTGTATACTTAAAACTTGCACTCACTACTTTTATCTACTACCAAACTCCAAATTTATATATCAAAATCAACAATTAAATAGAAAAAACTATAAAAGTCTTATTCAAATAGAAATTTTAAATTTTCCAATATATTTATTAAATTCGTATCTAAAAATCCAAAAAAATCCTCACGTTGGCTCGATATGGAAACGCCCAGTATCCGAAAATTAAAATTTTGCCCGATACTTTTTGAAAGGGGTGTTTCGATTTAAAAAATTCACAATACATAATTAAAACAAAATTAATAAAAAAAATAAATCCAAAAAAAAATTCTGATTTATAAATTTTTATTCTCTGATGACCTGCTTACTGATGGTTATTCTCTGTTCTCTATTCGTAGTTATCCTATAATCTCTCCCATTACTCTTATTTTCCCTATGATCAATTCTGCCTTCTGCTATCTGCTACACTTTTCTCTTAAATTCAAATAAAAATTTACTTTACCTTTCTTTTATATTTAACTCTATGTCGACTTTTAAAATTATCCTCGTTTTTCACTTAATAATCTTTTATGAATTTATATAAAATTTTCTGTATCTCTCATTTATTCTTCTTTTATTTCATCTCTATCATATACAAATCTTAATTTCCTAACTTTAATATACATCCAACTAAAAAACAAACATAAAACCAATCTCAAAATTCTAACATAACCTAATTTTTCATCTCTGGCATTTCCCAAATCTTGTGATAAATCGAAAAAATCGACATCCTCAATATTTACTTAAATTTTGATTTTTAGCAACTTCACCACCCTAGGATAGTAAATAAATTTTGATGACCTCACATATACAGTATCACTATACAGATACGAAAATATAAATGCTCGCCCTCTATTTTTCAGTGAAGACTGCTAAGCTACGCACAGATTTGGGTTATATAATCTGCGTTTAAATTTTCCTTTCTATGATATGTAATTAACCCGGCATCCGTCAGGTGTGTTATAAATTCCTATAATCGAGTGCTCTATCTCAGTATGTGTATTATTAAGTGAACTACGTTATTGTTAAGTAGATTTTGCTTTTTTTTAAACTCCTACAAAGCAAGATTCAGCGACTTTTGTTTTTACTTACAATTTTATTGTTTCACCCAATTTGCAAAGCTTCTAGGCTCAACAATACAGTTCGTCCTCTACTCCTGGTAACATTATATACCATTAATTAATTAATGCCCTAAATAATGTATACCTGTCATTAAGTTTGCATCTGTATTTGCTTTACAGTGTGGCATAGAGCCCATTAGTAAGTAGCTCTAGGCTTATTGCATTTATATCCATTGCAATTCTCTGAGGACTGCCTGACTGTCTGTCTCTCGTGACGCAGTTTCTCTAAGAGAATCATTTAAGGTAATGTGTTCGCGGAAATGTATTACTGTTACTGCATTCTGGAACAGTGTTACCAATAGTAAAACAAGATTTAAAATATCGGTCTAAATTTGCCTGGTAAGTTTCTGCTTCAATCGTATGGAATCCGTCTGTTTTTTTTTTTCAAGACTGGGTCATTTTCAGTAATCATTGATATATTATCTGTTTGAAAATTAATTGAAGTATTTTTTGTTGTCAAAATTAATTATTAAATATTTATGGGTATTTAATATGAAGACTAGAGAGAAGAAGGCGAATCGGCAATGGTAAATTTTAAATTTCTGTCCTTCTTTTTATAAAGTTCGCCAAATTGACCATAGTTGGCAGGTCGAACGTCAGTGCTGCTAATTTTCTATGTAAGTCAATGTAAATTAAAGTATTTTTTTACTGGTGAACAAATCAAAATAATGTGAAAAAAAGTACCATACTACAAATAAAATATGAGTGACAAAAACATCAAAGAAAGATTTACTTCGATCTAGATTGTAAAACGGGATACAAATCAGATGTGAAACCTATAAAAAGACAAGGAGAAAACAATTCAATGTTTTTCTAAAGCTTCTAATGTAAGTGAAATAATGTATTTATTTCTATATATAATATTTATTGTAAACTAGTCACAACATGTATCTAACGGAGTTTAGTTTATTTTATTACAAGTTTCTATAATATAAACTTTTACAGCCATAGATCCTGACTTACAAACAACCATAATAATTATACATTAAATAGAACTTGCTAGAGATGAAAATTTGTTTTTTATAGAGTTTTAATGTTAGATAAAGATATTGCTACTGTTATTTTTTTGTTGAACTGATAGAATGTAAAGTTTGCTTCAGTACCAGTTCCCAGAATTTCAAGTCCCAATTTCTCGTTCTTAAGGCCAATTGAACAGACCTAAATATAATTCCATTGTATCTTTCTGTGTGCCCGTTGCCTTTTGGATTATAAGTTTTTGTAAAGCTCGTAGCCACGCCTCTCTCCCTTAAAAATTGTTAAACTTCGCTTGATAAGGAAGAGGCCCCTCGGTCGGAGTGGACATAGCTGGGTAAACCGAAAACAGAAAAAAGATCAACCAAACAGTTGATGACTGTTTTTGACCTTAAATCTGGGCAAGGGTATGCAAAGATAAATCTTGAAAATTCATCTATTATAGTCAATAGATAACGATTGTTTGTGCTCGTCGGTATAGGACCTTTAATATCTATTGATAATCTTTCGAAAGGAGATGTTGTTTTTATAAGGATTTCTGAAGTAGTAGCAAATGGTTTGAGTTCTTGACACACTCAACAAGATAAGGTAATTTTCCTAATATCGTCTATAGAGTACGGCATATTTTAAGAACGCACCCAGTGAGCAAGGTGCGTGACATCAGGATGACAGAGTATTTAATGAAGCTGGACCAGATTTTCAGTTCCACCGGTGACCATAGAGTGCATCTGACACATTATTCTCAGCCCCAGGGCGGTAAATTATGTCAAAATGGAAGCATGACAGTTCTAAACGCCACCTCATGATTTTCTTATTTTTGATTTTAGATGCATGTCTCTGATTCAACATGAAGCTTACGGACTTTTGATCGGTTATCAGTTTAAAGGTCTTGGCAATCAGAAAATGCCTCCATCTACGTAGAGACTCAACTATCGCGTATGCTACCTTTTCTCTAATGGTGTTCAGAATGAGTAAGACCTACCTGGTTCACTCTTCTGTATTAAAAATGGAGAAGTTCTCAAAATGACTTTATTTAAAAATAATTCTGACAAACTCAAAAATTATATCGTCAATCAATAATAAATTATGTTTTACATAGCAACTATATATACTATATCTAAAACAAATATACAAAAACACTAACTAGTACTCTCATTTTCAACATCCTCCCACCTTGAGGCTTTTAAGAAATAGACTCAACCTTAAAATTGAAACCTTTCAGGAGCTTTTAGGGGTCTTCCATAACGACTAAATCTAGGTTTAGAATCTTCAATATTCTCTTGTTTTGATTCTTCATCGTTTACGTCTAGTTTATTAGCGCCAGCTTTTCTCTGCTCTAATTCTTTTCTAAAATCATCTCTTTCTACTTCAGAATGAACTTCTAAAGAATATAACCTTTTAATGGGTCTGGTCACAAATCCTGTAGATGTTCTTAGCCGTGCAACTCTAATATTTCCATCATTTCCTCGAAAAAGTTCAGTAACCACTGCTAAAGGCCATTCAATTCGCCTAATACCTTCATTACTGATTAGAACAACATCACCAATATTAATTTCCTTGGGGCAACACCTTTTGTTTCTGAGAATCAACTGACCCAGATATTCTCTACGGAATCTCGTTTTAAAATCAGTTTTCAATTTAACTCGATATTTTAGATGCCTATTTAAACTCTGTTGATCCACTTTATCAATATCAGGAACACCTATTTCTTTTATTTCTTGCAAGAACATCAGTGGAGTTAATGGTACCAGATCTTCAGCATCATCAGAAACGTAAGTAAGGGGCCTAGAGTTCATGACAGCCTCACATTCATACAACGTCGTGCAAAGCTCATCAAACGACAACGAAGTAGTACCCAGAGTTTTACGTAAAAGTTGCTTTAACAATCGAATTAATCGCTCCCACCAACCACCCCACCAGGCTGCAGTTGGTGGTGAAAATTTCCAACAAATTCGTTGTGCAGTACTATACTCCACAATTTTATCAAAATTAATACGTTTAAACGCATTTTCTGACCCGACAAAATTCGTCCCATTATCACTATAGACAATACTAGGTCTACCTCTTCTACTAATAAATTTTCTGAAGGCCTGAAGGAAACTATCTGTAGATAAAGAACAGACCAATTCAAGATGCACAGCTCTATATACCGCGCAAGTAAAAATAACTACCCAAACCTTTTCCATACTCTTAATAAATAAGGGACCAGCCAAATCAACACCAATTATTTCAAAAACAGCTATATCCTTCACGCGATTTTCAGGCAAAGACACAGGAACAGTTTCAAAAGATTTAGAATCGTACCTTCGACATCGTGTACATTTTGAAACTACACTTTTAATTGTCCTTCTACCCTTCAGTATCCAAAATTTTTCTCGCATCTGACTTAACAAAGCTTGCACGCCAATATGACAGTGATCAACATGACATTTATAAATTAACCTCAAAATCACAGGATGACGAGAAGGAAGAATTACTGGGTGTCTGAAATCAAATAAATCATCCCGCTCAGAAATTTTTGTCTTAATACGAAGTATTCCGTCCTTGTCTTTAAAAGGAACTAAAGAAGAAAAACTTTTATCATCAATACCTGTAAACGATTCTTGTTGGACTAACTTTAAAATCACCTTTTCGGAATTTTCTATTTCATTTATCGTAAGACATCTCCCTGTAATATGTTCTCTACGACGACAATTATTTAAAAACCTAAGAATCCAACCAATTAAATTTACAATTTTTTGATAATCCGAGAAGTATCTGTAATACCAAGAGAAATCATGTTTAACATTAACATATGATGTAGTAGAACGATTTAATTCTTCCTCTGTTGATTTGTCAGCGGCATAATTTTCACTAGGCCAAAACTGCTTTTCCTGCAGTAACCAAAAAGGACCCTCCCACCATCGAGACTGCAACAAATGTTTCGAAGAACAACCTCTGGAGGGCAAATCGGCAGGATTTAATTGACCAGGAATGAAATACCAATCTTCTTTTTTAGTCAATGACTGAATCTCTTTAACTCTATTCCATACAAACGGCTTCCATTGGTCCTCACGATGAATCCAAGCTAACACTGTACTTGAATCTGACCAACAATAAACCGGAATTTCATCATCAAATGCAGATAATATTGAAGATAAAAGTCTGGCACCAATGGTAGCTGCTAATAACTCCAGTCGTGGAATAGACATCTTATTCCGAATTGGAGCTAGTCTACTCTTAGCTTGAATAAGTTGGATAGAGCAGGAACCCTTATTATCTTCAGTCCTCAAAAAAACTACTGCGGCATAAGAATATTGGCTGGCATCCGTGAAAAGATGAAGACTTTTAGAATCTATTTCTAACGTAGACAACAATGGATGTGAAAGATATCTAGGAATTTTAAAATTAACTAAACAACTAAGATTATGAATCCAATCGACAAATGTATTTTTAATTTCAAGAGGTACTTCGGCGTCCCATCCTATCTTAAGAGACCACATCTTCTGCAGTAATATTTTTATTAACAAAAGAACAGGACATATAAATCCAAGAGGATCATATACTTTGTTCACAACGGATAGAATGGTTCGTTTAGTGATAGTTTGCAAATCAGAAGTCTTGAACCAATAAAATTTCTAAAGTATCCTCAATACGATTCCACTTCAACCCCAAAAGATTGGACACGAACGTGTCAGGTATAACATCATTGAATACAGTGTATTCCCAGAGACGTAAGTCAAATTTTGCTTCATTCATAACCTTGGTTGATTGATCAATAAATTCTCTCAACTCTTCTTCTGAGTCAACACTGCAGACGCAGTTATCCACATAAAAACTTTTACGAAGTTTATCAATAACAGAAAAAGAATACTGAGAGTTACTCTCAAGACAATCTACCAAAACACGATTTAAATGCAACTGCAAGACAGCATTAAGATGGAAAGGGCTACAAGTCACCCCGAAAACAACTCTTACGTGTCGAAAATAAATAAGATTACGATCTTTATCATACCATAAGAAACGCAGAAAGTCTCGATCAGCCTCTAGGATGCCAATTTGAAGAAAGGCCCTTCTTATATCAGCAATTACCTCAATTTTAGAAAGTCGGAATCTTATTAAACAAGAAGGTATCAAATCTAAAAGATTAATTCCTTTTTCTAAGCACTGATTTAAAGAAGGGAAACCTTTTTCTCGTGCAGAAGCATCAAAAACTGGCCTTAGTTTGGTTGTAGTACTATCAAGTTTTACCACATGTCGGTGAGGTAAATAATGGACGGTTTCCTTAATTTCTTCACCTCTGGGTACAAATTCGATGACGCCTTCAGCTAACCATTCCGAGAAAACATTGTTGTACTCATCATAGTATCCATCCTTCTTCAACTTTACCATTAAGTTGTCTAGACGTCGTTTAGTCAAGTAAAAATTACTTGGAATTGGTGGATGGCCTTCTAACCAGGGTAAAGCAACCTCGTATCTTCCATCAGCGACATGAACTGTGTCATGAAAATGTTGCATCACAACCAGTTCTAATTCTTTCTTGGATTTATTATTACCAGGATCGGATATTCCAAGAATATCAAGACTCCATAAATTTGTTATCTGGTCATTTTTACATAAAAGAGACGTTATCATGTTCAAACTTATGCTGGAGGTATTCAAATAGACATTGGAAACTTTTCCAAGAAGAGTCCATCCTAGTTGGGTCTCCATAGCCACCAAACCACTAGGTAAATTGTATTTTTTACCAGTAAAAAGTTTACCAGCAATATCGGCACCTATTAACACATCAATTGGAGCATCTTTGATATCAAATATTTCTATTCCCAAATCTGATAGCTCAGACATCCAGGAACCTTTAGGGATAGAACTGATATTCGTACAAATTATGGGTTGATCTAAAACTTGGAAGTTACATGCATATTTCTTATCTATACTATCTAATCTAATCTTATATACAGTATGAGTGACGACTTCAGACTGACCACCAAAAAGTGCATGTATTAGTGTCTCTTTTCCAAGTGACTGTAGTTTCATTTCAGAAGCAACAAACTTATTGATATATGAACGTTGGGAACCAGTGTCTATGATGCATCTCACCTTTCTTGAATGGGTTCCATTATTCAACTCCACCAAAAGGGTTTGTAAAAATATCTGGTGATACGTATTATTTGACAGGGATTCTACATTTTCTTTTATTATAGAACTACTGACGGCCGCTTCTTCATTTATGGATTGTTTTGGGCACATCAAAGTGGCATGGCTCTGTTTACAATGTAAGCAATGCAATCTGACTCGGCATCTACGAGCTATGTGTCCGTACTTTAAACATAAATGACAGCATCCTGTAGACGACAAAATCTTTTTCTTCTCTATTAAATTAATTTGCTTAGCCTCAGTGCAATCTTCATTCTTATGGTCACCTTTACAAAAAACACATTTTAAATATTTCTGACAGTTAATGAGTTCAGAAGCCGTGGACACAGAAATATGTTGTCTTATTTCAGGTTTCTTACATTTCATATCGAAACAAGATGTAGCTAGGCTAATTTTTTCTTCACCTTCGACCTCTTTCTTCAAGAAATCCATGAGTTTGGTTAATCGCAAATTTGTACATTTGTTACTGCTTGAAGATGAATCAAATTCTGAATTACCCTGGCTTCTTTGCCACACTCTCAGGAGATCTTCGGGAAGACATGACTCAACCAAAGGGAATAACATCGAAGCATATTTATCAGAGGTTACGCCTAAGGTCTCCAAGGACTGAAGCTGGCATTCAAGGCAATCATAAAGAGTGGCAAGATTAGTTTTAGTCTTTAAATTGTTTAGAACTAATTTTAACAATTCACGAACATAAAATTCAATCAATAGTTCTTCATTTCCAAATCTTGTTTTTAAATTATTAATTACTTTGCCATAGTTTTCTGCACTGGGCGGATAGCTTTCAATTAGTTGGCGAGCTCGGGATTTCGGTGTTGTAGCTTGAAGCAGGTATTGAAATTTATCTTCGGCTTCAATACTTGAATCATCGTGAATCCTCTTGAATTGGCTCCAAAATGGAATCCACCCTTTCAAATCTCCACCATATTTTGTAAATTCTATACGTGGGAGCTTCAATTTAGATTTCAAATAATTACTAGAGTGGCTTAAATGACTACCACAAACGCTCTGCGAAGAATTTTTTGCACAAAGTTCTTCAAAGCTAAACTTTAGTTGATTAAAATGGCAATTCAAATCATCAGATTTCTTTATTTCATTTATTAGATCTGATTCAACAGATTCGCCTTTATCTAATAAAAAATCAATCAGCTGCTTACTAAGAAGATTGATATCTTCGACTTTGTTATCCAAAACTTGAATACGACCTTTAATAGCGGTAATATCGGGTTCAGGAAGTTTCAAATCACCAGCTATAACTTCATAAGCTTCAGTAAAGGCCGTTCGTTGAATATTTAAAAGTCGCTGAATTTTCTCCATGTCGAAAAAGGAACTGGTTCGTCCTGTCACGGTCGCCACAATGTTCAGAATGAGTAAGACCTACCTGGTTCACTCTTCTGTATTAAAAATGGAGAAGTTCTCAAAATGACTTTATTTAAAAATAATTCTGACAAACTCAAAAATTATATCGTCAATCAATAATAAATTATGTTTTACATAGCAACTATATATACTATATCTAAAACAAATATACAAAAACACTAACTAGTACTCTCATTTTCAACAAATGGAATGGAATAAAGTCGTTTCGAAAAAAAAAAATGCTACCGGACGTCCATCTTGTGATAAAGACGCTGCTATAGTATGTTTTTACGGTAAATAAAATGTTAGGATAAATTGAGTTAACTGCAGTCCTAGCAATATCTTGTTCCAGATTATTAATGATGCTATAGCGGATTATACACGTGGACATTTTTTGCATAATTTTTTGTGAAAACTTAGCTATATATTTCGCATAGTGAGCAAACATACCAATAGCTCTTTTGAGATTACTTGAGTCTTAAGGTAACGGTATTTCTAGTAAAGGTTTCAAGCAGTCAGGATAGGGTCTGATTGTGCCGTTGGATATGTGATCTTAGTAAATGTATTCCTTTTATACAAAAAAACACTCTTTTCATTATTAAGAGTAAGATTGTATTTATTGGCAACATGAAGTAAGGCAGATAACTTTCTTTTATGATCCTCTTCATCTCTTCCACATATGGTGATGTCATCAAAATATTCTACAACACCTTTGAGACGTTATTTTTGAATAACTGAGCAAATATCACGCTGGAAACAAGCAACAAAGATTCATAAATGATTCGAATGCAGTATAAAGTTTATTGTTCTTAACTATGGGGATTTGATGATATACACTTTTAAGGTCTATCTTCCTAAATACTCTATACTTAGCTACCTCTGCAACGACATGCTCCATAGCAGGTAGTGCAAATGGATCTAATAACGTGAAGCGATTTATCGTTTGGTAGCATCCATAGACGTACATGTTTTATGACGTTCGTTAGAAGTAACTAATACTTGAGTTCGCCACGGTGACAAACGTTCCTCGATTATTCCGTCTTTAAGTAACTGTGAAACTTATGCTTCAATAAAAGTTGAATCCTCTGGTAAGTGTCTTCGAGTCTCGATGACAATGGGTTTGCATTCACGAGTTAGATAGAAAAATAAGTTTTGAGGTTCAATGTTATCAACTCATAGTGCACCTGCACATACTTTGAGAGTCGGCCTGGGTCCTCCTAAGTCTAGTTGTAGTTGTGAATGATTCTTTAGAATATCATACCCTATGATAACATCTGAACATAAACCATTCAGTATCCACAAATCAGCTTGATAACTGTTTTGCAATAATTTTATATTAACTTTACAAATTCCAACAACTTTTGATTTCAAAAATGATGTAGCCATCGTTACTTCTTGTTGAGGGGGCTTCATGTGAAGGCGGTATTGTTGAACAAGGCGGTTTTCTATGAAGCTACATGTAATTCCTGTATCAACTAAAGCTTTCGCAGCGTGTCCATTGGTACAATATCTTTTCCTAAACCCAAAGCAGCAGAAAGTATACATAACAATGTTCCGAGTTTACTTTCAGGTTATTCTCCGTTGATCATTGCGGATACGGTAGGTTTACTTTGACAGACTTTTGCGAAGTGGCCCTTCTTACCACAGGATAGACATATTATAATAAATACTGGGCATTTTTTGCGAACGTGCAGTTTGTTACTGCAAAAGTAGCAAGAATCTTTCGATGTAGATGGAAATGCATTTAACTTGTTCGAAGAAAAAGCATTTGATTCACTTGCGATGGCTCTGTTGTGAACTCTTGCAAACTCTAGTGCTCTGGCTTGTTGATGCGTTTCATCAAGGTGGAGATAACTGCCTTCTAGAAGCCTCTATCGTATGGATCTCCATGTCAAACCAGCAATAAATGCATCTCTTATACTGTTTTGGCCATTTTGTTCGGCAGATACTGCTTTGAACCCATATTCCTTGGCCAGAGTGTTTTAATGATTGTATAAATTGGTCAATCGTTTCACCAGGATGCTGTTCACGCTTGGCTAGTTGATAGCGTGCGTACGTTTCATTCTTTGGTTTTATGAAAATAGCTTCTAGTCTCGAAATAGCTGAATCATATGTTACGGCATCTTTTATATGATTAAAAACAGTTGCAGAAAGGTGATTTATCTGGAGTTAATACTTAGTTATATCTGACAAAGGTTCAGGTTGCTGGTTTTCCCCAGGGGAGCCAGTTGTCGAGGCTTTAAGGAAATTTTTAAAAGTTGTCTTCCAGTGTATCCATTGAGAAGTTGTGGCAGAGTTAGTGTTTGATACTGGATCCATATCCAACCTCTCAGGACGCAAATACTTTTCCATATTTTAATTTAGTTGAATAAATTGTAGTGGAATTGAGGTTTAACCCGAAAATATAAGGCTTTATTCAACTTAATTGACAGTGTGATATAAATCAATAACATATGAAACAATTGAACATTTAAACATAATAAAGGTCGATTCCCCACAAAGTTTATTTTTATTATTTTCACAAAATTATGTAACATTCCCATTTGATGCCAGGAATTTTAACAGCGCTAGAAACACCAGTGCCCATGCGGTGAATTGTAAAGGCTTAATTAGTGTTCGTTTTTTGGGACCGTATTTCGAGTATGCTAATTCGCCTCTTTATCTTTTAGTCTTGATAGTAATGAGTAATGGTCTGATTATTGTTTTAAAAAGAATTATTGTCAAACGGGTTTTTAATTTTTTTTAATGTATTGTCAAATTAGGTTTTGAGAAAGATATACTGATTTGATTCATTGAAATATTGAAGTTTAGGGAGGAGTATAAAGAAAAACAAGGTAAAATTTGTCTCATTTTCGTTAAAAAAGAATGGACCAGATAGCAGAGTAAGGGTAGAAGCAGTTGTTGTTATAATAAAGTGTTGAGATTAGAAAATTGGGTTTTTATTTCAAATAAAATATAACAAGTTGATCGACAATTCAATATATCATTGACATTAAAAAACAAATCAGGTTCTCTACATAAACATCAGGTCCGGATTTAGATGTTCGTTATGAATTCCAATACTCCTCCTCAAGAACAAACATCTAAAATAATCCAAGACACTTTCTTAATTCTGAAAGTTTTGGCCCTGGTAAACCTTTTGTAAATAGATCCGCTTCCATTTCGGCAGTTGGCATATATTCGATATTAATAGTTCCCTTCTGTACACATTCTCTTATAAAATGCATCTTCGTGTCGATATGTTTTGATTTTTTACTAACTACTGGGTTGTTACTTAATTTTTGAGCTGACTGATTATCGTTGAATATGGTAATCGTGTTTTGTCTGACCCCAAGGTCCTCTAATAATGATTTTAAATGTATTGCCTCTTTTGCAGCTTCTGTTAATGAAACATATTCTGCTTCTGCACTTTATAAGGCAACGGAACTTTGCTTTTTTGCTTCCCAGCTAATACAGCTGTTTGCATACTTGAAACAATAACCAGTATATGATCTTCTGTCCACAGAACATGAGGCCCAATCGGCATCTGCTAACCCATATATTTCCTCTCCTTTTTTCTTAAAATTTATACCTATAGATTTTGTACCTTGAAGGTATCTTAATACGCGTTTAGCACACTGGAAATGTTCATCGCTAAAACAATTGTTAAATTGACTAAGGTAGCTTACTGTATACATTATATCTGGTCTGGTGGCCACAGCAAGATACATGAGAGTCCCTATTAGATTCTGGTATGGTAATTTTTTACAGATATCACTTTTCTCCAATTTTAACCTGGGTTCTATAGGGGTTTTTGAAGCTTTGCAATCTTCCATTTTAAATTTTTTTAAAGAATGTTCTATATATTTTTGTTGATTCAATTTAATACCGTCTGTTTCTCGAATTATTTCTATTCCTATAAAATATTTTGGAGGTCCTAAATCTTTCATTTCAAATTTTATCATCAGATTTTTCTTGACTTCGTTAAATTTCTCTTCATTTGAATATGCGAAAATTAAATCATCAACATATATTGCTAGTAGGATTTTTACTTCATCCTTGATAAAATTATAGACACATGGATCTGCTTTAGATGCAACGAAACCTAAATCTTTTAATTCTGTGTCTAATTTTGTGTACCATTGTCTTCCAGATTGTTTTAAACCATAAAGTGCTTTTTGCAACTGGCATACTTTTTCACCCTGTACATTTTTTGAATCTTCTAACATTTGTTTAGTTTTATAAAATAATGTGAGATCTTCGTTTATACTTTCTTCAATCATTATTTCTGTTAGGTATTTCTCTAAATATTCAGGTTTTTTCATTATGATAGTTTCATTTATGTTTCCATTGAGGTATGCTGTAGTAACGTCGAATTGATATAATTTTAAATCTTGTTCTACAGCTAAAGCCAATAGTAATCTGATTGAATTTAACTTTGCGACAGGAGCATATGTTTCATTAAAATCAATTCCAGGTCTTTGTGTAAAACCCTTGGCCACTAGACGTGCTTTCTTTGTCTCTCTGCCATTTAGTCCAATTTTTGTTTTTAATATCATCTTGAAATCGACAATATTTCTGTTAGTATCATTTTTCTTTATTTTCCAAGTATCATTTTTAACGTGTGCCTTTATTTCACTTTTAATTGCTTCATACTATTCTTCATCATTTGCTTCATTGTCTGTCTCACACATAAAGGTTGTATCGTATATATCTCCATCTCCAAATAACACATAGTCTTTTAACTTTTCTGGAATTTTTCTTTCACGCAACGATCTTCCACTTGTCGCTGACTCTTGCTGAACAACTAGTTCATTCTGAATAACTGATTCATCCTGAATAACTTGTTCATGATATATTGGAGGTAAATTTTCTTGGATATTTTCTTCTAACATATCTGTCTCTTGTAATTCGTCTGATATTACAGTAGCATTATCTTGTTCTGCATCAGTAAGAATATTATCTAGATTAAGATGACTCGAATTAGGAAAATATGAAAGTGATATTGCATTGTTAGAAGTTTTTTCATCATCAGCATCATTGTTTTCATCTTTTATTCGTTTATAAAACATTCTATCAATAACTTTTACGTCTCTACTTATAATCACTTGATTTTTACTTGGTACATATATTCTGTAAGCTTTAGACCGCTGAGCATACCCTATAAATACTCCTTCTATTGCTTTTGGAGTAAATTTACTTTTTCTTCTCTTATTAAGGATAAATGCCTTTGAACCAAAAATATGTAGATGATTTACAGACGGAATACGGCAAACCCATTTTTTGTATGGAATCTCGCCTTTTAATGAGCTGGACGGACTTCTATTAATTAAATAATTTGCAGTAAATATAGCTTCTGCCCACAATTTGTTTGGAACGTTAGATTCAGTCATCATACACCTAGCTTTATCAAGCAGTGATCTGTTCTTTCTCTCAGAAATGCCATTTTGCTGAGGTGTATATGGAGCAGACAATCTTCTTCTGATACCATTTTCTTTCAAATACTGATCGAATTCTTTATTACAGTATTCTGAACCATTATCAGATTGTAGATTTTGAATTTTTCTTTGCGTAAAATTTTTCATTTCATTCTTATATTCTTTGAACTTTTCAAAAACTTCGTTCTTTCGCTTTAAGAAATATATTTCACAGTATCTAGTGTAATCATCTATAAATGTGACGAAATATTTTGAACCGCCCAATGTTTCAACTTGCATCGGCCCGCAAATATCTGTATGCACTATTTCTAATGGTTCTTTTGTTTTCATATAATTTTCTTTAGGAAATGGTAGACGGGACATTTTTCCTTTTATACATATTTCACAATGATTTAATTTTTTATTTTTATCAAAATGCAGCCCCTTTAAAAGCTCATACTTCAGTGCATTTTTCAAATCGGTTTCATTTATGTGACCAAGTTTTTGATCCCACTTCATTATATCATTCTTTTCTTGAATATTGTTAGCGTTTTCTTGAATTTTATTACATTTTACATAATATAATCCATTTTCACGTTTTGCTTGTAGTATTGTTTTACCAGTCTTTTCCTTTATAAAAGCTTTGTTCTTTGTGAATAATACTGTGTGGTCGTTGTCTGTGATTTTTCCAACTGACATCAAATTTGTAGAGAGTTCGGGTACGTATAGGGCTTCTCTTAAGTTAAAATTATCATTTTTTAAAAGTAAACTTATTATTCCCCTACCCTTTACATCTGCAGTGTGAGTATCAGATGCTAACTTCAATACACCATTGTCACTACTCACATTGGTAAAATGTTCTCTTTGACCACTCATATGGGAAGTGCACCCACTATCCAAGCACCACAAATTATTATTTAGGACGGGCACTGATGTTAAACAGGTTGACTGGACGTTGAAATTCTTTGCATAATTACTATCTTTTTGCTTATTTTTATCATCATTTTCTCTTGTTTGCCAACAATCGGCTGCTTTATGGCCTCTTTTTTGCACTTATTGCATTTAAATTTAAAACCTTGAGCTCTGTTTTTAAATTTTCTGTTCCCACTATAAAAAGCACCTTCTTCTCTATTGACACTATGATTACTTTTTCTTGCTTCAGACTCTTCTATGATTTTAACCTTTAAATCTTGTGGCTTTGGTAAAACATCCCTCGTTTCGATTGCAATTCTAAAATTTTCAAAATTTGATGGCAAACTATATAACATCATTATGCTGAGTAATTCGGGATTAATATCAACTGCCATATCGTTTAATTTATCAACTATATCTAGAAAATTGTTCAGGTGCTCTCGAACATCTTCATTTTCGGTCATCTTTTTTAAAATTAGTTGCTTGAGTAGAGTTGCTTTTCTAGCAGGTCCTTGACTTTGATACGTTGATTTTAGCACATCCCAGACATTTTTAGCTGTCTTACAATTTTTAACTTGTTTTAATTCTGGCGGGGACATAAGTAAAAGTAATTCTGAGCGTGCCATTAGGTCTTCTTGCTCATATTTTGCTAGTGCTGTAACATCACCATCTGGTTTTGGTTTTGCACCCGTTACATATTCCCATAATCCATTTTTTATTAAAACTGCTTGTGCCTGTACACTCCATGTATCAAAATTTTCTTTCCCAAGAAGTTCGATTCGATATGTTGAACTAGCCATTTTTAATCTCAATTATATAACCACGCTCTGCTACCAATTGTTATAATAAAGTTTTGAGACTAGAAAATTGGGTTTTTATTTCAAATAAAATATAACAAGTTGATCGACAATTCAATATATCATTGACATTAAAAAACAAATCAGGTTCTCTACATAAACATCAGGTCCGGATTTAGATGTTCGTTATGAATTCCAATAGTTGTAAGCTGTTGGTATAAAGAAGAAGAACAGCAAAGTGCGAACATAGAAATCATATTATCTAAGATAGACTCGCCCTTTACACTGTATAATCAATACACCTTCCGTCCACATGATATACCAGACGGGGAAAGGGGTATCGTACGTCATACATAACCGTAGTGTTTCGGAAGGTTTTATTTAGATTTTATCAAAATTATTTATTGATCAATTATAACATATACACGTTCAATATATCTTCTGAATCAAAGGTAAATAAAAAAAAAAACAATTTTCAAAATATACAGAGGCTATTAAAAAAAACCATTCTGTATATTTTTTTTGTAGAAAAAAATATCCCTTATTAATTTTAATCATTCAGATTGTGTTTTGTATTACGTAAACAGAGCAGTCGCATCGGCTGCCATATTAGAAAGAACAAGACGGCTTCTAATTTGAGCGGGGATAATTTGTGCGAGTTTGTTTACCTTAGGAGCGAACATGAGTTTTATGACTGAATCAGTACTTACAACTGATGATTGTAAATTATAGAGTTATATCCTCAGAGACTGTTTAATTGAATTATGATCTGGTGGTGTGACCGTAGTTTTTTGAAAATGCTGCTGAAGCTGCTGTAACTGTTATTGGTGTTCGATATCGTGGAAGGTTAATTTGAATTTTGTATTCTCAATTACATAATATTATTCTAGAAGACATGTGGTTTCGAGAGGACGGTGCAACATGACACAATTAATTTTTTATAGAAAAATTTCCCTGGCGTATTATTCTTAGAAGCGATGAATTTAATTGGCCAACAAGATCATCTAATTTAAAACCGTTGATCTTTTTCTATTGGAAGTTTCTCACATAATTGTGGCTCTGTCTCACAATAACACGAATTATTTAGGATTTAAAAAAACAATTGTACTTGCTTCTGTACTAGATTTATTGTGGGATAGAACCACAATTATGTGAAAATGTGACTCGTGATTTAAGGGTGTAAGGCAGGAAGATGTGAGCATTTCTCAGATATTCTATCTAAACACTAATTGTAAAATCTTTAACTTTCACTTTCAATAAAAAACTAAATTATTACAATCGATATTCTGTGTTTTATATACTAATAAAATATTGCGCCATAATGTGTTGTTAAACAATCTCAAAATATAAAATTCATAAAACTGTTATGAAACATTTTTCAAATATCTGTGAACATATGTAAATAACTATTTGGTAACTATATTTAATTTGTTTTTGTTACTGCTACAAGAATGTTCCGGAAATGTTATTAGCTAATATTATATTCTATACTTTTTGTTCTGTAAATATTTATTCCGTTTTAATAAAATATCAACTAGTTACGGGATATTGTCAAATAATTATTTGGGGTATTATATCCGAAAATCTGTCATGTTGAGAGTGCGCTGAAACCTCCAAGTTCGTGCTAAAACCGTTAAGCACCTAAACAACTGTTTACAGAAGATGTCGAATCACGAAAGCGTCCCCTATTAACAGGACTTGCGGTATCCAAAAGGAGCTTCAATAATGCATGAGATCGATTGCTGCATTTTGCATAATTCGATAACTTAATAAACGATCACTGTCCTGTTTTAACAATTAGAAAGCAACGCTGCTGGAATTCGGTATTCACGTTCGATGGAGTGCATTTTCCGCTTTGATTCGTTTATCAATCAAACGGATGGACTTTCTGTGAATTTGATTTGTTTTACTTTCTCTCTTACGTTGCATTTATTTTCATTGTTCCTTGTTGTTTTAAGGAATTATCTAGTTATGTATCTGTATTTAATATTATTATCAATTATGCAACACATGTAATTTATTAGTCATGGATATCATCAGCTTCTTTGATGAAAGAAAATTTAAATTTGTGATTCAAAAACTAAGATAAGGAAAATTATACTTTTAGGTTGCGGGGCGGTATAGTAAGCAGAAACATTAACTAATTATTCAGGAAAATTTTTCATAACTGCCTAATTCTTAATATCTAACTAATGAAAGTTGTATACAGGTATTTTTCTATTTTTTTTTTATTTGTAATAAATACTCCAAATAACGAAGCATTTACTTTTATTTTAATCTGATCATTAAGATCAATTACCAATTTAGCTTAAACCTAACTTATCCAGGGATAACAAACTTCATAAACTAAGATTATACTTACTAGTATACCTAAGAATGCAAAATCAGTTTAGCTTACAGGAAATTAATTTTTAACTGGTTATATTCAAAAACAAGTCAATTAGGTTTAACAAAAACCGACGCAAACAGAGAATTTTGAGAACATAGTCTGAGAAAGAATGCAAGTAGCGCCAAAAATTATAGAACAGTGGTGCAACGACCATTCACTGTCTATCAATCTATAAGAAGACAGTGTAATGAAGTCAATTTTCATTACTATATTTCGGCCTATTCCGGATATAAATTTCAATTTTTATTTTTTATTTTATTTGAACTTCATGGGTAGACCCTGTATATCAAATTTTGTTTCATTTAAATTCGCGTATTATACCTGAGTAACGAAAGCGCGCGCGCTTCGCGCACATCGAGTGGGGAGCTAGCCTGCTTGGGCATAGAGACTGAAATTCAGAATTCGGTATTAAAAATCATTCAATTGACTTTACTGATTCGACTAGCATCTGCTGCTTTTGCTCCGATATACACCGCTGAAAATTATCGCCGATACCGTAGTTAGGTACACCGAATTTGTTTACGTTTTTTTTTTGTCGACGGTTCTTGAGTTAAAACGTTCGAATACCGGTTTCATTTGAAATAATTATTCCGTTTTCGATTTTATTTAATAGAAATAATAATTGATTTCAGATTTTCGTTAAAAATATTTTGATTTACAGATAAATTATTTAGTTTTGATTTTATTTAGAAACATTGGAAATTAGTTTTGGTTATTAGGAAATAGAAACTTTGTTTCTATTTTATTAATTAATTAATTTTATTACGACCGTGAATTGTGTTTCTATTTTACAGTAATAGTAAACCTAATTTCAAATTAAATTCCGTATACAGTTGATTAGTTAATTTTCATTGCGACCGTGGATTTTGTTCCTAATTTTTTTTAAGTAATAATAAATTTAAATTTAAATTAAATTCCGTACATAGTTAATTACTTAACTTTTACTACGACCGTAAATTTTGTTTCTATTTATTCACAATTTGGTTTAACTTTTTTTTTATTTATGTTTCTTTACTTGGAAATAGAATTAGTTCGAAAGTTGGAAAGTTGAAATAGTATCATTTTTCATGTCGAGTGGACTGGTTGTGGCGAGAAAGCTCACATGGGATTAGATACTATCCCGGTTTTAGATTTTATTTAGATTAACCCCTATCCGTGATTAACATATTAGTGTTTTTCTTATGTTTGAGGGGGCTGGTTTTGGCGAGTACACTCATCATAGGATAAATACTGACCCGGTTTGATATTTTGTTTTGTGTTTGAGTGGGCTGGTTGTGGCGAGTACACTCATCATAGGATTAAATACTAACCCGGATTTTGATTATTTTCTTTTAGTTACCTCCGCGCCGTGATTAAAATGATAGTATCATTTTTATGTTGAGCGTGCTGGTTGTGGCGAGTGCACTCCTCATAGGATTGATACTATCCGGTTTTCTTATCATTTATCTATTCCCCATTCACTAAAACAAGGAGGTTTGTTTCAGTTTCAATACCGACTAGAGAGTTAACCAGATAACTTTTACTACGACCGTGATTTTAATTTTTTTTTTACGAAACAAAATATTTAACTGTAATCTTTATGCCGATTTAAGAGTTAACTAATTAACTTTTGCTACGACCGCTATTATTTGTTTTTGGTTTCGTTTTGGCTCAACCACCGATCCGACAAATTTATTAATTAGATACTATTGCCACCGAGCATCTTTCTTCTAATTTTAATTCTACCATCTGATTGAGACTAATCATTACTGGCCGATCTGTTTGTTTTTATTTTGTTCAGGGTTTTAAAATTACGAGCGGGGTAAGCGTTGAAATATTTATTTTTTTTTTATTGTAAATAGTTAAAATTCAATATATGTGTCAACGTTACCTTGGCTATTACTGAGGTTACTGATCCCTAATTTACTTCCCCCTTTATTTCAGCAGTGAGAAATTCTTTATCATCACAAGTAACGATTAAAGCCCGTTACTTGTGGTTACTTATTACCTGTGTCTGAGTGACCAACGACCCCTGGAATTTTTCATCTCCATCTGTGCTGCCCGAGTACTTTCGACGCCGTTTCGAAAGTTTGTGGAGTAAACCACACATAAAATCTGGCGCCCGAGAGCCGTCCCGTCAACAGGCGTCATTTGTAAGTTATCGTTTTCTCTGAGGCGAGAAAACCCCTTACAAATTTGGCGCCCGAGCAGGGACCTGGTTACTTTCCGATAGGTAATCCGGTACTGTCCCAACCCTGCCGTTTCAGATTCTTTTCTCGTCTTGGCTTTATTTTTTTCTCTCTCCTCTTGTTTACCCCGGTACACATTGAACGTTGTCTAGTCCGCTCCACTCTAAACCAGAGCTATCCCATTTTCCGCCACGCAAACCGAAATTGTCATAGTAACCCAGTCGTACGCCAGTTAACGTTGACTAACCGTAGTATAGTAGTAGAGTAAAGTTTGTTAATTTTTTTCTCTCAGTACTAGAATTTCAACGCCGCCCGACTACTTTTTTTATTACTCTTTCCGGTCTCTTCCTCTATCTCGCAGAATTTTTGTTTCTTTTCTATCAACAACCCCCTTCTGAAAACCCGCTCGCGTCCGTTTCTTCTTTGAGTTTATGTCCGAAATAAAAGAAGACAACTTGTAATTGTTAGACGCGGAGGGAAACGACATACAATCCGGTTGGATAACAGAATTCTCTGAAAAACCAGAGGTAGTACAACAGGAACCAAAACAGGTTCAAGGATCTACAGTACTCCGAGTAGGCTGGATCTATAATTTGAGAAAACCCGAATTGACTTCCGACTCGAGTCCAAATCAGTCTGTGAAAATCCCCGCACCACAATGACACCCCCAGCCGCCGTTACACCTGAACCAATAAAAACTCAGGATTGGAAAATAACATTTGGCAACCGCGAGGATCCCGCAGCTTTTCTAGAAAGACTAGACGAGATCTGCACTGCTAAAGGTATAGACAAAGACCGACTACTGCCCTGCTTGCCTGAACTACTGACCGGAGAACCTGCATTATGATTTAGAAACAACCGATCCTCTTGGAACCACTGGGAGGACTTTGAATCAGATTTCCGAATATTCTTTTTCTCCGTTAATTACCAGATCGACCTAGAGGTGGAAATAAGTCGAAGGTTACAGAGAAGGAACGAATCTGTAACCAGTTACATAACAGAGTTGCAAACACTGATGAGACGACATGGAAAGCTGAGTAATGAGCAACAACTAACATGGCTATACCGAAATTTGCTCCCCGAATACAGACAGCAAATCCGAAAGACGGATTACTCCAATTTTACCACCTTTTGCCAAGTGGTCCGAGAGTTCGAGCTGCTTAGAAAGGAGTTACAGAGCATACCGTTAACGAGTTCCGTTCCGATGAATACCACTCCCCGTTATTCCCAAAAATCCGAGCCATTCCGACACTCAGTCCCCGAACCTACCCGATTTAAGACATCTGAACCTCTACGTTATTCCCGTCCTGCTTCATCCCATTTATATCAAGCTAATCCGCCGCCGTCCGACCCAAAACCCGTTTTCCCATCTGCTACCGTACCCGCCGACCGCAATCCGCCTCAAAGATTCGAACCACGACCATCCACCTCACGTGGAGAAGTGTTGTGCTGGAGATGTGGACAGAAAGGACATCTGAGAACACATTGCCAGAATCCAGTAAGGATATTCTGTTCCCGGTGCCAAAAGGAAGGCGTATTGTCCAAGGACTGTAATTGTAACCAGTCGGGAAACGAGACAGGAGCTGTAAGGAAGGGAGGCCCCAACAGCTTCAGCCGACACTAGCCTCTCAAGAATCCGTTATCACACCCGCACACGATCCCCGACCACACCTAGCCCTGGAAATACTAGGTGAAAATTTTCTGTCACTCCTCGACACTGGAGCTTCAAAGTCCTACGTTGGAAACCGACTAGCGGAACATCTTTCCCAAAAGGGGCATTCTTTCAAAGCAGTATCTACTTCTGCCAGATTAGCCAATGGAAACCTGATTCGCATCCAGGATACTTACCAGGTGCCGATGAAACTAGGTTGTAAGAAAATTTCCGAGGAATTAGTCCACTTTCCGAACTTGAGTGCTGATATAGTGCTGGGGATGGACATCCTAGCCAAGCACAAGTTCCGCCTGGAACTGGGAACTGGACAAATTTCGATAGGTGAGATGCCGATGCCACCTATTGAGGAAGCCGTAGTCTGTTACCCCATTGGGGTAATCGAACCAATAGAACCCGCTACATTAGAATCCGCCGACACAAGGTCGATGACCGAAAACCACTCCCGAGTAGTACAAGCCCTAGTTCACGCCGAATATGAACCCGACGTTTTCTATCCGCCAACTAGTAGTCAAACCGAGATTCCAAAGACACTGGACAAAGAGTCCATAATAATAAAAGAGGACAGCATACAAATTTGGCAGCCAAAGAGTTCCACTCCACGTAATATTCCGATTCGGGCCGCAACCCCAACGACAAGTAGAAAGTCAGTCGATTTTCAGTCAGGATTGCCCCAGGAAATTACAGACAAAACCGAAGGCACCAAATTTACTGAAACCTACCATGAACCCAGAAAGGAAGTCCAGATCCGTGGAATAGACTGTCCGATACAGACTATTACGCCCCTTACTGAACGGTCACTGACTCCAGAACAATCCGATATGCTGGAAGAATTCTTGCAAGCCGAACTCCCTGCCTTTCACGACATTCGTGGCCCGAGTGATCTCGTAGAACATGAGATACGGCTAATTAAAAAAGAGTAAAAGGGGTAATGCATACATCGTCATGTTTATGGATAGATTTACCAAATGGGTACAATGCAAAGCCATCCGCACTGCCACCACAAAGAACGTGAGCACCGTATTTTACGACGACATCGTCACCACTTTTGGATGTCCAAAAGAAGTCATAACCGATAATGGTACACAGTACACCAGTAAACTCTTTGAATCCGTTCTAAAAGAGTTAGGAATCCGTCATCGATGTACACCGGCTTACACACCGCAAGCTAACCCCGTAGAACGAGCAAACCGAACCATAAAAACCATGATAGCACAATTTTGCGAGGACAATCATCAAGATTGGGACCTTTATTTATCGGATTTGAAATTTGCAATCAATACGTCCCGTCACGAGTCGATTGGTTTTTCTCCAGCATTCTTAAATTTTGGGAGGGAGTTAGTCATCCCCAAATCCCTAAGACAAGAAATAGAGACAAATAACCAATCTGCCGAAACCGAACCGATTGAGGAAGAAAGTCCCGAAAATTTTGTACAGAGACTAGGAAAACTCAAAGAGTGTTTTGACCTAGCCCGTCTCAACCTGTCCCGAGCTTTTACCTCGCAGGCTCATTACTATAATCTGCGTCGACGAGACTGGAGGTGCACTATTGGTGATCTAGTGATGAAGCGCGAACATACGTTGTCATCAGCCGTAGATCATGTGGCCGCCAAATTAGCTCCGAAATACTCCGGTCCGTACACCGTTGTCAAAGTTGTATCTCCCGTCGTCTACAACCTTAAAGATGCTGCAGGAAAAAGACTCAATCAGGTGCACATAAAAGACCTGAAACCGGCCGTCGAGTCAGCTTAGACAAGAATCAATACCCACCATCGCCACCCCTGTACCGTCTGGAAGGTCGCGATCAATTGGAGTACAGGTAGACCTACTGAGGCGAGAAAACCCCTTACAACAGGAATGGCCCTTTTCACAAATCACAAGGAAAAAGGTGAAAATGGAATTAAAGCCTCCAAAATTCCTAACCACAAAACAAAACTTTGCAACAGAGATGAAGTACCTAGGTCTCACCTTTAACAGCAAGTTAACATAAAACTCGCATTTAATAAACATAGTTAAAAGAGCATACATTGTTTATAAACAATCTTGCCGAACCCTGGGGCGCACCTGTGGTTTTCTCCCCAGAGGCGTCACATGGACTTACACGGCTATTACAAGACCTATGATAACTTACGGGTGCAGTTGTCTGGGTACCGAAAACCCAAAAATTAAGAGCTATCCGTAAACTAGATTAAATTCAAAGAACAGCATCTCTCAACATAACAGGAGCCATGAAAACAACACCGACCAGAGCCATAGAAGTCATTCTTAGTCTCACTCACCTTGATATTTATATTAAGATCAAAGATCACACCACATGGAGAGGTAACCGTCTTGCTGATTCACCAGCCAAGAAAACAGCCAACCAAATACTTATTACACCTAGCATTTCTATTGGCCTGACAAATTTGGTAGTGACACACCTAATTAAAGAACATTCCCTTGTTTAATTCAAGGAAAAATGAGATAAAACTAGAAACTGCAGAGTTGCCAGGAAGCTCTTAATTTATCCTGACAACACTGCAACAATCAAATACTTGACTATGACTAGACAGAATTTGCGCCTAGTCACAGGCATTCTGACTGGTCATTGTCAAGAACGGAAGCATCTCCATATCATTGGGCTGTCAGAATCCGCACTCTATAGAGGGTGCGAGCAAGAAGATAAGACCATCGAGCATATTATTTACGATTGCTCAATGCTCTATTTGTGTTCGGCGAGTATCGTGTAACACCGGCTGATATAAGAGAATCGCCTCTTGGCGACGTTGTCAATTATATTAAAACTGTAGGCTGGCTCACGAGCTAGGCGGTGCTTATTAGCTTAGTATGCACGATGAGCCTAATGAGGCCTAAGTTCCGTGAGGGCAACCCACCCTCCACACGTTACAGATACAGGATACAGAACCGATGATTATAAAACGAGTTTTACAGTTCACACTAAGTTTACATGATTACTACCTGTTGAAATACATTAAACATTGCATTCAAAATACATTCCACATTCCATTCAATACAAATTCAACGTTAGATTCAATATATATTCAGCATTAGTAATTTTCGAACAATATTAACTCCTACAGCCGTTTCTGTAGCCTGTACTACCTAACAGATTAGTCTATCATGCGCATCAGCCCCTCCTCATTGGTTTAAAATTATTACTTTAGCCTCAAGCTCACTTGGCGGTTCATCATCAGCTTCACAGCATGTCTACCAGTCAACCAAACAACATGTGTCTCTAACAGTAAAAATCTGATGTGTCCAACACATGACTTTCCTATCTAGTTAACCTATTGCAGCATCTCTAAAAATGTTTAGAGGATAAACTAAATATATACATTTTCCACATACATCCACCTCCAAACATATTTCTATAGATATTCATTGAAAACGAAAATACTGAAAAATTTAAATTTAACACTTTTCCTCCAATTTTTCCATTACGGTCCATTTTAGAAAAGTCATTAAAAAACAAAAATTATAAAGATCGATATCGCAAACAACTTTTAGTTTAACAATTTTCTTAAAAAACAGAATTTTGCACATTTTGTCAAATTTCTCGAATACGAACCATTTCAGGAAAATTTGACATAGAACAAAAATTATAGATAATAATATTGTAAGTAACTTTTATTTGAAGAATTTTCTTCCCCAAACGTAAATAACGAATATATTCCATAAAATATAAAAATGACCACCAATATAGTACCCCCCCCCCCCCGAATGTTCCGACTCTGTCCAAACCCTAATCAGTTCACCTCAGGTCGAAATAAAACTTAAGTTTAAAATTTAATGTTTTTTCCTTTATCCGTTTTTGAGTTTTCTTCAAAATTCGAAATTTACACATTTTCTCAAATATCTCGAATACGGTCCATTTTAGAGAAATTATGTATTGAATAAAAATTATAAAGAATTATATTACAAACAACTTTTATTTGATCAATTTTTATAAAAAATTATTTTTTTTACATTTTGTCAAATTTCTCGAATACGGACCATTTTAGGAAAATTTTGCATCAAACAAAAATTATAGATAATTATATTAAAAGTAACTTTTATTTGAAGAATTTTCTTCTCCAAACGTAAATAACAGATATATTCCATAAAATATAAAAATGACCACCCATAAAGTATCCCCCCAGATGTTCCGACTCTGCCCAAAATCTAATCAGCTCATTGGACGCTAGAACAAAGCTTAAGTTTAAAATTTGGAGTTTTTCTGTGTATCGGTTCATGAGTTATGCGTTATACAGACACACACACACACACACACACACACACACACACACACACACACGCACACAGACACACACAGACACCCACACGCACACGCACACGCACACGCACACGCACACGCACACGCACACGCACACGCACACGCACACGCACACGCACACGCACACGCACAAGCACAAGCACACGCACACGCACACGCACACGCACACGCACACGCACACGCACACGCACACGCACACGCACACGCACACGCACACGCACACGCACACGCACACGCACACGCACACGCACACGCACACGCACACGCACACGCACACGCACACGCACACGCACACGCACACGTACACGTACACGTACACGCACACGCACACGCACACGCACACGCACACGCACACGCACACGCACACGCACACGCACACGCACACGCACACGCACACGCACACGCACACGCACACGCACACGCACACGCACACGCACACGCACACGCACACGCACACGCACACGCACACGCACACGCACACGCACACGCACACGCACACGCACACGCACACGCACACGCACACGCACACACACACACACACACACACAGACAGACATCATCGCGAAAATAGTCAAAACGGATTCAGGGACCTCAAAACGTAAAAATCCGTCGAAAACTCGAGGTCGAAAAAAATCATGATTTCTATACTTTCCTTATATCTGTATACAGATAGGAAAGTAAAAAGGGACGCCATGCCCGCCATTGTATAAAATAAAATTCAACTCTGCTTAAAATATTGTGCAATAATTTATCGCACTACTTTTAAGATGCATCGGTTGTTGGTAGACCTTCCTTAAAACCAAACTGTATCTCAGAATTATCTTTCATTTATTTGAGAGGGCAACTATTTTTGAAAGATAAAGGTGCAAACTTAAATTGTTCTTCAGTTTATGTACTTTTTTATGAAATAAATTAATAAACTCTTCTGTTATTTCATAGGAAATACTATAATAAATATAGAAAGTGTTTCAAGAAGGTATGTCATAAATTCTTCCTCAGATATAAACTATTTAATTTAGTAAATGTTCAACGAATACCAAAATATAAATAAAAGAGGTAGTTTTTGCAGAAGCGGCTCAAGCACAGCCCTAGGCACACCACTGATTTTTATATACGTTTTTTGTACAATGACTCCTGACCTTGTCTTAATTTTATTGATATGTTAAGTCCAGGACGGACGAATTGCTCTAGAAATTCAGTTAAAAAATTGTAACTAAGAAAGATACAAAGTTCAATTCGCTATAAAAAAATTTAAAAATTCATAGTTCTTTTTGATTTTAAGATCGATAAAGCAAGTTTCTTTATGCCAAAAAATAAAATACGGGGGTTAAAAGGTACCCAACCCCCGAATTTTTTTTAAAAGGATCGCTTTAACTTTTTTCTTCTTAGAATATTGGACCTTCAAATCTACAGCACTGGCAAAAAATTAAAAAAAAATACCGTAACAGCAAACTTTTTACAAAAAAAAATGTTTTTTTTGAATGTTGAGTTAACGCCCTGTAACTTTGTTAGAAGCCAGTTTTTGATATAGGTAAATATAACCAAATCCTCTTATTTTTTGGTAATCTATCTGAAGAAGAATTTTTGACATACCTTTTTGAAAGATCCTGTATATCTACAATTTTGTGTGTCCATTTGCAACACTTATTCATTGTATGGAAGTAGAATCGACTCTTTTTTAAGTGCCATTTTTATATAAATCCTACATCTAGGTTCATCTCTCGGTATTTGGTCGAATTATCATGCGTTATAACATCATTGTTTATTCTTATTTGTTATTGTTCCTTTTGTCGAAGACTATCATGCACTGATTTAGTTTGGTTTTTTATTTTCCATTTTTTTTTGTCAATCGATTGATTCTATTGCATATTTTTTTAAGGTCTTTTATTTGGTTTGGCCAATTGTCAATATTGCAGTATCATCCATAAATAATATAATTTATATTCATAAGAATATTTTTTTTTATTTTTTTAATTTTCTTTTTTATTTTTTTTTATTTTAATTTGTCTATATTTAGGCTTACAAATATCTTTTAAGAGGTAGCATTGCTACTCACCGTTTTAAGATAGTACTTGTAACATAATAATAAATTATATTATGTATAGAGTTGTCTTATAACTTCAGTAGATATTCAGTATTAGTTGGAAATTTTACATTATTTAATACTAGATATTCGTACAATTTATACATGTGGTGGGTATTTAAGGTGCAGCTTGCGTTAGTTATAGAAATAAATTATTTTATGAATATGAATCTTTTATGTAATTTCATACTACTACAAATATATTTTCTACACCCACATGGATATTAGATTATCCATACACAGATTACACAACGAAAAAGTATGCTATGCCTTCAACTGAACGAATATATTTCAAATCCATTCTAGATAGTAACACTGCAAAAAAATTAAATCCACCAATCACAGTTCATATTTTAATCAACCGACTGCTATTATTTTTAAATTTTAAATTGGTGACAATTCTGTCAAACTAATTGTTAGTATCTTTTTTAGATTATGAGATTAAATATACATAAAAATAGGTTTATTTTGTGTAGAATTGATAAATAATAGAATTCCTATTTTTATTTCGTCTAAAATTATAAATAATTTGTTAATTTAAGGAAAACTATATGAAGTCAATTTAATTAGGAGTATTAAAGCAAAACACATAAACCCGTAGATGGTCCTGTGGTCAGCATTCTTGCTTTCCATACGGAAGACTCGAGCTCGAATCTCAGACGGAGAAAAATAAATTGTTTTTTTTTTCTTTTCTTCTTGTTTATTTTATTTTATAAATTAGTAGAAGTCAGAAATTATTTTTAAATTAATTATATTATCTTAATAACCTAAAATATTTTTTATTATTTGTAGATTTTCGTTAGTGGGTCGTCGAAAAAATAAATTGTACCACTTGTGTGAATTGTCCTTATCCCCTCTTGTTGCACAAACTACTATTCCAATTTTGACTAGATTATTCATAAAATTGTGTTTTGGTAAAAAATTACTGACATAAATACAGCCAATATTACTTTCTTGTATTGTGAGTTGCTTATGCATAACTTCATTCTTCTTATTGACATTAAGAAAGTCATATTATTTATTCTCAAAGACTTGTTTTGTGTTTATGTTACTTGTTAAAATTATATAACTTTCAAAAATGTGGGTTATTTTGTAGTGTATTGTTTTTAACACTTTTTTACTGATCTTGAATAAAAAAATAAGTACCAAAACAACATTATTATCAGTTTGTAAGTTAACCAAATTCTATTTTCATTGGACAACCTGCCCTTTTGATATAAACTTTCAATAATAATATATACATTGATTTTGAAATTAAAAATGATTTTTTTTGTTTTTTATCGCAACTGGTAACAGTTTCATAATATTCAACATTATGTAACTGGTTGCGAAAAGTAGATTATTTTGACACTTGCTGCGATTACATAAAATGTCACTGTACATGTCAAAATTAGAAAAATATATTTAATAGGTATGAAAACGAATCTTAAGTCTTATTTAAAATCTATGATTTGAACTTCCTCTTATTTTTTTGGTCCATTACATTCATTTTAGATTAAATTAATTTGGATCTCATTATTGATTTTATTCGGTTTTTCATTATTTTTTTGCAGAAACAAACAAGAAAAGGCATCTGAACGATGTTTAGAATATAATTTATGTATAATGAAGAAAAATTCGATACGCCTATGTATATCGGCTTTTTGAAAGCAAATCAGCCGATAAGGTTTTTTCCTACGACACATATCACACTATACAGTCCTTTGGAAAGTGCCCTATATCACACGCGTATGAATAAGAATTTACTTTCCACCCGTGTGCGAATCATTTCTATTTTGATCTATGTAATGTCCATATTATTACTAAAATCGATATGATTGTTAAATTATTAAAATTGTTGTAAATTAGATCCTAGATATTTTTCTTTAACAATTATTATTAAAATAATTTTAAAATAACTAAGTTATGTTTGCTTTTTATTCTGGTTAAACACATAACCAATTAGATCATTCAACGCAAGGCCTATTAGCTCAGGTGGTAGAGTATCAAACTTGATCAACTTTGCCATTTGAGACCTGGCGAGCGACCGCGTTCAAATCCTTGCAGGGGCAGAATTTTTTTTTGTTTTTTTATTTTTTTTGCTTTTAGTTTTTTTTTTGTTTAGAAAATATGAAAATTGAATAAATACGATTATTATTGATTGTTTTTTATATTCATTTTATTTATTATAATATAAACCTCGTTTTACATTTCCGCAACAGCTGTCACATAATGTCAAATGCATCATTTCAATTTTGATTTATGTTATATCCATATTAATAGTAAAATCGATATGATGAATAAATTATTAAAATTGATGTTTAAACTTTGATCCAAGATATTTATTTTATTATTATAATTTTAAAATAACATTATCTTGCTTTTTATTTTGGTTAAATACATAATCGATTAAATAACTTATTTGACACAAGACGTGTTAGTTCAGTGGTTTGTGTAGTAACGTAATTAACTTGCCTTTCAAGAGGTGGCTGGCGGGCCGCGTTCGAATCCTGGTAGATGATGCAACAACTTTTTTGTTTTGTTTTGTTTTGTTTTGAAAAATATGAAAATTAAATAAATACGATTATCATTCTTTATCTATTTAAATTACATTTTATCTAATATAATTATATAGTTTCTTTTTATAATTTTACATTTACAAAAACTTTTATCAGGTATTAAACCCCGGTCGTGAATTTAAAAGTCGAGCAGTGAAGTGACTGAGCCACGAGGGATAAATGTCAAATATTTAATTAAGTATGTCTATTAACCAGAAGAGCATAATTAAATGGACATTTTAAAATTACTGAAATAATAATTGGTAAAAATAAATATCTAATAATATCTAGGTATAAAAATCAATAGGTAATGTAACCCCCATAGTTAGGCAATGTATTCTATTTTTTGCTATTATTTTGTAGGTAGGTACTTTTTTAATAGATAGTAGGCTTTGTACAATTTTTGTGGAACGTTAAATATCTAACTATTTTCAATTTATTGAGTTAAATCAGTACTTATAGTTATCAGATCTTATTAAATATTTAAGTAAAGTGTTATATAAAGCATAATGGAAACTGACAGCGGTAGTGATTGTACCCCACCAGAAATTGCCGAGGCTGCACAAATGACGTCTCAAAAAATACTACCAACAAAGTCTAGAGAAAGATATGAACGTGCAAATGAGCAATTTATAGATTGGAGAAGACAAAAAGAAATTAAAAGATCTTTTTCAGAAAATGTTCTTCTGGTGTACATTGATGAATTATCCATTAAATTAAAATCTAAAACATTGTGGGCACAATATTTCTATGTTGCGCAATACTTTATATATTAATCACAATATAGATATTTCAAAATATCTTAAATTAAAAGCATTTTAAAAAGAAAAAATGATGGATATAAATCTAAGAAATCGGCGGTTTTCACCACCCAACAAATTAACGATTTCATAACAAGAGCATCTAATGAACAATTTTTATTAACAAAAGTAAATTTAAAATAATATATTTTAGGTGTTTTCTTAATACTTAAGTAGGTACATATTACTTTTTGGGTAGTTTTAATTTTTGGAATATCAAGAGCACGTCGCAAACAAGAGTTAGTTTAAATTACTGTGGATGACATAGAAGATTTGATTTCTGCAGCTATAATTAAAATTAGGAATACCAAAAATAGGTTCAATCAAAAATTCAATATTACAGATTTATTCTATGATAAATACAAGAAATATGTAGGCCTAACACCATTTACACATGAAAATGTTTTTTTTTTTAATTACAAAAACCAAAAATGTACCAAGCAAGTAGTAGTTATAAAAAAAATAGGTAACGTACCTACCACAGTAGCAAAATTTTTAAAACTTAATAATCCAGAATCTTATACAAGTCATTGTTTTCGGCGATCATCCGCCTCAATACTGGTAGACGCAGGGGAAGATATTACTAGCCTTAAAAGGCACGGAGGATGGAAATCCTCAGCTGTTGCCAAGCGGTATATCGACGACTCTACAACAAATAGAATGAATATTGGAACCAAACTTGTGGGAGCTGTACGTGGGACATCAAAAGTAGTCTGTTTTAAGCCACAAGTACAAAATATTATTTCAAAACAACAACAACAACAACAACAACAACAACAACAACAACAACAACAACAACAACAACAACAACAAAAACAACAACAACAACAACAACAACAACAACAACAACAAAAACAACAAAAACAACAAAAACAACAAAAACAACAACAACAACAACAACAACAACAACAACAACAACAACAAAAACAACAACAACAACAACAACAAACAACAACAACAACAACAACCATCAACATCAAGCACAATATTTAATACAAACCATACATTTTCTCAAAGCAACTAGGATATAGAAACGAATCTCTCTCATACACATTTACAGTCACCAATACAATTTATAAATTGTGGCAATAATAATTTTACTCTTAATGGGCCCGTTCACTTTCATTTTTGAATGTGAATTAATTATATATTTATAAAGATATTAAACTCTTTTGTCTGGTGGTACTTTTCCCGTTAAGATATGTTTGCTAGAAGTAAGGGAATTCCCATAAAATTCTTTCAGTGACTCATTGCGTCAGAAAATCCCTAATTCCGTTCACGTCTCGTATCGGTTATGCCATAGCCTCCTTAGGTGGCTATGGTTATGCTTAAAGACGGCGGGGTTGTCGGAAGTATCCCTAATATACCATTTCTGCATTTATATATGTAATTTAAATAGTAAAATTACATTATTTTTCTAAAAATCGTGATGTTATATTTTCAGATTTAAAGCTGGGAACTTATTTTTTTTTTTAATTAAAACAATTATTATTACTCAGGCTGAAAATTAACCAGACCATAATCAAAAAGTAGAAATTTGAATTGCAATATTTATCTGGTAAACGTGGCAACGTTGCATTTATTTCTAGAACTGTGTGTAGACAACACTATTTAGAAGTACTTTCAACGTTGTCACGTTTACCAGATACATTTTCTCAAATAAAATTTCGATCTGGTAATATTCAGCTTGAGTAATACTAATTGTTTTTATTAAAATTTAAAATAGGTAAGGCTTCCAGCTTTATCTGAAAATATAAACACATTATTTTAAAAAAATAATATATTTTTATAATGTAAATTTCTTTAATAAATGCAGAAGAGGAATGGTGGTGCAATGATACATCCGACAACCGCGCCCTTTTAACTATTAACCGATACGAGACTTGAAGGGAATTAGGGGTTTTCTGACGCAATGAGTCACTGAAAGAATTTTATGGGAATTCCCTTATTTCTAGCAAAAATATCTTAACGGGAAAAGTACCACCAGACAAAAGAGTTTAATATCTTTATAAATATATAATTAATTCACATTCAAAAATGAAAGTGAACGGGCCCATTACAACGGTTCAAACAAAAATTGAATGAAGAAAAGAAAGTATTTTCTCATTAAATTAAAAAAAATACGTGGGGCACTCGGGGACTACCGCGGTAAAGCTATTGCATAGCAGTTTTATCAACTTATGTAATTATAATTTTATTTATGCAGTATTTTTTTTCTTTGATATTAATTTAAGTTTTTTCTTTGATATTAATTCAAGTTACACTTTTTGAGCGTGGTGACCGATAAGAAAACATTTTTTTTTCTTTTATTGAATAAATGAGAAGTTAATATTGTTGTACTTATTGAAAACAAATATATTTCCTATTTGTTTATCTTTTTGAATTTAAATAAACGAAGTATCCACTGGTAGCTTGCATTTTTAAAATTAGGTGAACTTGAATGAACCTTGTTATGCGCCACTATGCATTGAATAAGTATATACTTTTTAAAAACTAAACATTTTAAATTACCAAGACTGTGAAATAATAAAACAATAATGTTTTTTCTTTTTTTTTAAGAAAAAAAAAAAACTAAAAGTTTCTGGGCTCGAATCACCAACTTTACTATCCACACTATCCAAATTTTGACCACTGTACGCTCTTCGCTATCGAGCACATCTTGATTACAAATATTTACGAATTATTACTTTTTAATTAAACAAAAATAAATTGGGAACAAAATTTTATCATTTCAAATGATACCTACATTGTAATTTAATGGAATCACATAAATATATGATTTAAAAACTATAAAAGTATCATTATTACTTAACTTCTAGTTCTTGTATTGCATAAACGTTCTAGTCCGCAGACGCATATTTAACTCCGCTTCATACTAATACTAGCCCAATCGGATTAGTATTTTAGATTCTGAAAAATTCGAAGCAGCAATTTTCCTTCGGAATTCGTTGGAGGGGGTCTCTGGTAGTCTAAATTCAAAAAGTTGGGATTCCAAAGTTGTCGTTACCTCCGCCATCTTGATTTAAAGGGTTATTTTTTGTATCTTGAATAACTCATTTATTTTCAATTTTACACGGAAAATAGTTTTTACAAAATTTATTTAAAATTAAATTTCCTACAATTCTGTTTTTTTTGTACGATCGATTTTTTTCGATTTATACCCGAAAAGAGGGGGTGAATTTTTGGTTATAGAATAACTCGTTTATTTTTAATTTTACGAGAAAAATTGTTATAAACAAAGTTGTTTAAAATTAAATTTCCTACAATTCTGTTTTTTTTTGTACGATCGATTTTTTTCGATTTATACCCGAAAAGAGGGGGTGAATTTTTGGTTATAGAATAACTCGTTTATTTTCAATTTTACGAGAAAAATTGTTATAAACAAGGTTGTTTAAAATTAAATTTCCTACAATTCTGTTTTTTTTTTGTACGATCGATTTTTTTCGATTTATACCCGAAAAGAGGGTCGCACGTTTACGGTAAAGGAAAAGAGGGGTGTAAATAATCAGTTTATCGAACAGTATAATTTTTACAATTAAATAAATGAAATTTATTTTCTTTTCAGTACACTTTTAAAAGTCTATCGAAACGTCAATGACGTCTGTTTGGAACGTTAAGCCGATGGATCGGCCAAGTTTTCGTCGTTCGATTCTTCCTCGTAATTGTCGACGAATTCGTCTGGAAGCTCAGGAGGTTCGGGGGTGACTTGCTCTGAGCGGTTTTCGTCACTACCAAGGTCATCTTCATCCAGCAGCTCTCGAATTGAAACAACGCTTTCGCACGTTTCTCCGTTGCAGTTGTGGCAATGATAAGAGTTTACCCCCACTCTTCTCAGGGATAAATACAAAAAAATCGAGCGTACAAAAAAAAACAGAATTGTAGAAAATTTAATTTTAAACAACTTTGTTTATAACAATTTTTCTCGTAAAATTGAAAATAAACGAGTTATTCTATAACCAAAAATTCACCCCCTCTTTTCGGGTATAAATCGAAAAAAATCGATCGTACAAAAAAAAGCAGAATTGTAGGAAATTTAATTTTAAATAACTTTTGTAAAAACTATTTTCCGTGTAAAATTGAAAATAAATGAGTTATTCAAGATACAAAAAATAACCCTTTAAATCAAGCTGGCGGAGGTAACGACAACTTTGGAATCCCAACTTTTTGAATTTAGACTACCACAGACCCCCTCCAACGAATTCCGAAGGAAAATTGCTGCTTCGAATTTTTCAGAATCTCAAGCCTGTTCTTCACCTAATCCGATTGGGCTATACGAATAGAGTCGGGTTCGGATAAAACCTTCCAAGGCATTTAACGCTGCACCGCTGTGCCGATCGGAGTGGGGGGTGTTAGGTTATTTTCGTTACGGTCGTTACGGACATTTCTTGATTCGGTCGCCGCGCTCAAAGCCCGCGATTAAAGCTATGCAATAGCTTAAAAAATTTCTTGTTTATATTATTATTTGTTGTATTTTTAAAAATAAACTAATGAAAACCATTATTATTTTATTTAAATATATTTTTGTACCTAATATTAATCTTTATTATTCGATGAAAGTGTCTTTACATGTAATTAATAATAATAAAAATAATAATATTAATAATAAAGGTCTTTATTTTCATATTTTACAGATCAATTTCAATATAAGTTTGTATTGTGAATTACATTAAATGAGTATCTATGAAAAAAGCCGAAGATCAGCTGTATACGTCTACAAGAAGTATTAGCTGTTTTTCATCTTAAGCTACCAAAAGAAAAAATATATAAGTTCATTGTACCGAAAACTAGAGAATGGAACAGGTAGTTACTTTAAACTAACAATAATTGTGTCTATATTTTATTACATGAGCGTTTAATTACAATGTATAGTCACCATTGATTGAAGTAAATTAGATGGATATAAATAAGTAATTAATTTTAAATTGTAGAAGTAAGAAAGAAAATTAAATAAAATGAAATACATATATGTTTAAATTTTTTATTTGTAGGGACACTTTCAATTAATGCTTAGATAATAGATATTTTTTAAGGTTCTTTTTAAATGTAAACACAGGCATATTTTTAAATTTATTTGGCAAGTTGTTATAAACTTTGACTATCTGATAGCTAAATGATCTTTTAAATGCTTCCGAATTATGCAGTGGTGTATTAATAAGATTTTTGTTACGTGTATTTAAGAAATGTCTTGTTGATCTAGAGCGTATTTTATTATATAAGTAACTTGGACATTTATTTTGTAAGATTTTATGATAAAGGGAGCTATTTAGAAGATACCGTCGGTCACACATATTTAACCATCCAACCTCTTTCAATTTATTAGAGATTCTTTGTCTTCTTCTGATACTAAATATTAAGCGAAGACAAGAATTTTAATCGACTTGTATTCTTCTTATATTTATACTATTTATACACGGTCCGTACACATTAGCGCAATAATTAAAATGTGATAATACAAAGGCTTTCACATAAATTTATTTTTATTTTTTTTGTTAAGTTATGTCTTTCTCGATAAATTAATTTTAAGTTGGCATACGAACGGCGAATACAATTATTCACATGTTCGGCGAAATTAAGGTTCTGATTTAATATAACCCCTAGATTTTTTTCAGTATCTTTTATAGAGATGAACACATCCTGGACTTTAATATTTATTAAATTTGAATTTAAAATCTTAGTTCTTTTTTTTTTGACCAAATATTAAGGCTGTACTTTTAGAAGAATTTATAATCAGACCATAATCACTTGCACTCTTCAGAAGGTTTTATATATCAGTATTAATAACTTTAGTGTTTTCAATAATATTGTCTGAAAATTGGTGGTAAAGTTGCGTATCATCAGCATAAAAGTGGAAATTGCAGTGTGACAACTTTTGCGAAATTTGACGTATATAGAGTATATAACAATGGTCCTAAAATCGATCCCTGAGGTACACCTGATGATATAATTAAGGGATTTGAAACACTTTCTTTTAATTTTACTAACTGACTTCGGTTGCTAAAGTAGCTTCTAATTAAGTCTACCGCACCGTTTGTGAAACCAATATATTTTAGTATTGCGCACATTAGCTTGTGGTTAATAGTGTCGAAGGCTTTTGAAAAATCTAATAGAGTTAAGATAGTTATCTTATTATGATCCGTTGCACTAAAAATATCATCTGTGATATTAAGAAGGGCTGTTTCGCAGCTGTAATTTGCTCTAAACCCAGACTATACCTCAGGAAGCAATTTATTTTCAAATGCATATTTTCTCAATTGTGTTTCCAGAACTCTTTCTATTACTTTAGACAAAGTTAAGAGAATACTAATGGGCCTAAGGTCCTTATTAGCTTTTTTAGGTACAGGGATGACAATGGCCTCTTTCCATTTGTCAGGAAATGTTCCTTGTTCTATGCAGAAATTTACTATGTGTGTAATATAAGGTATTATATAAGGAGAACAATGTAAGAGAAGTTTTATGTTTAAAAAATCACTTCACATGGAATGTGTTATGTTATAAAAAATTTTCTGGATTTCTATATGTTCTGTTTGTTGAAAAGCAAAAGTTGCTGCGTTTGGTGATATATTGTTAATGTAAAAGTGTAATAATTCATCTGATATATCCGTTTTTGGAATACCATTTATGTAATAATCATTAATAACATTCTCATTACTCAGGTTATCTGGTATGAAAATAGATTTTCTCTTATGAAAGCCCATAGAGTCCAATACTTTCTAAACTTTATTTGGTGGGGTTACAACATTAAATTTATACTGATAATATGCTCTCTTTTCATGCCTAAAAGCAGTTGTTGTATAATTTCTTAGTTCTTTGTAATAATTAAAGTGAGCAGGGTTTTTGGTTTTTCGCCATCTAGCTTGAGCTTTATTTCTTAATTTAATCATCAGTGGTAAATTATCAGTGAGCCAAGGACAATATTTTTTGTAATTTTAACTTTTTTTATTGGGGCATGCTTATCGAATAAGTATTTTAAGGTATTATTAAGGATTTTAATTTTTATATCATAAATATTTTGCAAGCCACATGTATATAAATCAAGTCTTTAATAATTTTATATTTAATCTCACTACTTTCACCTTCGATCTCCATAGCACAAGATGTCAGATCATGATCTGAAATGTGTCCTAAAGGAAGAACCTTTATATCGCTTACCATTTCGTCGTTGCTAGTTATTATTAAATCTAAACAAGAGGCAGTAGTTGCAGTTATCCTTGTTGGTTGATTAACATGTTGTTTTAAATTAAAAGAATCCAAAAGTGATATGAACTTTTTTTCTGCATTGTTGCTTTTAAGCATATCAACGTTAAAATCCCCTAAACAGAATAATTCGTCATGTTTAGGAAGTAAGTTAGAAACCTCATTTTCAAATTGAACTAAGAACTCATCTAGTGAGCCTTCAGGACGGTAAACAACTCCTACAGCAAATGATTGTTTATTTTTGTTTATTTGTCCAAAGTTGCTCATAGTTTTCAGATGTTGGAATAGTATCATAAAATAATGTGTCTTTTATATAAACCGCTACTCCACCTCCCCTTCTGTTTTGTCTGTCCCTTCTAACCATCTTATAATTATTTTGATCTGGAATTGCATCACTTAGCCAAGTTTCAGTCAACAGCAATATGTCATAATTCTCATCCCTCAAATAATCTCTTATAAAATTAACTTTCAATAATAGTGACTTTACATTGTGCTGAGCGATTAAAAGCTTCATATTCTCACTGAATAGTTATTTAAAAAACTAATAGAGAAAAAAAAAATAAAAGAAAAACAGTAAACAATAAGAAAAAAAGTTCTAGATGTAATAATGTAAGATAATTTTTGTTACAGTGTAGTAATGAATATAAATAATATTAAACTAAGCATTCCAAACTTTTAACAGTAGACCGAGTCATAATTTTTGGTGCACTGACGATGCTTGTTGGCGATGCATCAAATTTCCTCTTATTGGGCTCAGTTATATTATTAGTAGTATTTTTTATGGAAGTTTCTTGCTCTTGATTATGTAGGGATGTTCCCATTAGGTCTTGATAAGTAAAACTTCTGGATGAACCATCATTTAAATATAAAAGATTTTTTTTTTATTTTGGCTTGTGGATGAATGGTTTTGGCCTCTTTTAATTGACCATGTAAAAATTTTCTTTTAATATAGTCTTCTTTGGCGTAATCATTTAAAAAAAGTACTTTTATTTTTCTTAAATCCTCGTTAATTAAGCGAGCAGCATTAAGTATTTGAGTTTTAAGTTCATAATTTACCACTTCAAAAAGAATGGGACGTATTTTTCCTTCAACTTGTCTACCAAATCTAAACACATCACGGAATTGCTGTTTATTACATGTAATATGTAAGTAGTCTCCTATAACTTTTAAGAGTTCATCAGTTGTATCAGTTTCAACACCTTGTACTCCATAGACAATTAAATTAAATTTTTTCAATTTTCTTTCGCTCTCCAAAATTCGTTGTTTACATTCAGTATTTTCCTTTCTTAAATCTTTAATATCGTCTACTAAATGTGATATTTTACTCTCAATAGAAGTTTTAAAACTATTTGTTTCGGTTTTTAAATCAGCATGACCACTCTGAATAAGATTAAATAGATGTTGCAAGCTTGGCGTCGTCGACATCGCCTTTTAGAACGTATATTTAAGAAGCACCTTCTACTGTGGGCCGATGTAAACTAGACAAAAATTTTATTTGAAGATTCGCTTAGATTTCAAGGTAAACTACCTAACCGATTTGCTTCTTATCAGTTTGTCAGTACTTGTCGATTAATAAATAGCATGCAAAATTAGACTTTATTGCTTACAGTTTGGTATATGATCTCTGATTAACTTCTTTTAATGCAGATTTCAAAGAAGGCACCTCACTTCACTTAAAAATCTTTAGAATACTGTTCAGAAAACTAACTTTTTATATATTTATTTAATTTTAATTGTTATATATGAAATATTTTCAATTCTTTTGATAAAATTTAAGCAGGCAACGTAAATACGTGTTCCCTTCACGCCGGCTCATTATGTCTTTAATTTCGACGAAACCATCCGTAAAGCATTTTTAAAATCAGTAAGGCAAGTAACCAAATCTAGAACCAGTCACATCTGCATTGCACCTCCCTATCCAAATTTCCTGATTTTATTTTTTTTTATGAAATCTTGTCAGAGAAAACATAATATTCATTACTCATGGAAAAGTGACTTTTTCGCACTCGCAATGTAATTTACTTAATTTGTATCTCATAATAATCTTTATTTTTCTGACGAAAAATACAATCCGCAAAGCCTTTTCAAAATCAGTAAAGCAAATAAAACAAAAACTAGGATCTTTCACATTTTGATTAAATCTCCGTATCTTAATTTCCTGATTTTTACTTTTTTTTTTCACAAAATGTAAAACGCATCATTTCTATTTTGATTTATGTAATGTCCATATTAACAGTTTAATCGATATGATAAATAAATTATTAAAATTGACGATTAACTTAGATCCTAGATATTTATTTTTAACAATTATTAAAATAATTTTAAAATAACTACATACATCTCATTATTTTGGGTTTTCATACTGTTTAAACTTAAAATCGAATTAAAAATGCATTTGACATAAGACCCATTAGCTCAGGTTGTAGGGTAGTTACAATTTGTACTTTGGCTTACACGACGGGTCCGCGGGCCCGCGTTCAAAACTCGGTGGTTGCAGATTTTTTTTTAATTTTTTTGTTTGTTTTGTTTTTTTATTTTTGCTTCGAAAATTATGAAAATTAAATAATTACAATTATTGTTGATTATTTTTTTAAATACATTTTAATTATTATAATAATAACCTGGTTTCACATTTTTTGATAAAATTATTTTGTGGTCGTAGGAAAAATATTGTACATCACTTGTATAAAAAGTGATTTTCCACTCGTGTGAAAAATGTCACTTTCCACACTCGTAATGTAATATACTATTTTTTCAACATATCTAATCTATACATTAGATAAAGTATTCAATTATTCGTCCATTTATTTAACAATGGAATGTACATACATTCTTCTTTTTTTTTTCAATAGATACGTTGGCCCTTTATTTTTAGGACATTCAATTATTGACGTTAAAATGAAAACCAGGATTTATTCACGTTTCGTACATACTCTAACAATAACTCTTTTCAGATACGGATCCAACTTGAAACTTATAGTAAGATTAATGTCTCTCGGCCACTATCATTTACAACTTTCCACTCTGACGTACCATGCATTATTTCGAGCAAATCCAGACAAGCCATTTATCGATGTCCTATTTCAGCGAGCCAAATTTTACAGAAAAAAGCTGCAGACTGGAAGCTTCAGAACGCTTTAAAGGTTGTTAGTTAGTGTTGGACAAAACTCTACGCCCGATACGCCCGAAAGTTATCCGCCAATATGATACCAGCTGGCTAGAGTTTTAAAACTGAGTTTTTGCAGAAATTAGAAGCAGAAAACAAGAAAATTAATAAAAAATCGACACTATCATTACCTAAGTTTAGCCCTGAGCGTCATGTCAATATTGAAGGAGATAATCTATGTGTCGATTTTACTAAAATAAAAAAAAAATTAAAGATACAGGATGTTAAAATAATTTAAAAAACCTGTTTTTTTAATATTTTATTTTTGAAGAGGTTGAGTGGTGTGTACACTCTGGGTAATAAGAAATGAATGGAACGTATTTACGATTACCTGTGCCCCAACTTGCCACCGCCTCACGGTAGCTACTTTGAAAGGGCAGCTGGCTTCAAGCTGAAGTTCAGTTTTTTCCATCTCTCTTCCTTGGAAAAGTTGAGACAGTTTATTTACACGTGTTGGGATGAGCCCCCACATTTTTTATCAATTTTCAACCACCTGTTAAGATTGGTTTTGCTTCGTTTCAAGCCTCAAGTCATGGTTGAGAACCAGGGACCGTATTGTGGCAGTCCTTTTAATCTAATAAATAAAATTTTAAATAATTAATTTTCATGCACCTTCTATATTTACTGACAAGTAAGTTTTAATGTTTTTTTTTTTTTATTTTTTATTCAATGTTTAGGAATATCTCGATTTGACTATTGTTATAGCTCCGTTTTTTTATCTTTGTAGAGTCTCTGATGATGGCCTAACCGGCTGAAAGCGCTAAGACTAATTTTACTGAGTTTTATTAATATTAATAAAACTACCTACACACTTTAAATACGTTCCATTCATTTCTTATTTTATTTTTGATTATTGGACTTGGAAGGTTTGTTTTTAATACAAAGAGGATAATTTAATCCTCATATGCTTAAAATTATAAATATTAAAAAAAAATAGGGATTATACCTGAGCCCAGGTCAGTTAGGTATTCTGGCTAAACATTGTTGCGTTCTGTGTTTTAGTTGGCAGATTGTAAGCACTGCCCTGCAATGGTAAAAAGCCTTATAAGCAAATTTCGATTTTTTTTTATAGGTTACTATTTACATAACTTTTTACGCTCTTTTTAACGGTATAATTGCTGTTGGTTTAAGTCGTATCGTTGTTTCAATAAATGCATTGGACAAAGCAGGTATAAGCGTTATTTTTTCAGAGTACAATGATAAAAGGACGTAACTGTACTTTTTGTGCTTATAATACTTTGGTAAAATGACGTACATAAGCTATACAAATTTTAAATCAAAAAAATACCTAACTTTTCAATAGAAGAAAAACGTATGATCTGATACAGTTAAAGTATATTTTTTAGAGTGACAATATACCAATGTAATACAATGAAATAATACTTTATCAACTTCTTACGTTGTTGTTTTATTGTATGGTTAATAGACAATTAAAATCTTTGCATTGTAAAAAAAACTTAAATAAGTATATACGTTTTTACCACTTTTTGAATGCGTTTGAATTTCAACAGTTCCAACCCTTATAGTTTTATACATGTCCTGACCCGAGTTTGGCGCGAATATTTTAGTTTGCCAGAGGCCTTTCCTAAGGGCAAGGTCAGTGTTATTGTATGTGTACCTATTCTGTGAGGTTATGGTGAATATTGGCGTTTAAAAATGACTCCAAGAACATTATTTATGTTACGAAAAGCTACTGGAAAAGTAAGGAGGTCCATCCGTTATTTGTATATATATAATTTAAGTTTCACAGTTTAAGGTTGTGTTATGGTTGGGCTATGTTTTAGAGAAATTTCAGCAGAGGATTAGAGGACTTGTTTTCAAAAATATTCTACAAACTTTCGGTTTAAGATCTTAAAAAAAATGAAAACTATGAAATTTTGAGGGTATGCTATTAAGATAGTGTTGAAGCTTCCTTCTAAAAATGTTTTAAAGGTTACAACGTTGCCACTTCTACCCGAAAGTCGCACAAACTAGGAAATCCATCCGTTCCGTGCGATGCGAATAGAATGCGCTTACCTTAAGTATTTCGATCATAACTTTTATAATATTTTTATAGGTTCAGGATAGCAGACAAAATTATAAGAAAGACAAAGCAAATAGGGATCCTGATACTATAGTTTACATTGTCGACATGCAAAAAGTAATTCTGTTGCCTAGAATGCCCGACGTAAAAGATTCATTCTTTTTATCCAGACTTCTATTCAACGAAAGTTTTGTTTCTCTAAAACCCAAAGATAAACACTTACTGGTAATCTGACACGAGGCTATAGCTGCTAGAAATGCGGAAGACGTTTCATGTGTTTTTTGGCTTTCTTAAAAAAATATAGAGATGTTAAAAACATAATTCTGTGGCTTGATAATTGTACGGGACAGAACAAAAATTGGGTTTTATATAGTACAATATTAAATTATGTTAATTCAGGTTTATCTACTAATGAAGAAATATGTTTGAAATATCTTGCCAAAGGGCACACACTTATGGCAGCTGACGGAATCCATGGAAAGATCGAACAACAAATAAAACAGAAAAACGCTTGTGACGTTCAAGATTTTATTGAAGTGTGTGAAAAAGCAGAAAAAAGAAACCAGATTTTGAGTGTCACTATTGGAGACTTCATGGATTTAAAATCTATAATAAGGCAAAGAAAACCAAGAGAAAGGAGAGATATTCTTCCATACCTGAAAGATGTAGTCGAAGTTAAATTTGAAAGAAATTTGCATGATTTTTTTATAAAACCAACTATCAGCAACCATTTTTAAAATCGTCCAATATTTTAAAACGAAAGGTTGAGGTAAACACTTTTCCTGAAAGAAAACACGTGGTATTCAATCATCCAAAAAGGAACCAATTCTAAAAGAATTAGTACCAAAGATGGCCGACAGTAAAAAGCAATTTTGGGTCAATTTACATGTGAACGATGGTTCTGATGACCTTCTGGAAGAAGGAGTATTTCTATTTTTAAATGTTTTAGTATAAATATTTGTTTTTTAGTTTTGTTTTATTTTTTGTTATTACATTTACATGTTTTAAAACATATCCTCTTCGCGTAAAATTTATTAACTCAATATTAAAGTTATGTTTATTTTTTAATTATTAAAGAGGTTGATATATATGCATTAGTTTAAACATGTAAAAGTTACATAAATACAAAATCGTTTGGAAGATTTGTAAAACTTTTAGTTTAATACAAAGGAAAATAAATGTATAGTTTCAAGGTTTTATTTTGTTTTTTTATCCTGTAATAAATAAATTAAAAAAAAATGGTAAAAGCAATTAAGCGACATTATAAAGCATGAACTGTGCACACAAGATGTTAAAATAGAAAAATAAACACAGCATAATATTTTGAAAAGCCTCTAAAAATTTCAAATCAAACGAATATTAAAAATTGATAATGTCGCATTATAAAATTCAAACACGTTTTACTCAAAACAGCTAAAACTCACATACAGCTTTTCACCATTGGAGGGCAGAGCAGTATATATTTTTTTCTAACCCACGTGAATTATTGTCCTATCTACGCACAGACTAGAAATCGAAAAATTATGCTACTATGTTCACCTGAACGAATATATTTCAAATCCATTCTAGGTAGTAAAAACACTGAAAAAAATAAAATCCACCAATCACAGTTTATGTTATAGCCATCCAACTATTATTTTTAAAATTTTAAATAAGTGACAATTCTGTCAAACTAATTTTCAGTATATTTTTTAGTTACTAATATTAAATGAGTTACTTTTGTATGGAATCGATAAATAACAGCACCTTTATTTTTATTTGGGTCACATTTAAAAAATAAAATAAATTTTAATAAAAATATATCAAACTAATTTAATTAAAAGTATTAAAACTAAAATCTTAACAGTGGCGGTGAACGTGAGGACAAAGCGTCTGCCTTCCACGCGAAACGCTCGGATTCGAATCTGTGCTGGAGACTAATTAAAGTAAACCTTTTTTTAATTATTTTTTAAATGGGTATTTTATTTTATAAATCAGTAAAATTCATAAATTATTTTAAAAATAGTTATGTAGTCTTAATAATCTAAAATAATTTTTCAAATTTGTTGATTTTCGTTATTAGGTCATATAAAAAATATACTGTGGATTGTCCATATCGCACTTAGGCAACTGAGCACGACACCGTTTGTCTTCGTGCGTATGGCCATCATATTCACTCTTGTTACACAAACTACTTTTAATATAAAATCTTTTAAAAAATCTGTTTCTCTATTAATAATTCAAACTTTTTTTTACTATTAGACTTGGCAGGTTTATTTTCATTACTAAGATGGTAACTTAATCCTCATTAGTTTAAAAGAGTATTTCAAAAGACTGCTCGTAACCTTGGTCAAGATTAATTGCGTGTGTTTACATATGTGTTAAATTGTGATCGTTCAAAAAAAAAACAATGATTACTAAAGTTAATGTTTAAAATCAAAAGTAAAAGTGTGCCAATAAAAATAATTTTAAAATGTTTAGAGGAAATCAACAAAGCCGAATCTTCTGAAGCGCAAAAAAATCAGGCCATAATACAGGAGAATCAAACTAATATGAAAACAATAGTTTGCGATGACTAGGAAAAAATTGAGAAAAAATAAGAAAGAATCAGCTATACAGAGGTTGACTAAACAATTGCAGGAAATGCAATTAAGAAAACAGCAAATGGAAATGATGTTAGGTATGCAAAAACAACAATAGCATATTGAAACAGACTCTGAAGAAGAAATAGTCAATAAACAGCTTGGCTAGTACAAAGAGGCAAAAGAAAAACGACAAATGCGAGAATCATCTGAAGTATCACCTCAAAACAAACAAAGTACAATACAACACACAAAAAGAAGCAAAATTAAACCATTCAAATGAAAACGTTCAACAAGTTATTGCACAAAAAGAATAACCGAAACAAAAATTACCACCACCAATAATAGTAACTCAGGTCAAAAACTAATAAGTAAGCAACACAATTTTGTAGCTACCACATTAAATAATGATGAAATCAAATTGAATGTAAAAGATGAACAAGAATATAGAACAATGACAACAGATCTCTCAAACCAAGGCTATAGTGGCATTCATATGAAATGAAACAAATCAGACCAATAAAAGTTATGGCTAGAAACCTACACCCTACCTGCAAGCCAAAAGATATAGCTGAAGAATTAAAGCACAGTGGATTTAAAATCTTGGATGTGCTTAATATTCAAAGGAGAGAAACTAAAGAAGTAGAAAGAGGAAATCAAGTTATTAAAAGTGCTATAAAAAAAACCATTGCCGCTATTTATGTTACTATTTGAAAACGGTGAAGACATTGAAAGGATTTATAAAATTAAGTTATTACAAAACCTAATAATCAAAATTGAGCCAGTGAGAAGCCCAAAACTGATACCGTAATGCAAACGGTGTCAAAGATATGGGCATACTATATGTGTTTGTAATAGGCAACCAGAGTGTGTTAAATGTGCCAAAAGCCATCTTACAGGAGAATGTGATAAACCAGCAAGTGTATCACCAAAATGCGCAAATTGCAATCAAGCACATTCAGCAAGCTACAGAGGAAGTGGCAAAGAAAATACAACACAGAAAATACCAGATAAGTGAAACTAACCACAATAGAAATATTATCCAATCTAGACGATCTATCATTAATAATGCTCAAAGAAAGGCAAATTTGACATACTCAAATGTAGCTTGTAATAACAGACCTAATCAAACTGAAAACGATTGTTCCACGAACCAAATAATGACTATGCTTAAAATAATTCTAGACAGAATTACTAGATTAGATGAGGCCACCTTCCCCCAAACATCTAGACATCCTTAATGGAGAGTAAAGACCTAATAATTGTAACATGGAATGCCAATGGACTCCTTGACCATCGAGAAGATTTGCTGGTGTTACTAATAGAACAAAATATAGATATCTGTCTTATATCAGAAACGAATTTAACAAAACAAAGCTATATATAATTTAAAGGATACAAAGTAATAAGAAAAGAAAATATTAACTATTTTGACGAGAATAAAATAAGAACAAAAGAAATCCAGATAACAGCAGTTAACATAAAAACGAATTAATACAGTTTCCCAGTCGGAGAAGTATATATCTCACCACGACATAATTTAAAAGAAAATTACAGAGAACTATTACGACAATTGGAAAAAAAATTTATCTTGGGAGGTGATTTTAATGCCATAAATATCATCTGGGGCTCGAGATTAACAACCATCAAAGGTAGGGAATTGCACGCAGCTGCAAGTGAAATTGGGTTTGAATACCATTCAACAAGAAAACCAACCTATTGGCCAAACGACAAAAATAAAATACCTGACTTACTGGACTTTTACATCACTAGCAAAAAACTTGGAAAATACTCAGAAAATTGACGAACGATAAAAATACTAATTACTCTCTGTGGAAAGCGACTAGGAAACTTAAACGTCGAATAGTCCATATGCTACCAATAAAAGAACACAACGGAAACTGGGCAAGATCAAATAAACAAAAAGCTGACATCTTTCCTGACCATCTCGAAAAAAATTTTCAACCGAACGAAGAACGAGAGCTCGATTTATTAAAACAAGAAAACACAAACATAGTAGAAATTCCTAGGGTAATGCTCAAAGAGGTAGCTAAGAAAATCAAATAAAATATCAATTTTAAGAAAGCACCCTGGTATGATTACTGGTGAAATACTAAAACAATTGCCAAGAAAAGCTGGAGTTAAACTTACTAATATAATAAACGCTGTATTTCGACTAGAGCATGTGACTAGCATCTGGAAAGGCGCTGGAAATATAATGATACCTAAACCTGGGAAACCACCAAATGAAGTGAAGTCCTATAGACCTCTATCCCTGTTACCAGTTTCATCTAAACTTTTCGAACAACTTTAACTGAAAAGATTCAAATCATAATACCTGACTATCAATTTGGATTTGGGAACAAGCATTCCACTATTGAACAAGTCCACAGAATAAGACTGAAATAGGGAAAACACTGAAAGAAAAGATCTGCACCTCACTGTTTCTAGATGTAGGTCAGGCTTTCGATAAAGTATGGTCAGAGGGCCTTGAATATAAAATAAATTAACTTCTACTTTGATTTGACTAATAGAATCTTCCGTTTAAACAAGAAGAATATTCCAAGCTTAAAAAAACTAAAGCATGGGTACCTCAAGGAAGTGTTCTGTGTCCAGTTCTCTACCTGTTGTTTACCTCCGACATACCATAAACGCAAAATATGAAAGTAGCCACATTTTTCGACGACACGGCCATACTTGCCATCGGTAAAACCACAGAAGAACGAAAATGTCACTTTTTACGTGCTCTTTAATAATTTTGGGACCAGTTATGTCCCAGGGAGTTAGACAATAAAATATATAAATCCGGGCATCAATCATGTAAACACTACTTAGCCTTAAACTGGGCTTCGTGGCCATGACCTATATGGGGGGTTTATTCGGCAATTAAAACCGAACAAAAATATAGAATATATTTAACATAAAAATACAAAATAGGCTACAGTTCGACATACACAAGCATGGGCGCAATGTAATAACAACGTAAACTTGCCAACTTCACCAATATTTGGGGCACATGTCACAACCCTTGCCTGACTCTAAAATACCAAAAAAAGACATAATATAAACTATGAAGATCCCAAACTAAAACTGCTACTGGGAATCTCCTAAAAGGGAGGCCTCCTATGGGGAAGATCCTTCCCTGTGAAAAAAAAAACCGACTAGGTTTGATTTCGCAAGACTTTCAAAATCCTCAAGTCAGTTCATTAGTTTTTAACTTTGTTTTGTAACTATGAAATGCACATTCCCTACGATTTAGAAGTATTTTGAAATCGACCTACTATTAAGAAATAATTTACCATACAGGATGTTAAATTATTTACTGAGCCGAATAAAAATAATTTAATTTAATTAACGGAATAATTGTAACAATACAAAACGTTGCTCTACATAAATTGACAGCTATATTTGACGTTAAACCACTTCTAAAACACTAAGAAAACTTGGCAGTCTTTTGTACACGAATCGCCCATTTAGTTTCGGTTCTTAAGTAGGTATTCTTTAGTTGTCATGTAAAGTTTTATCAAACCTATAAAAATACTTTTTATTAAGCTTAGACCGAAAAAGATATGATATTTTAGGTCTTCGTTTAACATCTGGTATCAAACGGTCGCATATTAAATTTCGGGGTTACTCTCATCTCTTTCCAAGCCTAATTATATTAGCCCAATCGGATTAGGTGAAGAACAGGCTTGAGATTCTGAAAAATTCGAAGCAGCAATTTTCCTTCGGAATTCGTTGGAGGGGGTCTGTGGTAGTCTAAATTCAAAAAGTTGGGATTCCAAAGTTGTCGTTACCTCCGCCAGCTTGATTTAAAGGGTTATTTTTTGTATCTTGAATAACTCATTTATTTTCAATTTTACACGGAAAATAGTTTTTACAAAAGTTATTTAAAATTAAATTTCCTACAATTCTGCTTTTTTTTATACGATCGATTTTTTTCGATTTATACCCGAAAAGAGGGGTGAATTTTTGGTTATAGAATAACTCGTTTATTTTCAATTTTACGAGAAAAATTGTTATAAACAAAGTTGATTAAAATTAAATTTCCTACAATTCTGCTTTTTTTTGTACGATCGATTTTTTTCGATTTATACCCGAAAAGAGGGGGTGAATTTTTGGTTATAGAATAACTCGTTTATTTTCAATTTTACGAGAAAAATTGTTATAAACAAAGTTGATTAAAATTAAATTTCCTACAATTCTGCTTTTTTTTGTACCATCGATTTTTTTCGATTTATACCCGAAAAGAGGGGGTAAATTTTTGGTTATAGAATAACTCGTTTATTTTCAATTTTACGAGAAAAATTGTTATAAACAAAGTTGTTTAAAATTAAATTTCCTACAATTCTGCTTTTTTTTGTACGATCGATATTTTTCGATTAATACCCGAAAAGAGGGGGTGAATTTTTGGTTATAGAATAACTCGTTTATTTTCAATTTTACGAGAAAAATTGTTATAAACAAAGTTGTTTAAAATTAAATTTCCTACAATTCTGCTTTTTTTGTACGATCAATTTTTTTCGATTTATACCCGAAAAGGGGGTGAGTTTTTGGTTATAGAATAACTCGTTTATTTTCAATTTTACGAGAAAAATTGTTATAAACAATGTTGTTTAAAATTAAATTTCCTACAATTCTGTTTTTTTTGTACGCTCGATTTTTTTGTATTTATCCCTGAGAAGAGTGGGGGTAAAGATTTTTGAAAATCAGCAAAAAAAAACAAACAGAAAAAATAATGGTACAACATCAATAATAAACGTGACAATACAATACTTAGGTTCACCCCCACTCTTCTCAGGGATAAATACAAAAAAATCGATCGTACAAAAAAAAATCTGATGTGTCCAACACATGACTTTCCTATCTAGTTTTTATAGGCTTTTTCCGGTTATTTTGTACAACCTATTGCAGCATCTCTATAAATGTTTAGAGGATAAACTAAATATATACATTGTCCACATACACCTACCTCGAAACATTTTTCTATAGATATTCATTGAAAACGAAAATACTGAAAAATTTAAATTTAGCACTTTTTCATTACGGTCCATTTTAGAAAAATCATGTATAAACAAAAATTATAGAGATCGATATCGCAAACAACTTTTAGTTCAACAATTTTCATAAAAATCAGAATTTTGCACATTTTGTCAAATTTCTCGGATACGGACCATTTCAGGAAATTTTAACATAAAACAAAAATTATATATAATAATATTAGAAGTAACTTTTATTTAAACAATTTTTTTCTCTAAACATAAATAACGGATATATTCCATAAAATATAAAAACGCCCTCCCATAAAGTACCCCCCCTAGATGTTCCGACTTTGTCCAAAATCTAATAATGTCACGTCAGGCCGAAATAAACGTTAAGTTTAAAATTTAATGTTATTTTCTTTATCCGTTTTTGAGTTTTCTTCAAAATTCGAAATTTTAGAGAAATTATGTATAGTATCAAAATTATAGAGAATTATATTACAAACAACTTTTATTTAAACAATTTTTATAAAAAAATATTTTTTTTACATTTTGTCAAATTTCTCGAATACGGACCATTTAAGGAAAATTTTGTATAGAACAAAAATTATAGATAATTATATTAGAAGTAACTTTTATTTGAAGAATTTTCTTGTCCAAACGTAAATAACAGATATATTTCATAAAATATAAAAATGACCACCTATAAAGTACCCCCCCCCCAGATGTTCCGACTCTGCCCAAAATCTAATCAGTTCATGAGATGCTGGAATACAGCTTAAGTTTAAAATTTGGTGTTTTTCTGTGTATCGGTTCATGTGTTATGCGACCTACAGACACACACACACACACACACACACACACACACACACACACACACACACACACACACACACACACACACACACACACACACACACACACACACACACACACACACACACACACACACACACACACACACACACACACACACACACACACACACACACACACACACACACACACACACACACACACACACACACACACACACACACACACACACACACACACACACACACACACACACACACACACACACACACACACACACACACACACACACACACACACACACACACACACACACACACACACACACACACACACACACACACACACACACACACACACACACACACACACACACACACACACACACACACACACACACACACACACACACACACACACACACACACACACACACACACACACACACACACACACACACACACACACACACACACACACACACACACACACACACACACACACACACACACACACACACACACACACACACACACACACACACACACACACACACACACACACACACACACACACACACACACACACACACACACACACACACACACACACACACACACACACACACACACACACACACACACACACACACACACACACACACACACACACACACACACACACACACACACACACACACACACACACACACACACACACACACACACACACACACACACACACACACACACACACACACACACACACACACACACACACACACACACACACACACACACACACACACACACACACACACACACACACACACACACACACACACACACACACACACACACACACACACACACACACACACACACACACACACACACACACACACACACACACACACACACACACACACACACACACACACACACACACACACACACACACACACACACACACACACACACACACACACACACACACACACACACACACACACACACACACACACACACACACACACACACACACACACACACACATCATCATCGCGAAAATAGTAGCAAATTGTAACGTTTAGAGAAAATTAAATATTTTAGCTGGGAGCTGGGAAGTGGCGATTACAAGATAGTTTAAATCATATAATTTTGTAGGAAAATGAAAAGAAAATAATTATGTTGCATGAAAGTAAAAAATGGCCGTGACCGTCTTTTCTTAGGCAACCCAGTTGCGGTATATTTAAAAACAGATTTTATTAAAAAAGAAAATTTTTATCTATTAAAAAGATGAGTGAAGGTCGACCTTACTTACGGATCCTGGACTTTGTCGCTTTTCTTGAAACATCCTTCTCTCTCTCTCTTCTCTCTCTCTCTCTCTCTCTCTCTCTTAATTATTAATTTTCATATTTAATAAGTTTAAATAATATTTATTCAGTAAAGGTCCACAGTGGGCGAAGCTTGCGCAAACCAGAGTTTCCTCTTTCGGCTGTATTTTCAACCATCTGGGAAAATTATAAATATTGGTCCTACAGTTTCGAGTAATTTAACTTTTTTTGGGGAAATTTCCTCCTCTTTATGAATCTTTTTTTTAATTTAGAAAATGCCAAATAGTTTTCGAGATATTTTCAAAAAATTAAGCCCACTTTTTTTTAAGGTAATTGTTTTTGCAATTTTTTTAAAAATTATCTACACGCTATTCCGAATCGAATGACATCTCGTTCATATTTTTCAGAGACGAAGAAAAAAGTTTGACTTAAAAAGCACTTGTTAACTAGACTAATATTGGTATATATGTGCCTATTAACTTCATGATTTAGAGCGTCCTCATACAGTTGGGTACATGTGAAAAACATTTGTTGTTTCGTAGGAAATATTTAAATAAATAAAAGTTTGGGGATTAATAGTAAATAACTTTGACCCATTCGAAACATGTGCACATTATAGAGGATGATCTAAAAATAGAAAATTTTAACGCCACAAAACCAAAAAGTTGAAATAAAGTTGAAATGGCATTTTAAGCCAAATTTTTAATTTTTAAAACAACTTTTTCCATATATATTTTTTTTTTAGAATATTTGTTTCTTAGGAATATCCACTATTGGAAAAATAAAATTTTTACAATATTTAATTTGCAAATAAACATGCCCAGATCAAGAAAAGTTATAAAAGACAGTTGTTTCGTTTTATCAGTCAAACATTTTGCTATAGACGACATTTCAATATGATCAAATTTTTGATTGTCTGGTTTCATATTTTTCCATTTTAAAGATACCCTCTATATCGAGCACAAGTTTTAAAAAGGTCAATAATGTATATTCTTGATTCAAAAACTTTTATATATTCAAACATTTTCTAAAAAATGAAAAATCAAATGTTTTCTATATGTAGGTTAAAAGGTATAGTTATTGGCACTTTAAGACGTTCTTAGGACTCTAGTCATCTGTAAATGTAAATTAAAATTTGTCTTTTTATTCATTTTGTAAACTTTATACACAACAGTATTCTTAATAGGTTGTATAATATGATACTGAAAAAAAGACCTTATAAAAATAAAACGAATTTTAAGAAAAAACTTATTTATTTAACACAGTCAATACATGCAGTTATTGGCATATAAATCACAGTTAGTGGCACACAATTTATAATTTGCAGCTATTGGTACATCCATATTATAGTAGTTGTCACTCTCTAATCATTAATGGCATTAAAAAAACATTTTAATAAAACTAGTGGTTAGTTGTCACACATGACATAAAAGAAAATAAAAACCTGATTCTCAGTTTATTTTGAACAAAAGTAAAAAAAATATTAATTTTTTCTACAACAGGCATTACAAATGTAAGATTTAACAATAGGCGGCATTATATTATATTTTCTGATTCACTGGGGGTGAAAAACTCTCTGGCATGTTGAAAAAATTGTGAGGAGTAACTGGCACACTAGAATATCTGCTATATCCCTTTCATCTATTGAAGACGAGACTATTGAAAGCTCGGATAAATATTTTAATTTATTACATGCAGGAGTAGATATTTTTGGATTCTCAAATGGAAGCAAAGAAGTGGGGGAGTATCTATTTGTAATATCGTCAAAAACCAATAAATTTTCTTTATCCAAATTATTTTTATCAGCAATATTTATTGGAAAATCTAAATTAATTAAAAATTCTCCTTTATTAAGAAGTCCAATATTTTTAATTAACATTTCATAGCTTTGTGTATTATCGTTTTTTAAGTAGTTTCTGGAGTAAGTAATATATCTTAATTAGCTGTATCTATGCATTCTTCCACGACAATAGAATTTCCCCCTTTTCTTTCTATAATAATGGCTTTTTCTTTAAAACCGCCTACTTCTTCTTCTTTTTCGTATTTTTTTGTCTTCTCTAAATCTTTATTATCCCTTTGAAAAACCTTGCATAAATTTTATATAAATACAGAAATCCATCATTTTCGTTATGCAGTAGTTTTATTCCTTCTATTTCATTTAATATACGCATACCCTCTTTTCCTAAAATATTTTTAAATTTTGAAAAACTTAACTGTTTAAAAGACATTTTTTTCACTTTTCAGATTTTTGGATATTCCTAAACGTTTTGTGTAGTCCAATGCATCGTACATCCACGGAAACAATCCACAAGCACGACATCCGTTAATAATTGTTTCTTGTTTTAACAAAGATATTGTTTTCTCTAAAACTGAAGAAAAATTATCTCTTGTTAAAGCAGATGATGAATTTTCACGTCTCCATTCCAATGCTCCTTCTTTTCTCAAAGATTTCAGTACATCTACAAGTTGCAGAATTCTTGTAGCATTTGAATACAATGCATTCAAAATAATTTTTAATCTTATACAGTGTTCGCTCACCTGATGTTTGGAATGTCCATCTACCAATTGTATCACTGTAAATGCTACATTTATGCTTTTTAAAGGCTTATAAAGTATATTTCCTAAAAATTTGTAAAATAACTCCGACTTCATCCAGCCGTTGTCTGAAATTCCAACTCCCCAACTATTTGGAACTGATCGGGATATTTCAATCCCTTATATGGAAATATAACCATTGGAGGAATTATTTCACCCCCCAGCAGAAAAAGTAAAAAGAACTGTGATGTTATATTTTGACTGTCTTCAGTTTATTTCAGAAACAAATCGGCTTCATTTTGGAGCAGTGACGTTTTTGGTTTTTGGACAAACCTGAAAATTCGTTTCATCAGAATTAAACACTCTTGATGGATCTTCAAAATGTCAAAATATTTAGCATCTTTTAAATATTTTTCGATATTTTTGAACCAACCCTTAATATCAGAGTCTGAAACATTTTCACTCCTTCTGGTTGACATTCAGTTAAATCAGAATGACAACCAAGGAAACTTTTATACCATTTATCTCCTGGATAGTTGTTTTTAAATGGATTTGGTCGTGGATTATTTTGTAAGAAATTTTTGTACACTATATTTTAAATCCTCTTTTCTTGGAGGAAATCTTTTTTAGAACATTCTTTAATCCACTTTCTTCTTCAGTTTCTTAATATAGGATTTGGACCATGAGACGTTTTAGAAAATTTTTCCCCCAGTCTAAATTGTAACGTTGACCGTGAAATATTATATTTTCTGGAAACACTTTTTTGGACTATCCTCCATTTATTTCTTTTATTGCCCTTTAAAGAGTTTCCTCTGTATACTTTTTTAAATATTTATTTTCGTCAATAGTTTAAGGCATGTTTAGGTAGTTGAGAAGATAAATATCTGAAACGAAAAATGTTTCTCAGTTATTGGCACCCTAAAAATTTTGTAATTGGCACCATGCCAACAACTCTTTAATTGGGTGCTACAGAATACTTAATTTAAAACCGTATAATAGGGTAACTAATTATGTTAAGAATATGCTAAAAATAAACCTAAAAAAATAATATACGTAACACAGTTGCTGGAACCAATGGGACAATTACTATTTCACCGGTTTAATTTTCGATAGTAGTTGGTACCCCATATAAAATATTGAAACCCATTATTCTGATATATTTAGGTAGCAAATGGTATGTACTATTCTAATAAGCATATTTTACAGTAAAAAAACATTTCTAGACTTTTATTATCCAACTGTAAAGATGATGTAATCCTAAAAATTTTTGATAAAACTCGCCTAGATCTCAGATGTTGATAAACCGCCCGTCTACTTGGTGGCCATTTCAGATACTAAACCACAGACTATACCCTTTAAAAGATGGGCCACTCAACAATGAAAAATTTTACTCATCTTTCAGCGCCATCTGTAGCGGTTGCACATAGTTGAGTTAAAAAAAAGAAGATAAATAATAATTGAAAATTTGTTCAAGATTTATTATATAGATGGCGGTAGGGGTCAATGAGCGCGAGTTTTTCAAACTCGGTTTTTCTAATAAACCACTACTAAGTTTTTCAAAATTATAATTTTTCGTTCTTTTTACTTAAAATGATTCAAATATTTTATTCTTTACTTAACATACTTGGATGTATATAATACATTGGGTTATGTTTTGGGATAGATAAAATTTAAAATATTTTAAGTTAAAAAGAAAACGAAAAATTATAATTTTGAATTTGTGGAATAAAAAATACAACTTATTATAAAGTAAAATACGATTATAACCATATATTTTTTATTACTAGAATTAAAATTGCACGAATTCTTATTACAGTACACAATAATAAAGAAATATGAAAATAAAATTATTATGAAGTTCACCCATGGCTGTATCCACTAGAAGTTGTAACGAAAGTTCCTGGGGAAAGTTGGCTCTGGCTGCTGTTGGATGTGTTTGCTGATTCGTTTTAATGTATGGATGCAGTCTGATTGGAAATGATTAGCACACACAGAGAAATATTTTGTTTTGAATTCCTCAGTTTTTGAAACCTTGCGTAGGAATATGGTATCTAAAAATATATTAATATATACAAACTGAAAGTATCAACAGTTAACAAATGGTTTAATGGATCTATTATACATCAGAATTCGGAAAAAAATTGGATATAGGTATCTACTATAAAGTATTCATTACATATTGTATAATTCTAAAAAAATACTAATAACACTATGTATTTGAATCTTCTTAATATTCACATATTTTATCTAGTTACTAACTGAAATTGTACAGAAAATGATAAAAGTTAGGTTAAGATTTTTAATTTTTCCTAGAAAACATTAGGTTATCCGCATTATTTTGTAAATTTATTTTACAAATTGAGTACTTTTAAGTATTAATACATGCTCTTAAAATTTGGCAAAGTATTTAAGAATAAAATACAAAAAGAAGTTTTTACTTGTAAAGAAATAAAATTGTAAATGTATTCCTTACCTGCGACTAACTTTATCCTGACAATCTGGAACAGCACAAGGACGAATTCACACCATAATTATATATGTTTAAAGCTTTAAAAATTATCTTCGAAACACTAGCCAAATAAAACAAATCAACTTTATCACAAAATGGAGGTTGTGTGTGCAATAATGGCTGTTGAAAGTTTTGAATAACAACTTGCGTACACTTGCGTTACTCTGAACCTGCTCTGAACACACTCTGAATCTGCTCGACGAATGCAACGAGCAAACTTTGTATAAAGTAGCGCCACCTATGCGTGGTGCACAGTACTACAACACGAGTAAGCATTTTCCTACTAAAGATCCCCTAGCCTGTACTAAACTACAATACGTTTACTACATCGTTGGTTATGGAGTACAACAGTGTTGCACGATTGTTCTAAAATACTTCTATACTATGGAAATAGAATATAAAGCATATTTTTGAATAGGATTCCAATAACTACATAGGTGACAAAGACCGTACTTCTTACCCTACCCAACTTTATGTAAAATTATAAGTAAAAATTATAACAAAAATCCTCAGAAAAGGACGGACTAATTGTTCTATGTAAGTTTTATTAATAAGATAACAAGTTTGTGAAGACTCTTTTATTAATAAGATAACAAGTTTGTGAAGACTCACATTTTCTGTGAAAATTTTTGTTTTCGTTTTTGATCTATTGTCACTTATATGGTGGCATTAAAGATAATGTGGGTACTTTGTGATCCATAATTGGCAGAGTAAATCTTAATTTGTTATATTTAGTAATATAATGAAGACTATTTTATGTCTAATTTAATTTAGTGCAATTTAAAATTTTTGATAGTTTTGTGGCAAATAAATGTATAAAAACATTTTCAAATTCTTGTACAAGAAATTCCTATGTATCCTTATACATCTTTGTAAACCCTTGCACATCATATTGCGTTGTCATACATCCTTGTAAATCCTTATACTTCCTCGTAAATCTTCCTTTTTGTACTCCTACAGCTCTAAACCAATTAAGACTGTTGATTCGATGAAAACCGAATCTATTTTACGAATTTTCGGGATTTTGATCCCTTTTAAATTAAACACTAGAAATTACTTTAAACTATAGATTTATTAAAAATAATAAAGTGGTGCAGACTGGCACCGGGATTTCACTTTCGTCGCGTTCGAGATAAGTTTCTCGACTCTGGTCTTGGTCGCACTTCGCACCCCATATCGTCACATCCCTCACGGTACTCGCGGAGTCGGAACTTGATAGTCAATGTGAGAGATGGCGCAGCATGTATTAAAATTAAAACTAATTCGGTGCAAACAAATACAAAAACAAACAGCGTTACCAAGGGGTAAAAAAAGAAAAATTAAAAAAAATTACTCCTTCTCTGGTCAAACTTACGCTAAATGGTATTCCGTATCCTAATCACTAGATTACAGGAGCATATACGACCTGCATGTTTTTCATTTTATGTATTAAAAAGAACTCTGCCTCTAGTAAACCTATCTTACGACCCCAGTATAATTTACGGTTCACGAAAAAATGTAACATGATAAAGCAAACCATTGTTGAATCTTTACTGAAAATAACGAATATATTTATCTGAGAACTTTTACCATCGTTATGGTGTTACACGAATGTGGTTCTCGTGTCAAAGCCATCGTTAATTTTGTTTTGTCCGTCGAAGATAACCCGAAAAAAAAAAGGAATTTACGTTCACGCACGTATACCTATATTGAACAGGACTGGTTTTAGCGCGAAAGCTTAAATCTAACAACTGTGAAATATGCAATGATTTACAACTCGAATATTTCATTGCAAAATTTGGTCATTTTAATGATCTGTACGTGCAAAAATTGTGAAAAATAATTTAACAAAAAATTATGATTTCCAAATACTCAATTTAAATAATATCAGATTAAGGTTATCAGAATAAATACTACCGACTTGCCACAAACACTCTATACTAGTCAATTACATATATTTTCCCACAGGTAGATACATTCCATTTAAAAAAAATATTTTATCGCCAATCGTCAATAAAGCTACGTATTACCATAGTACCAGAGTAAACAAAACTTAATTACAAAAGGATTCTATAAGCTAAAAGTTTGGTGTGTATTAGATTAACTAACAGCTAAATAATCATGACAGGATTCACAGCAAGCAACTTAGGACATTCTATTTTACATTGTATATTTTCTTTGTATTTGTATTTTCTGTATGTTATTAGGAACAATTTATTAGGAGTGTTTGATAGCAGGTAGTATTTTGTTAGGAAATGCCTTCGTTTTTTGCAATAAATTTGAGATTTTCGAATATGTTATTTATAGAGTAGGTACACAGAAATTTAAGAGAATCCCATTACTAGATATTACTGTACATGTAACACTGATTCAAGAACTATATTAAGAACTATTGGCATGTGTGCTCATATTTTAAGTGTTTTGTGGTACCTGGAATACCTATGATTCGAAAATTATATAACGTAAAATTTAAGTGTTTTATTAACCCTAGAACAATATCGTTTAATTTATACCGCTTGTTGGTATGGACACGTAAAATTTACGCATTCGCAAATTTTTAAATGTACACTTTGTAAAATTACCGGTTTCATTAGTTTTTTTCATCGGAACATAAAATAGTGTTTTTAACATATTTTAATAACAAAATAATATTTTAAAATGAAAAAATTACAGTAACTGAATTTAAAAATAAAGAACATTTTTTATTTGATTTTTTTGAAACACGTGCATTTTTTATTTGGTATTCCCCACATACTGTTTTGGTACATTTAAAGTGGCCCTTCTTTCCTTTAATGTAGAACAAAGGTGGCAAAGGTCCCTTTTTTGATCCCCTCCCCTAGTCCCCTTCGATATTTGTACTGGGTAAAAAGGTTTCTTTAATATCTATTGCACTTAGTGTACTTAGGTATCCTATTTGTTGACGTTGTGATTGCCATGGTTTAATAAGACTTTTGTGAAGTACTCAAAACGTGTTAAAGTTTTACCACCTAATGCTTCAACATTGTGTGACTAAATTATGTATGAATTCATGTTTATCATATTTTAAAAGACACACAGGGCCATTTGCAGCGACAGTCGTTAAGAAATAAGCAAAGCCTAAAATTTTGAGCTTTAGATAAACGTACAATAAATAACTGCTTATTGGTATCAATGCGTATTTCTTACGTGTATACTTTTCAAAATCAAGTCACATCTTCTTTTGCTAAATAGTTGCAATTCTGACATCTAGAAATCTTCACAAGTGGATATTTCTTGAGGCACTACTGAAAGCTCGAGATCGCTACTCAAAAGCATTAGTGGAGAGGGCCCTTTCGCTACAAACCACACGTAAATTTTACGTACGATACTGCTCTAGGGTTAAGGCTATTTGCAGCTGCTGAAAGATAAGTCAGATTTTGATAATTTTTAAATAGTTAATGTATGTAATAAAACAGGTTTATTAAAATGTACTTTTCTTTTATATTGATTTATAATTTATTGGGTCTAAAAATATATGTAAAAGAACTGTTATATTATTTTATTAGATAATATATCTTTCTGTTATTATTATTAGAAATGATCTAGTATTTATTATAACAAATAAGTGATCAGATGTTATGTTCTAATTATGGAAATACATTCAATTGCATCTTATTTCAATGATTAATATTCATGTTTTTTAACACTCTTTTTAATGTATTTTACAAAGTTGAAGTTAACAATAAAAAACTATTTTCAAGTGTAACACATGCTATAAGTTTCATGGAAAAAACATTAATAACTCAGGAGTAAGTAAGAAATTTGTCCATAGTGACCTAAAATATACTAAAATTTTGACATTACGCAAAATTAATATAAAAAGTGCAGGATCCTTTGGTTTAGTGAAATTAGATTCTGGACAAAAAGCCCTAAAATTGATCAGATATTTGTTTGTCTAGTTAGGATAAGTTGAAGTTCCTTATTAATATGATAATAAGGTTAAATATTTCGTTATTAAACCAGCAAAATTAAATTAAAATATTGTTGCACTAATATGGGCGCTAAACAAAGGAGTCCACGAGACCGGCACTGTGTTTACCAGATGCGATTATCTTACAACTTCACTTCATATATCAAAAGGAGTAGACCATTCGCCGAGAACGTGTGGATCAGTTGTTATTTCTACAAAAAAAAGATGTTTGAGCGGACTATAACTCGATTTTTTGTTCGAAAGGAATATATTGACGTTTTTATGAAAGCTTGATGGCTGAAGTTCGAAATGTATTTTAGCTATTTATTTTTGGTAACTTTATTATTTTCGAAAAATATGATTTCGTTCATCAAATTCCAATACATTGTGGCTTTCATTATAACGAAACAACTAGCCGGAAGTGGCAGGTAGGATTCATATATACACCGACGTGACAGTTCTAAAACAAAACGAGTGCCAGAATGTGAAATATAGTCCAGATCCTTAAACCTAAACAAAATGGGATGTGACTAATAGTATAGTGACAGTATAGTTTAAACCGAGCTTATGGGGAATGACAACATCGGTAGTGACAAACCCAATTAAATAGCATTCCCTTGTGAAATTCATGAAAAGGTAAGATGAAACAAGTAGCTGTCAAAATATATTCTGGATTTCGTTAAAAAATAATTGTCTGGTCATGTAGTCTAAATCCCTTCAACAGACGTAGCAAACCCGGGCGCAAAAGCATGTTTTAATAGTTTTTGACGTCTAAAAGTATATATTCTATTACGGACAAAAAGGCAAAATGATGCGCGACATTACTTTGAAAATTTAAGGTCACATAATTACTCTTACTGCCTTGACATAGTACAATGTCTTCAACCCTCTTCTCCAAAGTCCCCAAAATATAAAGAGTGAGCAAAGCAAGGTTTCTGCAGTTAGATGAAAGATTAATGTGGTATTAATGAAGTCGACCAAAGTAAACGGTAAGACAAAAAGCACCCAGGAAGACAGTTGAGCTAAAATCGTTTGCACGCTACCCTTCCATTTATATGACGACTTCGGCAGTAACAAAATTAATTAATTAATACTTCTGTTCCAATTATAGAAATAAATGGGACTAAGTTAAATATCGTGGGTTACACTTACAAAAGGTTATTTTGAAAATTCATATAAAAGCTAAAAAAAAAAAACGACGCTAGACGGTGAAAACCTAAAAAAACTGGCTAATTGGACGCCATTTACAGTTATCACCTGAAAATAAGGTACTTCTATATAAAGCCAAACTGAAACCAATCTAAAACCAATCTGGATATTTGATATAGAACTATGGAGTTGTAGCAAAACACCAAAATATTACAAACGTTCCAATTTAAAACACCTCGAATAATAGCTAATGCTTTATGGTCCGTAAGAAACCACAATAGTAGTTTGTGCAACAAGAGTGGATATGGACAATCCACTCGAGTTTTACAGTATATTTTTTTCTACGACTCACTAACAAAAATCTACAAATTTAAAAATAAATTTTAAGTTATTAGGACAAAATAAATAATTTTTAAATGGTTTTTGAATTTTATTAACTTATAAAATAAACATGTAAAAAATTAAAAAAGATTTAATTTAATTGTCTGCAGCCCAGACTCAATCAAGCACTTTACGCATGGAAGGCAGACCTGTCTTCGCCTACACCGCCACTTTTAGGATTTTAGTGTTAATCCTCGTAATTACATTTTTTCATATAATTTCATTAAAATTATTATTTTTTTTAAATGTGGACCAAATAAAAATAAAAAAGCTATTATTTATTGATTTTGCACAAAACTAACTCATTTTAATGTATATTTAATTTTAATAACTAAAAAATATACTGACAATTAGTTCGACGGAATTGTTACTTATTTAAAATTTCAAAAATAATTGTAGTTGGGTGTCGAAAATATGAACTGCGATCGGTAGATTTCTTTTTTTTTGCAGCGTTCTCCTTACCTCAAATGGATATGAAATATATTCGTTCAGTTGAACGCAATAGCACACTTTTTTGTTTTGTAGTCTGTGCGTCGATTAGTTCATGTTGGTGTAGAAAAAATATCTATTGATCTTGACATTCCAATTATCAATGAAATAGTCCAGACCTTAGCTAAGTAAAACAAAACTAGAAATAAAAATTATAGAAATCCACTGATCGCTAACATATACAATAATCATATGGAACGCAGAAAACTAAAACGTCACTGGCCAAAAGACCTTTAAACAAAACCCGGAGGCTACCTAACACAAAACCAAACCATTTACTTTTTACTCTGTATATTCTTAAGTAGATTATAAATTTGAAATATATTAATAATAATAAAATATTGAAACAAAAATATATGGTTGCCCTACTATTAAGCTCTTCTTCTATCAAGCCTTCGATTTTGGACACATATGGTAAAAGCTGCCAAGAATTTGCCGGCACATGTTGCTGTTGCATATATTTCGTTGATACAGTGCCTAATTTTGGCTTTCAATGCTTCGGTGATCGCGAGCGTGCTTGCATTAATCTCTAAATTCGGATAAACCCACAGCTAAAAGTCCAAAAGTCCAAACGTGTCAATCGCATAAGCTTGGCGGCCAAACCGGGAGATAACATGATCAGGAAAAGATCATTGTTAACTTTCCGGTGTTAATATTCTTTGTTAGAAAACCGGTACAGGTGAATCTGTATTCATCCCCGAGAGGACTTCTTTGCCCATAAATCAAATGCTGAATAACGGCACACAGTTAAATCAATCATTCAATCACTGAGAACACAATTATTTACATATATACACTGCTTTAAAAACTTGCTTTTAGAACATTAAATCTCATACGATAAGGGCGAAAACGAAGTGTATATGAAGTTTAAAACTGATGTGGTTGCGTAGCGATACATAAAATTCTGACAATGCTGAAATTTCTGACAGAAAGGCAGCTAGAACTCGCCTTAGATGAGGTGATACGTGATTTGGACGATGAAAATGGTAAGTTTATTGTCATTCATGGAGGTTTGTGCACGTTTAAACATATTATTTTTTCTGTAAGTGTACACAGCAAATTTTTCGTTCTTTCTAGAGCAAATCGACGCTGTCTATATTCCACTCGAGCTAGATCAATTGACAGACGAGAAAGATTTCTCAGAAAATCGTGCTGATAACAGCCAAAATATTGATATAGCAGAGACTTTCGAGATTCATGCCGCCCAGACGATCTACATGAGGAATCTGACGATAAAAATTTAGCCACCCAATGCCAACAAATCCTGGAAGAAATGACAGAGAGTGGCAAACCGACTTCGGGAGCTGAGCAATTCGTGCACCAACATTTTCCTATATCTAAAGAACATTAACAAATTCGAGAATTGAAAGGCGAATTAGAAGGCCTGTCACCATTGGATTTTTTTTAAGTTTATCGACGATAGCGTAATGGAGTTAATTATTAAGTTTTCGGAAAAATAGGCACGGGACAATAACAGACATGACTTATATCTATCACGAGAAGAACTGCTGAATTTTCTAGGAATTATACTGTTCTCTGGATACCATACATTACCCCAGATAGATATGTATTGGTCTTTAGATGAGGATAGAACAGTGGATATTGTCTGAGAATGTATGAACAGGAATAAGTTCAGATCAATAAAGCGAACCTATATCTAAGTGATAATAAGAAACTGGATGTAACTGACAAATTCACAAAACCCTGTCCCTTTTTTGACGCTCTCAACCAGAAATTCTTACAGTTTGAAATTTTTCATTTGATTGGTCCATTGATGAGCAAATGGTTCCTTATCAGTTTATTCCTTACGCAGGAGCTGCAGAAAAGAAAACTAATCTTGGAGAGGGGTTCCTACGATTCACAGTTTGAGAAAACCACTCATATTTCTTTGGTAAGATGGAACAATAATTCTATTGTGACAGCAATCAGTACCCATTATAATGTAAGACCTCTAAGTTCTGTCAAAAGATTAAATAGAAAACATCAAAACCACCCAATGAAGTGAATGTTGATTAATATGGGCATGTTATCATTAGAACGGATTATCGTAGAAGATGTCGTTTGTGTAAAATTCAAACAATTTAAATTTGTGAACGTTGCACAGTTTATCTACACGCCAACTGTTTTCGGGAATACCACTTAATGCTTTAGGCAATTGATGCGTCTATGCAACATATTCTTTTTACGAATTAACTTGAATTTTTTTAAACAATAAATATGTGTTACTTTATTATTTTTTAATAAAAAAATAATATTTTATATTTAACTTTTATTTCACCCCTTGGCCGTGAATGGGTTAAATTCAATTAAAATAAGTGCGTGTATAAAAATACTGAAACCATAGATGCGAACGTAGCTCCTAGCGGGTGGCATCCTAACAAAATAAAGCCAGCGTGTCTGGTATTCTGGTAGCCAGCTCACCCTTTGAAAAAAATGGAGCATTGCCTTTTTAGTTTTATGGCTCCGAGCTAAAGTAGACAGTGACTTATTAGTTCATGTAGGTGAAGGTGCGTGTCCAGTTGGTGGTCATTATAATAGCACGTGAAATGTTTCTAGAATTCTTTGTTAGTTCTATTAACCTTTATGAGACTAATTGGGTACCCTGGTACCCATTCAGCTTTTAGATATGAATATTTATTTTGTTTAAATCCATTAAGGTGTGTGATTCCGTCACATTTCTAAGCTAGGTTATTTTAACAAAATATTTCAATTTGGGTTATATTCGTTGACGTTTTTTAAAATTAATAAGGGGCAAAGTTTTATCACCTGCAAATGACGGTTTGGGTACTTGGGTACCCTTATCAGTTTTAAATGCAAATAAATGTTTTATGGAAAAAATGAAAACTCAAAATTTATCTGGTATTTGTTTATTGTATAAATAGTATCAAAAAACAAGGTAGTCTTATATGTAAGGTCAGATTTTTATTGGTTACACCTTTGACATAAAATTTGATCTACAGAGTGTTCATTACAAACTGGTTTAAAGTAGGATTTACACGCTTTACGGGTCTTCTTCTGTCTGTGGTTTAACTCTCGACAAATTTGACATTTACCAACCATCATAATGCGCCTAGAAGCATCACGTCGTATTTCTTCCCTATGTGGATGAACAATGGGATCGACTATTTGCCGACAAAGAACCATTTCTAGTGACTGACTTGTGACATAATTACCGACAACTTTTGGAATAAGGGAACGCATTTGAACGACAAGCAAGCACAGGTCATTAGCAAGGTCTTTTAGAAACCTACGACGTTGATCAGTTGCTATAAAATTTGAATTGTATTTCTGGTGAATATTGTAAGAAGCCAAACCACCAACGTCAATAATGGTAAAAAAATGCTAATGACCTCCGATTTGTTCTACGTTTTACTGTATACTCGCTTAGCATCCATCTCCTTTTGTTTTATTATAATATCTTATTATTATCTCAGGCATTGCAACAGTAGTATCATCCACTTGAGCTGTTGTATGCATCGTTGATAAAAGGATAACAGATTGTTTTTTCTTTGGAACATAGAAACAATGTTGCATCTTTGTTGCATTCGAAACTCATTAATTTATAGGTCTATCTTTGGTTGGCTGTATATTAGGAGGTAAAAATTCTTTGTTTTTTCTAAGAGTACCTACCAAAGTCATATTCCATGAATTTAAATTTCAAGTCAGTTCCAAACTTGTGAAAAAGTTGTCTGTTGTTATATTTCTTTCCGATCCGTTATACTTTGCCACTAGATCCAAAACTGTACGCTATTCGACATTTACCTGACGTTTACCACCTGGCGGTTTTCCAGTATACAGTTGACCTTGTAAAAGATAACTATTTGTTAAATCTCAAGCCCAAAAAATTTGTTATACCATATTTTGCTGGTTTCGACGGAATGTACTGGGTAAACTTAGTGTGTCTTCTGTAAGAAAACATTTAATTGTGCACAGTTATACTTTCTTGTGGCTTGTAGTTTTTTATCAAGTTTGAATTTAGCATAATCGAAATATCTCCAATTGGTGCAGCTTTATCTATTTTGGTGCGTTCAACACGAGTGTTCTGATCATTAAAGCATGTAAATCTGAGCATCATTTTAAACCGATCACGAGACATAACAGCACGAAATAGAGGTACTAGCTTCTACATTTTAGATACCTGTTCCCTGTTAGACCTGTGTAATCCAGCAACAATGAGAATTCCTAAAACTGCATCTTATTCTATTTCTGTGAATGGAATAAATACTTTCGGGGTTGGTCTGTTGGGAGATTGATATATTTTTTTTGTAATTTTTTGGTTATGTTCGTTAGTTATATTTCCAACTTTTTTGTTAGAATACCTGATAATTAGGATACACATTTCTGGAGACAATATAGACCTAAAAATTTCTCGAGCCGTATATAAACTACTAAAGGATGTGGGCCGCTTTTTTCGAGGAGAATGTTACGACGTAATGTTTGCCTTTGTGTTGTTAGTAAGTCACTTCACTGAGTGCCATCCTTACTAGCCCAGGGTGTTTAGGTAGGCGTTTCTTCTTCGTCAGCGGTATCATTGGATTCAGAATCTCCTTGCTCCACTAGAGACTCCATTTCAATATCAGATTCATTGGAGTCGCCACCTAATACCTCTGGAATATATTTCTCTTCATCTGGAGCAACAAATGGCTCTTCATCTGATAACTGTTCTACTACCTCTAGTAACTCTCAAGAAGACAGTCTGCAATAATAAGTTTCCGATCACCAATAATATTATTATAATAATTATTATTACTATTACTATTACGCGTCTGCGGCTCCTGCCAACATACGCAATATCAAGAAAATTTACGACTATTTCAGTGTTTTGTAGTAGGAAAATATCATAGCAACGGCCTATTTTCTACTAGAAAAAGGACAAAACTCTCTAGACATTTTTACAGTTTACTCATTGAAGTACAACATGCAACTAACCTGTAAATACTAGTCCGCAAGCGGTCAATTGATTGATGTCGCTGCGCCGTTGCCAAATCAAATACGCCTCTCCGTTCTACTTCCCTACCTTTCGACGTTCCAAGGATATTACTTCTAACACCACTTAGTATTTCCTACCATTATGTTCAGCCCGACGCTCGACGTCACTACGTCATCTCTTTATCCGACGGATGGCGTCGCTCAATATCTCATCTGACGCCCTACGTCCTTAATTATCCACCTTCCTGCGTTTGGCGTTCTGTGTCACGACGCTACTTCTCTGCCCCGCCATTTTAAATTTCGACGCCAACGTCTCAACGTCCTTGCTAATTATCCAGAATACAAAAATATAAAATGTCTAAAATAGAAACAGACGATAATATAAATACAACGGCCTGTTTATCCGATGGTGAGTTAATAACAACCAAATAAAATTTGTAAAAATGGGAATTTATTGTTGAATAATAATGAGTATTATTGTGTAACTCATTATTATTCAATAATGGTAAATCTTTACGTCGCATTTAGCTCGTCCAGATGTGTATGCTATGGGCCATATTGCCTTCAAATTAATATATCACCGTAAAAGATAATAAGAGTCTGGTTACCGAACTGTCAATGAACCCTCGCAAATAATAGCTCAGCTGATTGGGGTAAATGACACATCGGACGACTAGACTCACATTTATCCGAATATGCTTGATGTTACTACAGGGTTGGACTATCTTAGATAATTATCTCTCAATCTTCGCACCGTAGGTAGATCTGAACATAAGGGGTAGTTCGCTAGTATTGCTCTGGCTCTATTTTAGTAAGACTACATCTACATAAACCCCCCCTAGGTGAGGCTGAAACATAAGGGATATCCGCCTGTTATTGCAACGACGGTATCTCAGTAAGCGCACCTATATAAAAAAGAAAACAACGAAACAAAGAATTAGTAAAGATAGTGCAATTCTAAGGACGTCTGCTGTCTATTCTCAAGAATTGTTTATTACAAATATTTGATGGCAAGTGGCCTGTGGCCTGTCGTTTGGGCAAGACACATGTGAGGTCTACCTTATAATAAAATAATCTGTACATATTTATTTTATTGGAGATCAAGAAAATAAATTAAGTTAAATATACTTTGATCATTATTTCATTCACAAATTTATACCAAACTTTGCATTAAATCCTGGTTTATTTTAATTAACATTATCACAACGTGGGTATATAAATTATCAATTAATTAACTAGACGATCACTACACTACTAGAGGAAAAGGCCATATACAGTAAGTATGAATTTCTTTGAATTTCACAAGGGGAGGGAGGTAGTTAAATTAAAATACGGGCTTTTAATAATTATCTACAAGACCGGGGGGTGGGAGGTCACAAGGTTAGCTTCGAATCAAATATAACGCCTAGATCATTAGATTCGCAGACTCATTTCAATACAGTTCCACTAAGAACGTAATCATTTACAATTGGTTTTTGTTTTCGTGTAAAAGTCATCACTTTGCACTTTTCTGGATTAAGATGAAGCTTATTAATCTGTCACCACCAAAAAAGAGAATTTATATTATTTTGCAGATACATAGTGTCCATTAAACTATTTATTTCTATATATATTTTTATGTCGTCTGCAAATAAAAGTTTTCCACACTGTACTAACTCACAAATATCATTTACAAAAAAAGTAAAAAATAAAACAGGTCCAAGATTGGATCCTTGTGGAACCCCCGAGGTAGGTGCAAAGTATGATGACTTTGTTCCCTCGTATTCAACGTATAATTAGGACTTACTAAATATGACATAATTAAACATTGTATACCGGTGGAAATACTAAAATTATTAAGTTTTTTTAACAGTTGACCATGGGAAACTCTATCAAAGGCCTTGCCAAAGTCAGTATATACAGCATCTACCTGTTTCTGGGAATCTAAAGAATCGGACACGAACTGTGTAAATATGCAAAGATTGGACGTTGTATTGCTGGCCATGCTGAAAATCAGATAATGGAAGCCTTACATGGTTATATAATATATCTGATAAAATAATTTCAAATATTTTTGAAAATGCAGAAATTAGGGCAATTGGTCTATAGTTTTCAACTTGTACAGTTCCCGATTTAAATACAGGGCAAATTCTTGAAAGTTTTTCCATTTTAGGAAATTGTAAATTTTTTATTATAATGTTGTAAATAACTTTTAGAGACTGAGAAAAGTAATTGAGATTTAACAATTTTTGGCGATATGCCATCAGGACCACTTTAGCTGCTTTTAAAATTTGACTTTCTGTAATTTCATTTATATTTAATTATAGAGAGACATTTTTAATTTCATCATATTTTTTGATTATTATTTGCTTCCAAGGTCTAATAATAAGGTGTTGACAACGTTTGATTATTGTGAGTCATTTGACCAGAAATTCTAGATTTTTTTAAATTTAAATAATTTCAGAACCCACGGGGATTACTCTTTAACATATCTTCCGAATTTTTAATGAATTGCCCATAGTCAACTGTGATTTAAAGCTTAATGGTTCTTCTGAGAGTGTTAACATAATATTAGAGATATTTAGTTTTCTAACCATTCTTATGTAATGAGCTTTTGATTTAATCCTGTAAATTAATTTGCTACTATACCATCTTGTAAAACGATGTGATCTGGGTGAAACTAAGGGAGCACACTTGAAGATTATTGTTTGTAAGGATTGACTAAAAACGTAACACACCGAGTCTACACCTTCACAGTCGTCAAATAAGTGATTCCATTGAGTTATGCCCAGGAGCCGAGAAAAATTTTCATTAAGTGTAAAGGTTAAAGAAAAGGTCCTTTATTTCTCACATGTCAATTTATTGGCGACCGGTTTCGAAGTTGTCACTTCATCATCAGGCACACCTAAATGGAATGTCAAGGAGTCAGTTGTAATAAAAACAATTATAAAAGCATGAACGGACTTTAACATATACAAAATAACAGAAAAAACACAAAAGAAAGTTAAACAATAACCTTGACTCACCTTGACTAATTCCATAAAGGAAGCGCTACAAAAAGTTTAACAGAACGAGTTAAAAAAAGTCATGTGTAATAAGTATTTAAAAAAAAAAAAAAAAAAATTTTAATGTAGGTTAGGTTACACCACCAGATGTCTTATTGAATAAAATAATTAATTAAAACACATTTAAGACAATTATTAACTAAACAACACAAAATAGTTTTACAAGCACAAACAGTTTAAAAATTTTTAAGGAAATAATGTTAATTACTGAAAGTAAAAAGTAAAAAGTAAAAAAGTAAAAATTATCAGACTGTCAAGACATCTATCTAGATTTTTAACGAATCAATGCAGTAAACTGTAAATTTTAAATTAGCGGATAAATAGTGTACTAACGGAGGTGTTATTTACTGAAAGTGAGTATAGGTGGCGGTGACAAAATTTATTGAAAGTAAAATATATTAAACTGAGAATGAGAAAGCAAAAAAATTTTTATACTAACAAGAAAATTAGAACACTAAACAAGAAAATATGAAATTCATATGTAAAAGGGAAATTTGAAGCAGATAATCAAAAGAAAATTACTGTTACAGGAAACGGAAACTAGGTTGACAGTACGAATGTCAAAAAAGAAAAGTCAAATTTTGGCGTATGACAACCACGTGGGAGAATTTGAATAAGCTAAAAAATTTTAATAAGATGCGAATGGGCAAAAATTAATGGAAAGAAAATCTAAATTGGGAGAGTTAATTGTGGTAAGTAACTGACTGAAGATCAAATGAGTGGGGGTAAAAGTCTGAAAATAATTTAAATAAGCGCAGAGAACGTTGGGGTACTAATAAATTGAATTTGTGCATTCAGAGAGCAGGAGGGGCCAGATTTAATATTTTTTCAAATTTCCAGGTTCTCAAAGTTATTCAGAAGGAATTTATTAGAAGTCATATGCAAAATGTCGAAGCCAATGCTAGAATCAAAATCGTGACCAGTGTCTAACAAATGAGCAGCAAAGTGAGAAAAACCAGTAGTGTTAGTGTTAAGACAGCGTGTGTGCTCTTTCAGGCGTATTTTAAAATTACGAAAGGTCCTTCCCACATATGAGCATGGACAGTTCAAACAAGTTAGTTTGTAAACACCAGACTGATCCATAGGATCAATCTTATCCTTATTCCTAACAAACAGGCTACTGATCGAGTTGGACGTTCTAAAGCTAATTCTGAAGGAATCTTTGAACAAGTTGGCTATACGATATGAGAATTTTCCAATAAAAGTAAGTGAAACATACTTACGATTATCTGCTTCAATATTGGGAAGGGGGTCAATTATGTAACTGTTGTTCTGATTACGTTTATTCTGTTTTCTATGAAGCATTTTATCTATTAAGTTCTGATCATAATTGTGACTATTACCAATTTGTTTGATAACATTGAGTTCTTTATTAAAGTTATCTACTGATAGTGGTTCTTTCAGAAGACGTTCCAAGTAACAATTAAAAGCTGCTAACTTATGTGTAACTGGGTGATTGGATAGATTATCAATAACAACCCCTGTGTGAGTAGGTTTTCTAAATATGTTAAATTCCAACTTAAGATCTGTACAATGGGATATAGTTAAATCAAGGAAGTTGATAGATTTGTTGTTTTCTATCTCTAATGTAAATTTGATGTTACTATGTATGGTGTTTATATAATTTAGGAAGTTATTTAACTTATCCAGATCACCAGTCCATAGTATCAATATGTCATCAACATATCTATGATAGAATTTAAAAGCTGAGCAAAAAGGATTGTTGTTTAATATATTGTTATTCTCAAAATTATGCATAAAGATGTCTGCAAGTATAGGAGATAAAGGCGAACCCATAGCTAATCCTGTTGTCTGTGTAAAAATTTCATTATTAAAGAGGAAGAAGTTTTGTTCAAGACTAATTGTTAATAAGTTCATAAGTTCCAACAGTTCTACATCTGGTAAGGTAGATAAAGACAAGTAAGATTTGATGTATACTAAAACCTCTGGGATAGGTACATTAGTAAAAAGATTTGATACATCTAACGAAACTAAGTAATCTGTGTCAGTGACATGAACATCTTTGATTTTTTCTATCAATTGTACACTGTTCTTTACTGTATGAACAAAATAATCCTTGTAGTGTTCTTTAAGAATATCATTAAGCCATTTTGAGGTGTAATATGTTGGGGAATTGACGAAGGACACCACAGGCCTTATTGGCATTTCATCATAAACATCCGACTTATGTATTTTTAAGAGACCTTTACACTTAATCCCTACTACTCACATATGGCTACCCACACTCCAAAATAAAATTTTCATTATGAATCTTTTTCAAATTATACCTTTGTTCGCTAGTAATAAAATTTTTTACTCGATTTAACTCAAGCGGTAGACTTATCAGACTTATCAAGGCGAACGGTACAAACATATTCAGACGTGTGCAAATGAAGTCAAGGATTCTGTCATTAAAGTTTTTCACTTTATTGCACTGGTTAATATGACAGAGACTTACAAAAAGATTTGTTAATGTACTTTGGATACATGTGTGGTAGAAGTCTTGAAGTACAGTTATGTTGAAATCTCCAATTACAATCGATTGGTTAATCAAAACGAAATCCTCTAAAAAGTCAAAGAATTCATCATACTGTGCGACAGTTATTGATGGTGGAATATATACAACAATAACAAATGCGTATTTGGAGTTGTAGGTGAATAACTTGACACATAATACATCAATTATTGGTAGTGGGCAGTTCATTTCATACAATTCAGATTTAAATAAGATTATTATCAATTACCAACATAATACAACCACCCACTTGGCTATACGAGCGATACTTGCCGTAAATATCAAAATTATCAGGACATAATTCACTATTGTAAATACCATTTTGGAGCTAGCACTCGGTAACAGCCATTATACCCCAGAAAGATGCAAGAATAATTTTAAAGAAAATATGGGTTTTTGTATTTAAACCCATGCAGTTTTGGTAACTTAATATTACATTGTTAAGGGGATATAAGAACTGTGATGATAAACTATGCCTAGAAATTTCTCATCTTTTTTTTTTAAAGGTCTACAGTTCATAATATCGTTATATCTAAGAGCATAATTATAAAAAAACAACTTCTCGTCTCCCGGTTCAGCATTTTCCTGTAATCAACATGCATTTCTAGACTAATACATAAACAGAATTGTTCGAATACTAGGGAAAGCTCCAATTTTTCACTAACACATTCCTGATTACCAATATTGAAACAGTAGCTGTCGACCCCACGAGTGTGCATTCATCTGCTGCGAGCAGAGGGCAGAGCACTTGTTATTGAAATGGTAAATTTATTATTGTTGAAACAGGATATTATCGTAGACGCGGAACGAAGTTTGCGGTGAATGATAATCTATGTGTTTGGAGTGACGTGCCCAACAAACAGCATCATTAGCAATTAGAAATCACATGCGGCATTGATAAATGATATATTTCGCCGGACAGCGGTGAGATTAAACGTACATATCTATTCAGCTTGCTCCATAGTTTTGGTGTTTGAATTTCAACTGCACGTAAGCGAAAGTTTAGCGGTCAACTGTATTTCAGTATTATGGTATTAAACGGGATTACCGTAATTGAATCTACCAAGAATATAGTTCAGTGGTTCTTATGATTTGTATTTGTACACCGCAAGGATCAGTTCAGAGTGTCACACATATAGGTATAGAAGAAATAAAGATAAAACGGTTTATATAATTACAGGTGCCAATAGCAAGTCAAATGCTAAAATGTAATAATCTAGATAAAAATTTTTGTTTTCCTTATTTAGTTTTTGTTAGTATGCACTGAATCTGGTATCAGGTGCAGAATATTATTGTCATTTGTGACATTGACTTTTGAGTTTTGTTGTGGGTGCTTTATTTTTCAGGGGTACGTTAATATAAGTTGGCACCAGCGAGTGTCAATCCAAGTTGACAGATGACTGATCTGTCAACTAGGAACTGATAGTTGACATTGTCAATTGTCGTGGTACCGAACCGATGTATGGAGTGTGTCATGGAAGACGACGTTAAATAAAGTATTAAATACTATTAATAATTATTTATTACAACTTGAAAATAATACCTTTTCATGGCGTTGCGAACTAAACAGGTTAAGAAAAATAATTAATAATGTCGGACAATCGCTTCATTGGACCGATGATCAGGTGTAAGAATAGCCACAGGCTAAACCTCGCCCATGCTAACTGTACAAAAATGTAATTATTTTGTGCAAATAAAGACCCGTTATTATTATTAATATTATTATTATTATTATAATTATAGAGGAGGTTATGGCGAGTACGTTTGGAAAATTATCTGATTGCAAGTGAAATCACCAAGAAAACTGAAAACACACAATGTGCACAATTGCTTTATTAAATCGGTGAAGAAGGATTTAGAATATATTCTTCCTTTAAGTTTAAAGAGAAAAAGTTTAAAGAGAAAAATAAACTAAATAAATTAATTGAGAAATTTGAAGCCCATTTTCGTCCAAAAGAACCTGACCTATGCAAGGTATAATTGTTTCTCGTGTAAACAACAATCAGGACACTAGAACAATTTGTGACAGCAATTAAAGAAAATGCATTAAAATGCAAACTAGTGAACTTGCAAGAGGGTCTTACTAAAACTGTTCTGATATGTGGGATAAATAATAGTGAAATTAGAGAACGAATGCTACAAAATGAGAAAGACGATAAACTCTGAAGCGATACAAGGAGAATATCTAAATGTGGAATCACTAAAAATTAATAGGAAAATAAGATCTTGTACAAGGTGTGTAAGAAGTTATGAGAATAATAAGTGTCCAGCCTATGGGAAAGAATGTTCATTTTGCAAACAAAAAAAAAAGATTCTGCAAATTATTGCAACAAAAAACAGCGAGGCAAAAACAAGTAACGGATGAAAATTTAGATAGTGTAAGTTCAAATCTTAACACTGTAAGTTCATTTTTCATAGACAATATAGAAATAAATAGTGTAGAAAAAAAAATGGATTATTCAAATTGTAATATATAAAACAGATTGTAAATTTTAAAATAGATACAGGGGAGGGGCTATGGTAAATATTTTGCCCAGACATTTATTTTAGAAATAACAATTGAATGATAACATTCTCTATAAATATGTAATTAAGGTTACAGGCATGTGTAAATTGTCAGGAAAATAATAAATTTTTTGAACTAGATTTTTTTATGGTAGATTCAAATACTCAAACAATTGTAGGATAACCTGCTTGTATGCAATTAAAATTAGTTAAGAGAGTAGAGAGCATTGTCTCTAAAAGCATGGATTTTACAAATGTAATAAATGATTACAACGATGTTTTTACAGTTATTGGATGTCTAGACAAAATAAAACCATACCATATAGAAATTGAAAAAGGTACCTATACATTTGATGGAAAATTTAAAAAATAATTGGAATGAGCTTGTACAAAAAGAATAATGAAAAGGTGGATGGGGGGATGGGTTGGCTCAGTGGTTAGAGTCATGACTTTGAGATCGGAAGGTCTCAGGATCGAATCCCACCGTTGGCCGGGATTTTTTCATTTAATTTTATTATTTAAAATTAATTTTGATGCCTTGGTAGGATTCCCCACTCGACCATTTACTGTTGGGTTCTAATTAACAGTGCTGTTCCTAAAGTGGCGCTGGGAAACAGTAACAAAGCCTACACAAAACACGAAGGCTAATGGCCGTAGTAGTTGACGCCGATGACACCAAATGAACCAAAAAAAAAGTGGATGGACCTTCTTATTGTAAAAAAACCAAATGGTAAACTGCGAATTTACTTCGATCCAAAAGATTTAAATTATGTTATAAAGCGTGAGTATTGTTAAATTCCAACATTTGAACAAATGACAAGTAAACTGGCGGAAGCAGTTATATTGAGCACATTAGATGCAAACCAAGATTTTTACCAAATTTGTTTAGACAAACCTAGCTCTGATTTATGTACCTTTGGAACACCTTATGGTAGATACAAATTTTTGCGTCCACCATATGGTCTGATACCAGCTCCAGAAGTATTTTAAGGAAAGTTCCAAAGCATATTCAATATTACAGGGGTTAAAATATACATTATTTGGGGTTGTACATAGTCCGAACATGATCACAGAATAAAAATGGGTTCTTGAGATAGAAAAAGCAAATAATGTCACTTTTAATTTAGAAAAATGCAAATTTAGTGAATCTCAACTAATTTATATGGGTCAAAAAATTACAAAAAATTACACAAGAATTAAAGCAATTTAAGATATGCCACAACCAACAAATAAAAATGGTGTAAAGCGTACATTAGGTCTAGGAAAATTGACCTTCCGCAATTGCCGCCAGCAATTGACCGCCAGCAATTGACCGCTAGCAGTTTACTGTCGTAGCAATTGATCGTCTAAGTAATTTATAGCCTACAATTGACCGCCAGCACATTTACCGCCATATAATAATTATAATCGTTCATATACATCTATTGGTCATTTTAAATTGAAAATATGATTTTTTTGAATGTGTTGTTTAAAAATTAAGTAGTTATAGCTAAAAATGGAAGTTAATTATATGCTAAGGCCCGGTACTTTGTGCTCTTGTTAAATTTCTGATTAACTAATCACGTTGTTAAACTAATCATAATCAAATTGACAGAAAAGTAGTGAATGGGTACTTTATGAGTAAATTTAACAAAGATTAGTTAATCAATATTTGATTAAAGTTTTCAGTAGTGCTACCACTGTCTCTTCTTCTTTTTATTTATTATTTTTCATTGCTCAAATTTGAGAAAGAATCATGAACATACGTTGTGGGATATTTGTAATGTATTAGAAAGAAAAAGTTTTACGCATTGTATCGAAGCTTAAATACACATGTCAGTTAAATCAAGTCTGCTTAAGAAATTGTTGTGGTATTGTTAAGATTTTTACTGCTTACTTAACTGAAATAGCGGTATTAAAATGAATTTGCATGAGATATACGATATTTTTGATGACTATGGTGAAATTATTGATTATGTTCGTAATCAACGAACCTATATATCGTTGATGAACGTGTAGACCACATGAATAAATGGAATGATGCAAAAATTTTCAGAAGGTTTCGATTTTAAAAAGAATCAGTTCGTCTTATTCTAAACGAAATAATTGAAATCCTTGATAGGGACAGATTGATGTAAGTACATAATTTTTTGAATTTTTTATGTTACAATTATATAATGATTTTTACATTTTACTTTCTTATAGGTACCATGAGGTAGATCCCCTCAAACAACTACTGTTAACCCTTAGATTCTACGCTGCAGGAAGTTTTTATAATGTCCAAGGTAATTTTGCAGGGATACATAAAACAACAACAGGACGGATAATCCAGAAAGTTACCACAGCATTAGTAATTTTACGTGAACGTTATGTACATATTCCACAGACAGAAGAAGAAAAAACAGAAGGATATGCTCGATGGTCTCATCTTCTTGTTCGCACCCTCTGCAAAGTGCGGATTCTGACAGCCCCATAATATGGAGATGCTTCCGTACTTGGCAATGACCAGTCAGAATACCTGTGACTAGGCGAAGATTCTGTCTAGTCATAGTCAAGCAATCTTAACTTACTCAATCGAACACCGCCTATTTAAATACTGCAGAGGGCACAGTTATAGATTGGCACAAAATAATATGATATTATGAATTGATGGTACTTATTTTTGATATTTAAAAGATGTGCCAGGTATAGAAACACTGTCAGCTATTGATGCCACTACCTTATGTATTTTTGTGTTATTAACTAATAATGTAAAGTAAAACATTAAAAAAATGCAAAATTTCGATTTTAGGAGATTTTCTAAAAATTATTAAAAACAAAATAAAAATTTGAAAAACTGGCTTCAGATGAACTGCTTCAACCTTTTCCTACACATACATGTTTTTTCACTAAAAATTTAAAATTAAATGTCCTTATAAATTTTCCCTTAATCTTTTGTTTAATTCACATTTCAACGGATTAACGGATAATAAATCATATTTTACTAATACAATACGTACTATATTAGTTAGTTGACTGGTGTTCATTGTTTTCTTATGTAGTATTAGAAGATACCTAACTAATGGTTGGATTTTTCACATCTGAGTCTCCCATAGACGGTAATCCCGAAATGCATAATTTCAAATGAGCATATAACTGCTCTTCATACCAGAGCAATTTTACACATGTCCAGGTCCACCACCAGTTCTATTACAATTGTTATTTGATGTTTTATTTTCAGTGAATTGATATCTCTATAGTTGTCTGATACCCTATTAAAACTGCTTGCAATTGATTCTTCACCACGCATCTTTTTTATACTTTTGGCTTACTGCGCCAGATGTTTTTTCTTCAATTATGTTTATTTTGCATAGAAGGAATTTCATAAAAATGTTTTATTTTGGTTGAAATTGCTGTCTCCTTTCTTTTTCTCGTCCTTTCTTCTATTTTCTCCTTATAATTACAATAAACACTTTTATAATATTTAACTCAAATTCAACTGACCCAGAGAAAAATAAAAAGAATTTAAAATGTCATGTTGAATGTCAGTGTACAATATCGAAAGTCACATTTTCGTTTGGAACAAGATAATTCAGAATTCTAAACCATGGAATTATAAGTACAGAGCCAATAATTCTGATTAAAGTTTTAATTAATGAAAAAATATGATGTTAAATGTAACAGAGGCACGCCCACATTTAATCATGATTAAGGTATAACCATTACGTAAAGTACCGAAATTCTGTGTTAAAATTTGATTTTCTGTTAAATTAACTTAATCAGCTCACAAAGTACTGGGCCTAAGTGTATTGCATGGGTCTAAATTAAAATAAATTCAACTGCCATAAATATGGTGAAAAAATCACACGTAGGAAATTCCGTTTGTGCAAGATTCAAATAACAAAACAATCATCACGGTTTTTAATTTAATTTACTCTATATTAAAGACCACATAAAAGGCTATGAAAAAAATTGAAAAAAGGAGGAAAAAAGAAAAAAAGGAGGAAAAAAGAAAAAAAGCTGAATACCCAACTTCCAAAAGATTCACTTTACATTTTATTCATACATTTTTTTAAAACGAATAATAAAGAAAAATACAAAAATGCGATAATATACAAGGTGTGCCATTGTAAAAAACATGGGATGACCATGGGTGGTTAGACTAGAAGTTACAACGAGTATACATAAGCAGAAAGACGTCCCCTTTTAAATGAATTTTGACTTATTTTCTTATGTCTCAATTAAAAAAAAAATATTTACCTTTTTTTCTTGAAATTTCCTGTAAAATAACCAAATTTGAAATCCTGTTTTTTAATGATTTTTTTCTACACCCACATGGAAATTGGCTTAAATGATTACATGTAATATATGGCGCTAAATCTACTGGCGGTCAATTGTAGGCTATAAATTGCTTAGGCAATCAATTGCTACGGCGGTAAACTGCTAGCGGTCAATTGCGGGCGATCAATTTTCCGGATCCTGTTTTATTCTATATAAGTAAATATATAAAAGATTTTTTTCACACCATACAGCCTTTGCGGAAATTATTAAGAAAAGTTAGATGAACAAAAAATAGCTTTTAAAAAATTGAAATAATTTTAATATAAAGTCCAGTTCTTCAATTTTATAATAATAATAAACCAAGAATAATATCAGTTGACAGTTCTAAGTCTGGCTTTGGTGCAATACTTCTCTAAAATAATTTTCTTTGTGCATACGCTTCAAATTTTTTTACTGAAACTAAAATAAATTATGCCTAAATAGAGAAAGAGTTGCTAGCAATTTGTTTTATAGAAGTTCTATAAATTAATCAATGGTAAAAATGTAATTGTAGAAACAGATCACCAGCCACTGTTAGCTATTTTCAAAAAACCTCTTAGCAAGTGCCCTGCAAGGCTCCAGAGAATTCTCTAGCAATTACAAAAAATTGAGTTTGAAGTTAAGTTTAAAAGACGCAAAGATCTAGTCTTAGCAGATATCTTGTCAAGAGCATACCTACCAGATAGATACATATGACATACTAGAAAGTGAAATAGAAGCTCAAGTATATTTAATTTACAATCATATCAATGCAACTCCAGAAAAAGTAAAACAGTTACAGTTAGAAACTATAAATAATAATGAGCTTAATAGACTTAAACAGATAATAATAAATGGTTGGCCAAACAATAATAAAAAATTAAATACAGATATGCAAAGATATTTTCCATATAAAAGTAATCTGACCTGATAATCTAAAGGTAAAGGTAAAGCAATAGTAATACCAAAACGCATGAGAAATGAGATGTTAGATCGTATACATTACAGTCACTTTGGTATAAACAAGTCAATAAGTCTAGCTAAAGATTCTATATTTTGACCAGGAATTACTAATTCAATAAAACAAAAAGTATCTCAGTGTAACATATGTCTAAAGTATTTTAATTCTCAAAGTTTTGAACCACTAAAAACATGATAAACCAGATTTTAGATGGAACAAAGTTGGTTTTGACATATTTGAATTTAAAAATAAAAAATTCTTACTGGATGTAGATTATTTAAAAAGTTAACAGAAATTACAACATTAAATGAAAATACAACTAGTAGAAATACAATAGATTCTTTGAAGTCAATATTTTCTACTTACGGAATACCACTAACAGTAGTTTCAGATGGAGGGCCACAATTTCTTTCTCAAGAATTCAAAAATTTTGCTAGAGAATGGAACTTTATCCACATGATAAGTTTACCTACCTATGCACAAAGTAATGGTATGGCAGAAAGGCATATTCAAACAATTAAATTAACTAAAAAATGTGTAGAGGAAGATAAAGATATTTATTTAGTATTGTTAAATTATAAAAATTTCACTATAGATGGTCAAAACTCTCCATCCCAAATATTGATATCTTGAAAAATTAGGTCAAATATAATTGGTATAGATCAATTTTATAAACCAAAAATAAGTATTTATAATAAAGAAAATGTTATGGTAACTCATGTTACTCAACAAGAGTATTACAACAAAGGCACCAAACCACTGTCTGATATTCCCATCAACTCTGTGATGTTTATGTTCAAAAAGCACAAAATAATAGTTGGACGCCCACAGTTGTAAAACAGAACATAAGGGGTAGATGTTATAGAGTCAAATTGGAAAATGAGTTTGAGTTAATTCGAAATCGAAAATTTATAAAAATAGTAAATAAAAAAATCAAACAGTCACATAAAAAATCAAATCAAAACCATTTTCCAAACAGCAATAGTTATAAACCTGTTAGAAAAAGGACTGTAAAATATTTTTTAGAAATAGAGGAAGATGAGATAGAGACTGAAGTCAGCGAAAAAAGTGAAATAAACAGAAGTGCGGGTAGTGAGGTAGATAAATTGCAAAAAGATAGTGATTCCAATGTAAGGAATAGTAAATCAGAATCAGAAGATGATAGTAACAATGGGTAACTAGTGTTAGAGGATAGAAATAAAATATTGTTAAGTAGCTCAACTAACTTACCTTCTCATAGTTACAGTACAGAGAAGAAAGTTACTTCTTCAGGTAGATTAGTTAAACCACCAGATAAACTGAACCTTTAAAAAAGGGGAGATGTTAGGATTAGTGTTCTTACATAAGTTGGCACCAGCAAGTGTCAATCCAAGTTGACAGATGACTGATATGTCAACTAGGAACTGACAGTCGGCATTGTCTATTTTCATGGTACCGAACCGATGTATGGAATGTAGTACGGAAGACGACGTTGAATAAAGTATTAAATACTATTAATAATTATTTATTATAACCTGGAAATAATACCTTTATAAGAGTCACGTCAAAGTTGTGCGAAATCTTGGAAAAAGCGATGTTAGAGTCCTTTCAAAAATTGAACGGTATTGCGATATAGAGATAAATGAAAATAACCTAAATTATAATGCACATTTATTATAATAATTGCTTTTGGCAAAATATACGTTACTTAAAATTTATATCAAAACATGGTATCGTTTCGTAGAGTGAAGATGATTTCAGTAAGAAAAAAGAATTTATAAATATGATTTTGTTATTCCCAAAAAATAAAATATAGACTATCCAACGTTTAGAAAAGATTGTTCCAGGACTAAACGCCCATTAATTTAATGAATATTATTGAATGTTGGTAGATTCATAGGAAAATGTATTGCATTTGATTGGACAACCATTAGAGAAAATACCCAATTGGACGTTTCACAATAAATGTGGAGAAACAAAAAATATAATCAATGGTGCAGCTTCTGACGACTCCAGAGCCCTATAGTTATGTATTTATTAATAAAGTAATAATAAAAATACAATAGTAGTTTGTAAAACAAAAGTGGATATGGAAAATCCACTCGAGTTGTACAGTATATTTTATCTACGACCCACTAATGAAAATATACAAAGTTAAAAAAATGTTTTAGGTTATCCAGACAATATAACTAATTTTAAAATAATTTATAAATTTTACTAATGTATGAAATAAAATAAACATGAAAAAAAAAAAGGATTAGTTTAATTAATAGCCAGCCTAGATTCGAATCCAGGAATTTCGCGTAGAAGGCAAAAGATCTGTCCTCAGCTCCACCGCCGATTTTAAGATTTTAGTTTTATTACTCGTAATTAAATTAGTTTCGTATAGTTTTATTAAAATTTTATTTTGTTTTCAAAATGTGGACCAAATAAAAATAAAAATTCTATTATTTATTGATTCTACACAAAATTAACTTATTTTAATGTATATGTAATCCCAATAACTAAAAAATATACTGACAATTAGTTTGAAAAAATTATCACTTATTTAAAATTTTAAAAATAATAGTAGTTAGGTGACCAAAATATGAACTGTGATTGGTGGATTTTATTTTTCTGTCGTGTTTTCTAGGTATAATTGATATTAAATATATTCGTTCAGTTGAACGGCAATGGCATACTTTTTCGCTGTTGTCTGTGCATAGAATAGCTAATATCTATGTGGGTGTGTGTTTAAAAACTAACTATTTTAGATCGGTTTGCAAAAGATTTAAGTTAGCAAAATCATTCCTTTGAATTTGTTTTATTAGAGTTATCAAACTTATAACCTCTAATGCTTCGAAAGTTATAAAGTATCCTAAGGACAAAGAATCATTAAAGTTTAAAGAAAATTCTATAAAATTGTAAATTAACATAACGTTATAGGTGCAGTTGATAGCACGTACATAAAAATAGAAGCACACAAAGGGAACCTACAATCTTACATACCTACCGTAAAACGGGATTACTTTGCTCCATATTTTGACTTTATTTATAAAAGTTTGTAATAAATACCCTATGAAGGATACTAAAAATTTTGTGATTGCTAAGATCAATTTTAGAGGTATTTATTTAAGACTGGTTTTTCTATAGTATAATTTATGCGAGGCAAAGAAACCCCACACCGTTGTTAAGGTTAAGAATGTGCGCTTCTTTTGGTATAGGAATTTTCAATTTTTGTGAGATTTAGGCATATAATCAACACAATTTAAGATTTTAATCGTTTATTATTTAAAAAAGTACAGAAAATTAAAGTTTATTTCAGTTAACCTAAAATGCATTGAATACAATTTCAAATCGTATGAACATTAATTCCACCAAAATCGGTCGCACTCAGTTACAGAATTCAAACCACGTTTGGTTATTTGCTTAGGTGCATTTATAGCACCAAGTATATTGTCCCAGCTATACCAAATTTCATCGGTTTTTTCGGGCTATTTCCAAAACTTCAGCGACTTCACCATTGCGTTAATCTTAACCATTTCGTTCTCAATTTCGGTTATGACTCCAGGATAAGGATTGCCATCATACAACACTAAAACGTATTCGCCTACAGCTCTTTGCATGTCTTTTAGACCTGATTCTTGAATTTTTTCAGCTGCAGATTTGGCAAAATAACCAGATTCAAGTTTTTTTATTAAACTCAATATCCACCTACATGTCTTGAATTTCATCAACTTCATCATCTGAATCTGTAAGTTCAGGAAGCTTGTCTGACTTCTATCCTTCTGAAACTTTATTATCTCCTTGATGTTTAGAGTGTTTGGATATTGGAGCTCTAACTATTCCTGAAGTTCCAGGTAAAACACCAGAACCGATTTCGCTGTAAGCAATGCTTTTTCCGGTTGGAACTGTTATTTTCTTTTTCTTTCCCCGGACTTGAAACTGAGTAGCCTCCCTCCTTTTATTTTCCAAACATTCAAGAAACGAATTTTCTATTTCAGGTATATTCTCTTGATTGACGACACGATGATTGTTATGTAATCGCTCTAATAAGGGACTTACATCACAAGGAACGATTCCACATTTTCTGAATCCTGCTACTAAATTTGAAGCATTGTTTTCAGAAATTTTCTCCATCAGTCGCCTTAGAAGTGTCGGAAAATGTTGTTTTTCGAGCACACTTGACCTGCTTTCAACGTGGGATTCTTTATAATCTGACAAAATTTCAGGCCATGCCTCTTTCAATGGGGCGAAGAATGCCACATCTAGTTACATGAGTGCTATTTGGAGGCAAGCAAACAAATTGAACATTATGGTATTTACAGGCTGTCAATACATCGACATTTAAATGCGAGGATAAATTATCGCCGATAGTAACCTTTTTGCCTTCAATTTTTTTTAATTTTGGTAATAACAGCTGAAAAAACCAATCCGAAAATGTTTCTGACTCAAACCACCCAGATGCTGTGTTGGCGTAGCGAGTACCAGGTGGGCCATTCTCTGTCCATGTGTCCCATAAATGTTTTGATTTATACACCACATAAGGTTGCAGAACCTCACCTGCTGCATTTCCTGCAATCATTAGGGATATACAACTTTCTGATGAATTAACTATCCTTTCTGGGTATTTCATGCCCCGTTTGGTTAGAACTTTTTTTTGACCAGGATTATCTGTTACATTGGTTTCATCATAATTGAAAATTGCATGTAATGGAACCCCTTCCAAGGTTTGTTTTAAGTTTTCTATATAATCCTGCATTTGATGATCATTGAGAGCTGCTCTGCTCTGCTTAATGTAGGTGGCAAACCTGACTGTTAGGTCCTTATGCCTCTTTAAGAAAGTTTTAACCCAGTCCCTGCCAGGCAGGTTATCTTTAAAACAGGGTATTCTCCTACCTGTTGAAGAGAATTAAAATAAAATGGAAGAGAAATCAACAATGCCTAGTTACCCACCTTTCTTATTTAAAAATATCTTGGCTATTTAACGAAGCTCCATCTCAGTCACTGCTAACCCGAATTCGCTCATTTGATGAATGCAAGAAAAAAAGACCCTTTCTTCATCATTTGTAAACGTAGCAGGGTAACCTGCTTTATTGGTGTGTACATTCTTCAATTTGTTCATAATGGTTCTCCGTGGTATATTATAAGCTTCCGCGGCTAATCTGGTACTCATTCCATTTCTAGTTGCTTCTAAACATTTTTCTAAATTTTGTTGCGTGTAGTCGCCATACCTCCGAGAGCCTGGGGCCCTCTTATACACCCTTGGCATCCTCTAGAAACAATAAAACTAAATAAAGAAAATTTACCGGGATACTTTGCACCACTTTCGTGGGTATACTTTGCACCATGACCCTGGTGCAAAGTTTCCCTATTTAACCAAAAAATATGCTTGTATAAATAACAATAACAAAAAATCATTGTTCCTATTTAAATTGCTCTGCTACACTTCGTACACAGTTAAAATAATAATAATAATAATAATAATAATAATAAAAGCGAATAAGATTGTTCTTACATTTTTTTGTCGATTGGGAGCCTTTCACCATCAAGATTTTTCCACCCAACAAATAACACAGAATTCTAGGTTAGTTTTTGGAACCCAACTACCGGCGACTGGTCCGCGGTCGAAGCGTACAATTCCGCTCCGGTGACTATTGTAACTCCCTCTATGGGATAAAACTAGTAATTGCTAGAAATTTAACACTGTACCCTGTAATGGGATATTAATACACTTTAACACGCACGGTGCAAAGTTAGCCGACTGTTGGCAAAGTAACCCCGTTTTACCAATAAAATGCAGTAATTCATTTACTTTACAGGAAATTCCTGAAGCTAATCTTAAGTTCATATCTTTTCAATCCAACTATTTCTCTCTATTAATTTCGGTTGTCATTGCAAATGTTAGTGTTTACTCTACATGCAATAAATTTCCCCTTCACTATTACTTTTATATAACCGTTACATAGAAAAAATTATGAGCATAACATTAAACAAAAAAAAAATTAATTGCAAATTGGAAATTGTATGAATGCCATCCTGCCAAAAACGTGCTTAACTTTCAAACTATACAAAACGTTATGTCCTGTCGCAAAAGCAGTCAATCATTCTGTTCCATTTCGCAACCGCATAAACCGCCTATTGCTCCCATCTGCTACCGAGAACAAAACAATTAAAGGGATATCTCAATAATTTACCAATGGTCTCATCTATGTGTACCCTACTAACGCTTAAATTAATTATAATTATAATTAGTCAACATTATAGAGATTTAAAATAAATTTCTCCTAATAATGCTATATCCACGTAAACTAATATTTGTATATTACCTGTAGAAGTATGATTCACCCTGTAACAACATTTTTATTTTTATTAGGGTTTTATATTGTAGACTGTGTAGCAGCTATATCTCATAAGGGAGCGTTCAAGTATTACGTAACGAATTTGGGGGGAGGGGGGGTTTTGTAAAACGTTACGATGCGTTACAGGGGCGGGAGAGGGGAGTTGAACTTCCCGTTACGTAACATTATTTTTTAACCCTTCAGAAAAGTCGCGTATTTTAGCGACTTTCCGGTACTTTACACCACATAATTGTGATTTTTAGGTAAAATTAGTCACTTGGTGGTTACGTAACGTTTTACTAGGGGGGGGGTACAGAAAAACGTTACATGGACGGGGAGAGGAGGGGTTAAAAATCTCCAAAAATTGCGTTAGGTAATACTTGAACGCTCCCTAATAACTTGAAGGAAATTTTTAAAAATCCAAAATACCATATTATGATATATCATTGAGAAGGTAATTTATATAAGAAATTCAGCAATATGATTAATTATTGCGTTGTTTTTAATTTTAGCATAGTCTAAACCGTAATTGTAAAGTGCATTAAAACGACAATTTGTTAGTGCTAAAGATAATCTATTAACAGTTATCCAATAACTATGTTGGATATCGTCGCCATTATTGCTATCTCAATATAGTTATTTTTACAGTAGAAGCGAAGAATTATTTCTTTTTGAAATTGAGAAGGCTTCTGAAACTTTTATTTTGATGGGGTCCTAATAACGTAAAAAAGATCTAAAAAATATATTATATGGTTTTTGAGATACGTGGTCTAACTATTTCAAAACAGAAACATAAACAATATTTTTTTTTATGTCTGAACTTAATCACAACGTACGAAAAATTAATTTGGGACTAAAAAGATTTTTTATTTAAATTTAGTAATACATTGTAAAAAATACACTTTAAACATTCTTTGTCAAAACTGAACAAATAAGCCTCAGATTAAGAAATAAACGATTTTAATATTTTTAAGGTTAAAAATTAATAAATATAAAATTTTTGACCTCCAATAACCAAAAATACATGTGAGATTAAGGTCTTTCCACCATCTCCAAGAGGCTCTAAGTGAAGTGGATGCCGAAACACCAAACAATAACAATGCTTTGGAATAGTACTCGAACACTAACCAAAGCCCAATAAACAATGCCGATAAAAAATCCTGACCCCTAAGGCTGGTTCAACATGATAAGACGACTACCGCATTGTGCTGTCACGAGTTGGGTCACCTCAGGAAGATGGCTTGAAAATACTTTAATGAGACAAGAACCACCAAACTCAAAGAGAACTAGAAAACTTACAAATCTCACCTCAGAGAATACAAAAAACTCGTTAAACAAAAACAAAGAGATGCACAAAGATCCTTCTATGAAGAAATCGAAGATTTCCCGCAGGCAGCAAGGTTCCAAAAAGCTCTCTTAAAGGATCCCTACTGCAGCATTGGTGCGCTAATCAAAAAGAATGACATGAAAACGCCAACCTCGAAAATAGCACCCTGAACAGACCACGAATTTACTCAGGGTTAGTACTAGAATATCGCAAAGCTTTAGCCGAAGTATCCATCAACAATGTGGTCACCTTAAGATGGATCAAAGGTCATGCCACATCGAAAGATACCTTGCTGAGTCACTGGCCAAGAAAGCAGCCAACCAAACACTTTTCAGACCTGGTCATTCTGTTGGCCCAACAAAATCGGTAGTGACAGACCTAATTAAAAAATATTCCCTTGTAAAATTCAAGGAAAAATAAGATAAAACAAGAAACTGCAGAGCTGCAAGAAAGCTTTTAAGTTATTTTGACAACACTGCAGCAAACAAATACTTGACTATGGCTAGACAGAATCTGCGCTTGGTCACGGGTATTCTGACTGGTCATTGCTAAGTACGAAAGCATCTCCATATCATGGGGCTGTCAGAATCCGCACTTTGCAGGGGGTGCGAACAAGAAGATGAAATCATCGAGCATATCCTCTACGATTACCCCAAGCTTGCATTTATATTTGTGTTCGGCGAATATCGGCTAATATTGGCCGATATAAGAGAAGCACCTTTTGGCGACGTTGTCTGGTACATTAAATCTGTAGGCTGACTCACGAGGTAGGAGGTGCCTATCATCTTAGGAGGATGCACAATAGGTCTACCGAGGCATCAGTACCGTGATGTAACCCATCCTCCACACGTTACAGATACAGAAGGTCTTTTCACCTCTGAGTAAAGTTGAAAGTAACTACTTGCTGATTAAATTATTCGCTCCGTGCGAAGTCATGGAAAGGGAAGCAAACGCGATACTAGCGCTAGCTGCGGATAATTCGTGCATTTTAGGGCGATATTTTGTAATTTTGGCATATTAAATACACGTATACATTTTACTTTTTTTCAAAAAAGTAGGTAAAAACAACACAATAAGCAACCGGAGTTGAAAATTCTACAAATACTAGCAAAAAAGAAATAGTGAAACATATATAAAAAATTTCACTAGCAAAGTGGAAATTAAATCAAAGAAATAAATGGATAGGTGTACAATAAGAAGAAAAATTACCTTTATTTTTGTGATAATAACAGTATTGCTGCAAATAGTAGACATCAGAAACTTGAAAGGTTTTAAATAAACAATAAATTATTATTTTACGATATTCTTTAATATCCCTTTATTCTTATATGTTCATTCAACAAGGACTAGATTTCAAGATTTCTGTCTTTGATTATAATATGTGGCTGGAATGCAATTTTGTAACTTACTGATAAGAAACCAGTTTAAATCATTCATTCTATATTTTCTTTTGAACAAAAATGAAAATATAAATAACGATCCTTTTTTATACATTTTAACTTCACGCTATTATTAAATGGTATTTTTATGTTGACAGAATAAGCTATTTCTTCAATGACAACTTATTAGACTTAGGCAACTTCTCATACATTTTCCAGTAAATACTGTTGCCTGTCTATATTTTATTATTGATTTTTATTGATTATACATAATTTTCTTTAATTTAAGCGGGAAATATATATAATAATAAATTAATGTTTTACTTGTTTCACAAATCCATATACTTTTATTAAAACTAACATATATACTTTTTATTTACGAATTCTATTAAAAATTGTATTTGTCAGTATAGGCAGAAATAGTCCTTTAATACCAAAACAAATTAGCGCTGCTGTCGCGCACGGAGCGAATAGGGCTATTGTTTGTTAATCTGTCAAGTAAACCAACATGTAACTTTACTGAGAGGTGAAAAGATCGACCCATAAAGTGTTTTTTATACTAAAATGAAGATGTATAATGTTTGGAATTCTATATTAAACTCTTCATAGTTTAACATACCACCTTGAGAGCAAACCGGACCTCTTGCGGAAGTAAAAGTGTTTTAAGGATTTTCTAATATAAAATAATAATAATCAGCACGCCACTGTTAATACTTCGCGATTTTTGTTTCTCGATAATATAGAGAGCTTTAAATTTGTTTAACAATAATGCAGCATTCTACAAAGTCGTTTAAAAAAAGGTGGGAAATCATCCCATTTAAAAACTATTTAATAATTATTAAAGAAGCGGCAAATTTTCATAGCGTTAATAAAGAATGGCGCGTAAATGTAATTTTTGATATTCTTCTTAAAAATTTTAAAAATAATTACTTTTAGAAGGTTTACAAAAAAATTAGGGTTTCTCCGCCCTACATTTTGTTATTATTGGGATTTCCTAAAAATTTTACTAAAACAGAACACTGAAAATTTATAATTCCTTCTGCGCCTTTAATATATTATAGTCCGATTTTTTTGAAATTTTCAGGAAAAACCAATAAAATCAAAAGGAAGATACCTTAAATTTTTTGTAAACTATCGAAAAGTATTTAATTTAAAAATATTTAGGAGGAAATAAGAAAACAATAACGCAACATTTTTTAATAAATCTGTGAAAATTTTCTGCTTTTTGATTTAACAAATATCTAGTAGTTTTTCACATTTTTTTGTTAAACGTCTCTGTAGACAAATATAACTAAAGCTCTCAATATTTTCGAGGCACATAATATCACGAACCATTCCCAGTGGCGCGCTTAATATATGTTAATACAATTTTAAATTAGAAAAAACCATTTTTGCTTTTTACGAGAGGTTCGGTTTGCTCTTAACTCCATTTTATATTTTTTTTCAAAGTCTATAGGCTTCATCCCCCTATAAAGCTTGATTTTGCCTGAATATTTCAATTTGATATCGTTTTCTTTTTCTAAGTTAGGATTGTTTTTTAATTTTTCATCCCCCCTTATCACCCCTTTTCTAAGTATTTATTCATTGCCTCATAGAGCTTGTTTTTTATTAAATATTTCATGTTGATGTCGCTTTTGATTTTTGTTTCTTTTTTATTTCTACCCACTTGACCCCCATTTTATTCAGATTTTTTTAAATTAATAGGATTCATCCCCTTATAGATCGTGATTGTTTTTTGTTTCAACCCTCCTTAAACTGCATTTTTAATCAGATTTCTGAATGCAGTCACTCCATTTGGACATTTTGCGTTTTTGTGAATGGGGACCTTAAAGGCGAAATGGAAAAAATCCGTTTGGACGGCCTCAAAATTAATTTTTTGTTTTAAAAATGTTTACTGATGGCCACTCGAAATGGATAAGTAACTAATGTAGTTTTTTGTTCTGTGTGGTTCACAGGCAACTCGATGTTCATACAGAGTATACGCCGTAGACTGCTACCAGAGTTCGTTGAATATTTGGGACGTCTGGATATCCAGCAAAACTACCACAGAGTGATTTTGGAATTAAATCACTACCTTGGACATTTTGCGTGCTCGCACCGAAGGAAATTTTTTGCTATGTTAGCAAAAAATGTATTAACCCTTAAAAAAAAACTCTATTAAAATAGGCGACAGCCAAAGTACTTTGCTACGGTTAATATATTCACTTTTTTGAAATTACCTTAGTGGTTAAAAAGTAGTATGTAGTGGTTCAAAAGTAACCTTTTACCTTTAAAAAGTAGATTTTAATGATTATACAGTTAATTTTTACCTTTAAAAAGTATTTTTTGATGGGTAAAAGTAAATTTTGCTATTTAGGGCTGGTTTCTTCAGCTCTTAGGCCGTTTTTCTGCAAATAAATAAAGTTCAGTTAAAGTCGAAATACAAGAATGTTTTGCATGTATTAAATGTCAAATTTCCAGATTTGCCGAGGATAACTGAACTTTATAGGTATTTGTTCATTATGAAACCAGTTCTGTAAAAATAGAAAAATTAACTTTTTAGCCGTGCATTAGAAACTATATATAATTATAAGAGCAAAATTTACCTAATATATACCTACCTATATAATTTACATAAATTTTTATTTAACCTGTGGTGGAAATACAGATCAATATAGGACAGGAAGGGTTTCAAAAATAAAAGAGACGATTATTTTGTAATAAATTAGTTATATTGCTAAATATTTCAAAAATATATTTGAATTTTAAAAATTTAGTATGTTATGTAATATAAAATTGTTATTTGATAATTTAAACTTATTTGTCTTTAGACGTATAATAACGTAAGGCATATGTATCAAGAAATTTCAAATGAGCAGTTAGTAGCTTTAAATTAATCCGGTATTTATTATTTGTGAAAAATCCTAAAAGAAATTTTATTCTAAATATATTGTTTTCTGTTTATTATAATATAGAATAGAATAAGAAAATCCATGCCATTAGGATTATTAACTAAAATAGGTAGGAACATAAAAACATAATATTCTTCTGTATACCAGGTGGGCCATTCCAAACGATCCTTCCTTAATATCTAGAAAAAAAAATTCTATTTTATTAATACTATCTCAGAAACGCAAATTTCAAATTTTAATAAACTTGAGCACCAGTCGTGGATCCTATAAACCCCCTTCCCTAGCTCAGTAAGTTAAGAATTTAGATAAACATTAATGTCAGGTATTTTTGAGAAATGTTTAAATTTAGGTTTTTAAGGTCTGTAAAAGCTAAGGTTATACTGTTAAAATGCAACAAAAATGAATCAGTCTTCCGAATCCATTATACAACTGTCAAAATTTATTAAAAAAACTTACTTTTTAGTCCCTAAACACATATTTTTTAGTTTTTATTAATTTTAGTGGTTAGAAAGTAAAATTTTACTCACTAAAAAGTAGTTTTTTATGGTTAAAAAGTAGGTTTTTAGTGGTTAAACAGTATTTTCCGTCTACCTATATCCAAAGTATACATTTTCTGGCCTCATTGCAGGTAGCAAAGTCGTACTTTTCCTCCCTAGGCAGGAAAAGTAAAAGTGACGTCATGGTATGTCATAAATGAAATAGCTTATACGGCATTGACGACCTAAACTATATTCTATTATATAAGTATAAATTTTACCGTTTATTTATAGAACACCCTGTATTTTGCAAAATAATGAAAACCAGTAAATTGTTATTTTAATTTAACGATTTTTACATTAATAATTTGACTTCAATTCATAGATTCATCCGATTTTCGAATTTAGGACAGAAATATTATAGCATGCTATGGTCGATTGACAGATCAGTTTCAAAGTGTGTTACGCTATAATATATCTACAAAATATAAAATAATGTTTAAAAAATGAGTGATTTAAGCGAATTTGAAGATATAATTAATACACCACCGGATATTTTGGAACAGGTTAATGCAACAGTACAATCTCTATTACCCCAAAAATCTAAAGAAAAATACGAAAAACAGTATTTACATTTTAAGCAATGCACCGAAGAAAATTATTTAAAAATTACTTGTTATTTGAGGGAGGCGGAAAAATCATATGTATTACTTAGGAGTAAAGTGCCTTTTCCTCCCTTGGATGTTTACTTTATCCTGCGGGAGGAAAAGTGGCACTTTCCTCCCTAGTAATACAAATAGATATTTTCTTGCAGTTAAAAAGTATTTTGTTACCTTGAATAGGCAGTTTTAATTGTTGCAAAAAATTACTCAGTCTTCCAAATCCTTTGTGAAACTGTCAAAATTCATTAAATAAAAACTAAAGCCGGAACATTTAAAACAGAAAACATTTGGGGCATGCGCATTATCAATTTCCAAACAAAATTAAATAAAATAAGGTATACCTAAAAAGATAAAAGTTTGCCATCTTTTCTACTAATTCTTATTTCTCATTCTAGGTTATTTCATGTATAGATACCTAAACGCTATACCAATATACATGTTTAATTTGCCAAAAAGTGGTACAAAAAAAAAATTACAAAACATTTTTGTTGTCTATTTCTTAATTTAATAAAAATATCAAAAAACACTGCCATACATGTGTTTTGTTAGAAGTGTCTGTTAACGTCACTGGAACAAATAATTTTAATCTTAAACATTTAACCCTCAGTACTCAAAAGAGCCTCCAAGTTCCATCAAAATAGAAAAAGGAATTTCTGATATCTTAATGAAAAAACTTTGCAAGATTTTTTGCTTTATCTACTGTTTTTTCCTTAATTAACGTTAAAATGAGGGTTCAATACATTTGAAACCGATAAATTAGTAGATATAAAATACTTTTATATTATACGCTATGTACTTACCCTTAAAATTTTCAACCAAATCTTGAAGTCCCCAATTAGTCAGATTCTCTGTGTAATCCATTGGAAAACGAACACTTATGCACAAGTATTGCAAAAATGGCGTCAGACCTACGATTTGCCAACGTAACGTGGATGACCTTTGCTGGCGGCTAGGGTAATTATTATAACATAACTAAAATCACAAATCAATCACTGGCCACCGGCTTGTTCTTGTCTGTGCCTGCCGATATACCGGGAACGGACTGAATAAAGTACGCCGAATACAGACGAAAAAGCTCTCGATCGAAACCGATCGTTGTTTTCTAAAGATATTTTTTAATGGACTTAAAAAGCGAATTGTTATGATGGAAAATATACGTATTAATATTTTGAATTTCTACTACAGAAAATAAATGTTTAGTAATTAAAAACTATTTTTAAGAGCAAACATTAATTTTGCTGGTTCTATAGACTGAAAAAAAATATTTGCATAGATAACAATTTTTTTTTGTATGGCGACAAAACTACTTTAAAAAAGCATTTTATTTAGTTGCATGAATGTATTTTTTTAATTGTAGCTGAAAATTTATTTGTGGTAGCAAGAAATTTCTCAACAAAAAACTTTTTAAATATAATTCTCTCAGTGCGTGAATGGGGGCTTAATAAGGTCAAGCATAAAGAATGTTTGACCAAAAAAACTTTAATTTCAATAACTGTCTATTAATCCATTGGTTTGGTATTTTAATTAGTGGTATGAAGTAGGGCGTCATAGAAGCACGGTAATATTCTAAGAGTTTTAAAGAGTAAAATTATTTTAACTTATTAAAATGTTATGGAGCATTCAATTTATTTTTGCGTTGTGGTAGAGCTTGCCAATCTGCATAAAAATTAATTTGACATTATAGGTCATTTTCTATATTGTGCCTTGGAGTGCAAATATCATTCGCCATAGGCTCTCTAGCTTTTTCCCTCGACAAATAGGGTTATAATACGAAATGTCTCAATAGTTTATTAAAACATTGTTATCTATATATTTTATATTATATGGGCTTGAAGAGTCAACTCTGGATTGCTTGATTAACTCAACAAAATTAGCGTTTGTTTTCTTTGATTTTTGGTAGTCCGAACGCTCTACTTTTATATGTTATCTTTAACAAGGTGTCCCTAGGTATAGCATTTTTTTGTTATTGTAATATTGCAATGCTTTTGCCAATATCGTATTATTAATATGAGCATTGCATTTGAGCCTTTATTACACTTGTGTATAACATAACATTTTTGTTTAAATTAGTACTACTATACTCTGTTTTTAAACTAAGAGGAGCGATTTGAAAAGTCCTATTTACACGGAAAAATAACTAAAAAGTAACTATATATCACTTTAGCGGTAAATTTGAATTTGTCTTGTATCATTTCAAGAAAAACATTTCAGAACTTTGTATGCATTGAAGTCAACGTTTTAGATAACCAACGAATAAATATGATACTAAATTGTGCTCATTCCGTTTTTGATTTATAATTATTGTACTTTTATTTTTTCGTTACTTCGTCTCATATCGCAGCTCGCACCTGTATGATGCGAAGAGAATCACCCAAGCCAAGCAGCGAATAAAAGTCAGTAAAATGAGTAAAATGTCGCCTAACAAAATACAAAACATTTGTTTACATTTACATTACCATAGAGTTTTAATTCGATACTTTATTCATTGTTTTATAAGTAACTGTGATTAGAAAATTATATACATTTTATAATAACAGAAAAAAAAGAAAATAGTGGGTATTTCAATTTGATGGAAAAATTAGATAAATAGGAATGCCAGTTGAAAGTTGATAAAACTACAAAAATTTAAAGCTGCTCTCATTTTTATTGTAAAATTTAAAGGAAGCCCTTTTATAAGTCCAGAAATCTCAAACACAGCTGCTCAATTCTACTCTTACCACTTATACCTTGCAAAACAAGATTTTTTATTTAAAAGTTAAAAATACAACGTAGCTTAAAAAGTAATCATTTTAAATGTGTGTAAGGTAGCACCCTTTAAATTTTACAATAAATATGACAGCAGTTGTAATTTTTGTATACTACATTGTAGTTTTGTATTTTTTTTTTAAATCGTGGGCTTACAATCAAAAGGCACTAAGTCAAAAATTTGTCAAAATGGGTTTAAATTTTTGTATATGATGTAAAAACAGTGCATTGTATTCCGAAAGGATGTACATTTTCTTTGAAGTAGTTGATAATCACTAAATAACTTATAAAAAATTAGAACTTCATTGAAACTTTAAATTGCTCTTAACTCATAAACCTATTTTTTGACTTAATGCCTTTTGCTTGTAAGCCCACGAAATATAAGTTAGAAAAACAACATATGAATAGTAGTATCTTTATTTTGTAAATTTGCTAAATTTTAATTATTAATAAAGTTAAAAAAAAAACAGGAAAATGCATAAGAAGTGCCTATACAACATAATAAGTGAAAAGACAAAGTAGATCTTGATATTTACATTGAAACAGAAACAAAAAATACAAAGTACTCAATATGTTAATCTACATAAGAAGATTAGTGTTTTTAGCTGCCACCTCATTTATATTTGCATCTATAAATTCTATGGGATTTAATTAGCAGTGATATGAGGCAGCCACTACACAACTTTATTGGTTTCTTTAGCCATTTCATCGAGAACATACAAATTATGTGCATCTTTATGTTGTCGAATTAGGTGTAAAAGTTGATCGCTTCATATTTAAATAAATTTAATATTTTTAGTTTGTAACCACATCTGTATTTCAGATTTTCTTGATGACAAAGAAATTTTTTCAACTTTTCGACTATGATATATGATACATTTTCCATCACAAACATAGCATCATTAGGAAACTTTGTAAAAACAATAGAAAACTAATTCTAAAATACTTCAGATTTCGTCTCTTCATGGTAAATGCATTTTCTACAAAACCTTCAGAATTAGCATGTAAAATATTAAAGCATCTTCACACTCTTGCAAGGCTTTTCAGGCTGGTGGAATAACCTTACTATGCCCTTCATCTAAGTAAAAGCTTGGCATGTTTTCTTTTCTACATTGTTTGATGGATTTTAAATCTACAGATATAGCATTTTATTAATACACTCTGACAATTTCTTTTCAAATATCTAAAAAAATATACATAATAAATAAACAGTACATTTGACTGTTCAAAGTTACAACTTACTTATATTATGTCTTAAGAAAGTATATAAAGATGAATAATATATTTGTGGCAAGGCAAATCAAAATGTTTCAATTCTTGCAAAATTTTATTCAATCTAGATAATTCATTTTTGAAAAAGAAATCTTGTACTATCTTCGAATAGCATTTAGAACCTCTCATAGAAGTCCTTGTCTTCCATAAATACTTTTTGGACTAGATATTGTTCCATTATTGCAGTATTATTTCAATAATCGGTAAGTAGTTGACTTTGCTATAACTGTAAGAAAAATGTTGAGTAATATTATTTTTAATTTGAAAGTTATGAGTAAAACTTACCGGTGGCTTGAGAAATTTTGGATATAACATCAACAATTTTGGTTTTTGTATTATTATCCACTATCTATTTGTACATATTTATTATTTACTGCTTTTCTGAGAGACCTGAATGGCCTAAACTCATTCGTTTTCGTTGTTTTGATGGACTCTGCGAGGAACTGCTATAATAGAATTCGATGTAGAAGGACCCATAATCGTAGAAATTCAATACAATTGCTTACTAAAGTTTTGTAAAGAACTGTTATTAAAGAAATAAAATAAAAACTAAGTAATAATTATGAGATATCAAAGCAATAACAAAACTTAAAATATAAAATGTCAGAATAGAACTGTCAACAATAACAATTTTCAGCTAAAAAGTAATGTGTGAAACTGACTGTAATCTGACCAATCAGCAGTCTACAGAATTGCCAACTTAACTTCAAATCGCTCCTCTTAGTTTAAAAACAGAGTATAGTAGCAGTGCCTGGTATAGTCTGGTTCACAAGTGCCATTTCCCTCGAAACCTGTCCTCCAGCACCAAAAATTATGATTTTGAGCTCATTCGATTCGGAATGGCATCTAGAACATTCTATCAAAATTCCAAGAGGGGCTGAAAAAAAAATGCAAAAGTTATAAGCAATAAAGTAAAATAAAAAATAAGGGTTTGGTTTTTTGAAATATTTCAAAAACTATTTGAGATAATCGAAATTTGAAAAAAGATCCTTAAAGAGCAGGAAATTTCGTAAAAAAAAGTCCTACCTCCCGGAACTGTACCAACAACCCTTATAATTTTAATTAAGCGGCGAAAATAACGGTAAAAACGCGTAGTTCGACAGCCGCGCGCATTGCCCCAATCTGACACACGAACTAAAAAAATTATTTTAACTGATTAAATATTAATATTAAGGATTAAAAAAATTTGGGTACTAAGTAGACATATGAATAAACAATAATAAACAATTTTACATTAAAAGTATAGCACTCTATTAATTTAAGTCAATAAGCACTATAGTTTAAAGGAAAAGCGAACAATACATACATAGCAATTTTACATAATATAGGGCGATTTTATATTGGAATGATAGCGTTTCCAAATTAATTTAAGTCCAATAAGCAACTACAGTTTAACACTATACGAGCAAGCAATAAGCAGTTCATTAAATTGATAAGTAAAAATATGTATATACGTATCTGCATTAAAGTTTTGGTGCTCGTACTCTTCAAACAAAGCGACTAACAACGTCCCAGGTTAAATCCTCAACAAAACGAGTAACCCCAAGAGTGAGTTGATGAAAGAGCCGACTTGTATACCAGAAGACACTGTATATAACAAAATTGAATATTAGAAAATATAACCGGCTTTTTAACCTCGATATACCATTAAAATTTATTAAATTAAAAATTAGATAAATCTCTTAAGACGAACCTTACAAAATATATAATGATTATTAGTACATACCCTACTGTGCCGAAGGGGTTCGAAATTACAAAATCCAACCACGACAGTCCCAGACTGTTGGCGATGTCCACAAGATGTTATAGCAAACAACAGTGCTTAATTTCTCCAAAAATATATCCTTGTTCGCAAGGAGAGAACACTAAAGGTACACAATTTAATAATCAGAACACAAAACTAACTGGGATTAATCAGAAAAATGATTTCTCAAAATTTAAAGGAACATATCCACCATTTTACGGCGTTTTACCTTTAAAACTTTTACGAAAGATAATCACTCTGACCAAAATCAGAAGAAAAGACAATGTTGCCAAATTATACAGTTCACATATATACTTAATGACGTCAGAGCCAAGACAGTCGGTTAAACTTCAATATAGCGAATAATTACTTTACCAATTGTACCATATCTAACAACTTATTATAGAAAATATTCTAAATTAATACAATATCGCTATTTAAAAAGAATTTTCACTAAAGTCCTCACGAAGTAAAGCAGGATTTCCCCAAAGATTGTTGACCAATTTACAATAGACATTTGGCAACGTTGCAAAGATTTTGATTTACTGCGAAACAATCAGCTGTCCAAAATTAAATTTTAATATATTTTATTCTATATATCCCACGAAATACATAGGCGTAGACGATTTCTAACGAATATCCAAATAATTAAATGGTATTTTCAAAATATGAAGTCATTGAACTTTAGCCAATTTACAATCGTAACAATACACTTAGATCGCGTTGATTTCTTCTTTGGCGGTAATAGTCTTAAATTCATTTTTAGGAAAAACATTGTAAATCTCCCTTTCTTTAAGACTTGTACAATATTTCATTTAATTTATATAGACGATTAACACCGGCGTAAGATTGGTTGACTGGTTCGAGTTTATATACGAGACAAATTTGACGGTTTGCTTAAAAAACACATGGTGATTTAAATATAAAATGTGACGTTTTGCATTTTATTGTTTTAATGAACAAAATATCCCAGCGGTTGTTAAATATTTTGATATACATGACTTAAAAGGAACCAATTTGATTTATTGAAGCCATTATATTTATTCAATACCATTTTTTGTATGACCACTAATCAATACATCAGTACGTACCGTTTCATACATTTATATTATTATAATAACGCATAAATAAAATATCTGTTCCCACTATTTGATTTGTAATGCATCAATATTTTCATTCAAATTTAATAATGTGGAATCCTATTAGCGAAAATTTAATTCTGACACCATCCAATTAGTGACGCACTTTCGTAAAAGGAAAATCTCTGTTTAAAACCATTATTACGCGAAAATTGGAAGTTCCAGGCGTGGGCAAACGTTTGATAAATGTCTCGAAATTAGATCTTGAGAAACTTTTCATCGTTTCCACTCAACACGGTTTCCGATTTAGATTCTTGACTGTTACCTTTGAGAAAGAATATTCGTTCTTGTAAATTTAAATTTATTCTCTTTTGAAAAAAGAAATCTGTTGAACGCCAACATTATTTGAATATTAAAAAAAAAAGAAATTCAAAAAATATTGAAAGGCAACTTGATTCAATAAGCTAAAAGCGACGTTTTTTATTTTTTAAGCTATGAAGCCTGCATATAGATTGGCCTTTCAATGATCTTTTATGTAATTATTTAGTATAATTTATATAATAATATCGTAACATTATAAATGTATACTGTCACGATATATGTGTTATAAAATAAAATGTGTTTCTAAATATATATATGGGTGGCTAACTCACAATCTTTGTGATCTATAAACTGTCACAATGGGGCATGCTCAAAAATGAATATTACTGTTAAAAGTAGAGCAACTTTTAAATTTGTTTTCTGTCCAATTGCCAGAGTTTTTAATTTTTTTTTTTTTAATTTACGACGTAGGCGGGAATATACCAGTAGGAACTATCTAAACAACGTTGCCGGTTATACGGTATACGAGAGGTAATTTGCGTTCGTTTGTGTCCGTCTTCTTACTGTTAGACTTCTA